>OY992534.1:6750278-7228889 GCA_963921185.1 Dasysyrphus tricinctus
CAAATTTTTGTTTTCGTTATGTGCTTCACTTTAGCAGACTGTATTTGTTGCATTTATTAGTATTTTTTTATTATTATTTTAAATTTTGTTATATCTAAAATATTTGAATTTGTCACCTTTTGATCCAAAACAAAAATATCGCAAGTAAAAATGTCACCTTTTGAAGCTCAAAATGATTAAAATGTCGCCTTTTGATCCAAAACCAAGCAAATAGTGTATATCTGTGGTGTTTGAGAGAAACATGATAGCTCCATTTAAAAAAAATTTACCAAAAGGGGAAATGTCACCTTTTGTTCCTAAACTCTTCAATTTACAGTAACCCACAAAATTATTCGGAAAGAACAAGTTTTTTAGCATGAGTTTATTTTGTTATTATATTTTTTTCTGTTATTTTTGTTTTTCTGTTGTCTATCATTTTTCCTTGTTTTGTTTTTGTAATGCAAATTTTATAATGGGAAACAAAATAAATTAACAGCGCGATATTCTACCTACCGTTGATTCGTAACCAATAAACTTAACTTAACCGTTACTTTTTTATAATCTCAACAGAGCAAGAGCATTCATTCTAGATTTGATATAAATTAATTCCGAATACTTTTGGGAATGATAGTAATTAAAATTAAAAATGCTAACATTAGGACGAGCATAAGGTTAGGTTTTTTCCAATAAAGGCGGGTCTTTTATGTAGAAAAAGAATACATTTTTTTCTTACCGTAGCTTTGTAGCCCAGGAAAATTAGACTGTCACTTCGAAATAATTCCGACAAAGCTAAATTTTGGTGGAGCTTTGACGTCTTAAGCATTTCCAAAAAAGTTTCGTAAATTTTAGGACGGGGCTAAAATTTTAAGAGGGGGGGGGGGGGGCACTCGGTTAGTTCTAAATTTCTCGAAAACTATATGTAGGGGAGCCCACTAAGGGAATTTGGGATTTACTCGAGCGCGTCAGAGTAGTATAAGGGGGGGTACATTGCACCCTGCTGGGCAATGGTTCTCAAGAACCAGAAGACATAAAACCTTCCGTTTTTTTGTGTTCGATTCAGAACTAATATGAGCACTAACCACAAAAAGAAAATTTAGTTTTTCATTTCAAAATTTTGAGAAAAATTGATCCAACATTTTGTTTTGCGATTTTTTATAAAAATTTTGATTTTGAATGCAAATATTTTGAAAACTATTCACAAAAATTATTCAATTTAAATTTAGGATTAAAGAACAGATTTCTGGCTTTTTAAAACAGTTATTGTTTTACATAAAAGTTTTTTCATTGTTTTTTTAATATTTTTTTTTTCCATTTAAGTCGTTTTTTTCTCCTCCTAAACGGGGCGACACAGACCCTCCCCCATAGTAAAAAATGCTTGTACATATTTGACCCTTTTACAAAAATCCGTTTTCAATTTTTGGCGCCCAAGTTACTTACTAGAGCTCTTGATTCTATACCCGGGTAATATCCGGATATCCGGGTACCCGGTTCTTAAAATTTCCGGGTATTGCCCGAGTAATCGGGTACCCGGGTACCAGGGAAGCGAGTTTTCGAGTACCCGGGTACCCGTGTGTCTCGGGCACCCGAGTATTCTCAGCATTAGGGAATAAACCTGGATATCGATACTTTGATTTGTTTTTAGTATGTTAATGTAAATTCGACAAAGTAAACATTTTGTGCTTATGTTTTCTATATTCGTATACTTATGTACATCTACATATTACTCAACAAAATCGGTGGAGACAATTTATTAAACAGTATTTTGAATCTTTTATTTCCAGTCAATCTAGTATTTTGAATCTTTTATTTTATTTTAAATAAAAACACAGAAGCAATTCAAATATAATTTGAAGGTATTTTTGTCAAAATAAAATAACCATAAGATCAAAGATAGGTGCGTTTGTGCAAGAATAATTTGTATATTTTGCATGCATATCAACGTTAATTTTTTGGAAAGTTTTATGATTTTTTTTCATACAGGAATACATAAATTAATTAAAAATGTGAGGTAATATTATAATTTATATAAGTAGGCATAAATGTGTAGAAGTACACATACATATACAGGGTGTCCCGTAATGAGTGGATAATACTGCAACTGGTGATAGCAGGCCTTATGACTGCTCAGAAAAAAATATATAAAAAAATATTTTTCTTGTGGTCTCCATGGTATAATTTATTTTCGAAAAATTTTTAAAAATTCGTGGTCTCCTAAAATACCTAATTACAACGGCCACCCATAAAGGATTCTTATTATTTTTGTATTTTTATAATATTCTTGAATAACCGTTCTAAATGATGGGTAGTAAATTTTAACACCAGCTGATGCATTTTTTGTGTTATAATTTTTTAAAACTATTTTTTATTCAAAAATAATTCAATATTTTTTTTCACCAAAGTTTGAAAAATCATAAAGGGAAAAAAATGTATCAGAACATAGGTGGCAAATTTGATAAAAAATTGGCCCTGTTTAATGTACTTTCCAAAATGGTATAACACATGTTTGTGTCTACAACCATAACCAATAAAATTGGCATTTGATCTACTATAGTAGTTTTTTAACATTTTATCAGATGAAATTAAGTTACTAAATTAAGTAAACACTACGACGACGAATAAATGACTCATATTGTTTTTTTAATTTTTATTACATTCAAAATAACCGTTCTTAAATATAGGCAGTAACATTTAACACTAGTTGCTGGATTTTTTTTTTTTTAATAATTTTTTTTAATTAATTTTTAATAAAAGAATGATTAAATATTTATTTTCATCAAAGTTTGTAAGTTAATAAAAAAGACAAAGAACTGAAAACTTTCGTGGAAAATAATGTTAAAAAATCTCCTTTTAATGTACTTTCCCAAATGGTAAATCACAAGCTTTTATCTACAGCAATAACACATTAAATTGGCTTTTTATCTACTAGAGAAGATTTTTAACACTTTCTCAAATCAAAATTGACTTGTAATAAAATAGGCATTAAAATGCATAAGAAAGTATTATTTGCAAATATTGTCAATTCTCTGTCATTACATAACGTATAACGTTGTTATACTGGTTTCGTCAATTAAACGCATTTTTGAATTTGATTAAATTAAAACTGATTAAGAATGTCACAGTATACGCCGCTGGAGTATGCAAATATGCATTTAATATACGGGGAATGCAGAGAAAGCGCTAACGCAGCTGCAGCACTCTATAGAGAGCGATATCCAAATGCGCGACATCCGGGACTATCGAGTGTTCATCAGAGTCCACCAATGTTTTTCAGAAGGACGAATGCCTGGTAATGGACTGGGCAGCACTAGCGGAGGACGTTTACCGCGAGAAGAAATTGATGGTATTGTGCTGAATGCGATTGAAGCAGATTCAACTACATCAACACGGGAGATTGCAAGACGAACAGGGATCGCAAAAATCATCAGTTCATAAGGTATTGCAAAAATATAAATTTCATCCTTTTCATTTCACGCGTGTCCAGACTCTGCTACCAAGAGATTTCCCCGCAAGAGTTATTTTTTGTCAAAAAATGTTGGAAAAAATTCACGAAGATCCGGAGTTCTTCAAAAAAATATTGTGGAGTGATGAGTCGTCTCTTAAAAGGGATGGATATTTCAATATCCATAATTTACGGTGCAGGGAATTAACTTCACGGGAACTACCTTCACATGGGAATTTACTTCACCACTAGTGGGAATTAATGTCACCTTTTTCTTGTGATGTAATTTCCCACTGAAGGTGGGAAATAATTTCATCCCAAAATTGTGTGAAGTTATTTCCCACCTAGGTATGATAAAAATTACAAAAATGTAAAATTGTGTTTCCTTAAATCCAGATTGTTTAAATGCAAAAGAAACTTGCATACACCCAGCCTCGCACCTACCCCAAACCCTATAATGAGCCCAAGCAGGGGGGTTGCAGGGGGGCAGGATGCCCCCCCATACATACCTCACTGTTTATTCACCGTAATGCTTGCTGCTAGCACTGTTTTTATGTAAGGCAAAGCATTACGGCGAATAAACAGTGAGGTATGTATGGGGGGGCATGCTGCCTCCCTGCAACACCCCCTGGTTGGGCACATTATAGGATTTGGGGTAGGTGCGAGGTTGGGTGTATGCACAGTTTCTTTTGCATTTAAAGAATCTGGATTTAAAGAAACGCACATTAAAGTGAAATTAATTCCCACAAAAAAGTGAAATTATTACTCACTTTCAGTGGGAAATAATTTCACTTCAAAAAAGTGCAATTAATTACCACTAGTGGTGAAGCTAATTCCCATGTGAAGGTAGTTCCCGTGAAGTTAATTCCCTGCACCATAATTTACATAGCTGGCAACTGGAAAATCCTAATTTAATGCGCGAAGACAGATCGCAGTACCATACAAAATCAATTACTGGGCAGGTATCCTGAATGGACAAATTATAGGCCCTTTTGAATTACCAGGCAACTTAGATGGTGAAGCCTATCTTAATTTCTTGCAAACTAATTTGCCAACTCTATTGCAAGAAGTGCCCGAGGAGCTAAGGAATTCAATGTGGCTTCAAAACGATGGATGTCCTGCTCATTATGCTGTAAATGTAAGGAGGTACTTGAATCAAACGAATCCCAACAGGCGGATAGGCCGTCTGGGCCCAATTTTGTGGCCACCACGTTCGCCAGACCTAAATCCTTTGGACTTTTTCAATTGGGGGTGCCTGAAAGAAATGGTTTATACTAAACCAATTACATCCATTACGGAACTGCGTCGTCGTGTTCAAGACGCTGTGATGAAAATAAAATGAGCGCCAATATGCTCGTTTTATTGAGAGGTCCTTCATTAGAAGATGCAGAGCCTGTATCAAAGTGAATGGGGGACAGTTTGAACACTTGATATAAATTTATTTAAAAATACAAATAAAATCATAATTTTTAAAACTGTTGTTTTTATTTATCGCATTTCCCATACCTAAATCAAAACCTTTTTGAAAGTGCATACTATTATTTTAGGTATTGAATTTAGCAGACATAATAGTGACACTGGTATATCTATTGACTTTTCCTTACAACTCAATTTTTGTAGTCATCAAACTTTGATGAAAATAAATATTTAATCATTTTTTTATTAAAAATTAATTTAAAAAATTATTAAAAAAAAAAATCCAGCAACTAGTGTTAAATGTTACTGCCTATATTTAAGAACGGTTATTTTTAAATGCAATAAAAATTAAAAAACAATATGAGTCATTTATTCGTCGTCGTAGTGTTTACTTAATTTAGTAACTTAATTTCATCTGATAAAATGTTAAAAAACTACTATAGTAGATCAAATGCCAATTTTATTGGTTATGGTTGTAGACACAAACATGTGTTATACCATTTTGGAAAGTACATTAAACAGGCCAATTTTTATCAAATTTGCCACCTATGTTCTGATACATTTTTTTCCCTTTATGATTTTTCAAACTTTGGTGAAAAAAAAATATTGAATTATTTTTGAATAAAAAAATAGTTTTAAAAAATTATAACACAAAAAATGCATCAGCTGGTGTTAAAATTTACTACCCATCATTTAGAACGGTTATTCAAGAATAGTATAAAAATACAAAAATAATAAGAATCCTTTATGGGTGGCCGTTGTAATTAGGTATTTTAGGAGACCCCGAATTTTTTAAAATTTTTCGAAAATAAATGTAAATAAAATAAATACCATGGAGACCACAAGAAAAATATTTTTTTTATATTTTTTTTCTGAGCAGTCATAAGGCCTGCTATCACCAGTTGCAGTATTATCCACTCATTACGGGACACCCTGTATATGCGTATATATGTATAGTAGATATAAAGAGTAATAAGCTATGATAGAAAAGAAGAAGGACAACATTTTTAATAATCTTCTTGAAGCAAATTTACGAAAAATAAAATACATGACTGGGTTGCACATACCGGCTCTTATAGTCAAGTTGAATTTTTAACATAAATATAAATATATATAAAGTAACTACAGAAAAAAGTTAAGGACTGTTTAATTAACTGCTTTTAATAGTAAAAACAACTCGTAAAACAGCTTAAAGATAAAAAAGAATGCCATTTTATTTCTTGAACAAATATTTATACAGTCACTCACAAAATTATTCGGAATAAAAAGTTTTTTTCTAAGCATGAGATTTATTTTATGTTATTATTTTTTGTTCTGCTATTGCTGTTTTTCTGTTATCTACATTTCTTTGTTTTGTCTTGTTATATGCACATTTTAATATGGGAAACAAAGGAAATTAAGAGCGTGATATTCTACCTACCGTTACTGTTGACAAACCTGGCAACGCTGACACTCCCACAAATCTGGATCTAAATTTGGTACCACTCTCATAAAAATAAAACGTCAAAAGAACTTCATGAGGTATAAAGAAGAGGTTAAGAAGAATTTGAACCAACTCAACTTAAAAAACGAAAATTTTAGTTTTCTAATTTATATTAGCCACTAATATAGAATTTTTTACTTAAATAAAAGTTAAATTTTGAATTCTAAAGTTTAAGTATTATTCTAAAGAAAATTACCTCGTCATCATTCTAAAATTTTCTATTACTGGTAAAACTCTTCAAGAAAGCCCACTCATCACAGGCGCAAAAGCCCAATCATCGCTGCCACAAAAGCCCAATCATCGCTGTCGCAACCAGAAAAGAACATAAGGTAAGTCATAACCATGTCCGAACATTCTCATTCTGCGTCACCCCAATCAAAAAGAATAGTTCCCTCCCCCCGGCATAATTAAGAATATACCGAACAATTTAACTGCGTAAAATGCGATCGAGAAGATAGCTTCGACGAAATGGTACAATGTGATAAATGTGACCATTGGTATCATTTTGTATGTGCTGACGTACATGGCGATGACGTCGAGGACAAAGAGTGGATCTGTCCAGAATGTTTAAAAACTTCAGCTACACATAACACAAGATCAGTTTCTTCACCCCACGGTCAACCTGCAATGCCAAAAGGTCGAAAGCAACAAGTGCAAGCACCATCAGCGGCTAAAGCAAATCTGCCAGAAGTGTTAGACTGCCAAGATGCAAGAAAATTATCCAAGCCACCGTCCAAAGCCGCTCAATCTGAAACCTCAAGAAAATCACGATCGTCAGCGAAGTCTGTACAGCTACAGCTTAAAAAATTAGAGGAAGAACGCTTGCTTCAAGAAAAAAGAGATCGAGAGTATTTGCAAAGAAAATATGAAATTCTCGCACAGCTTCCATCGGACAATGATGAAGACAATGATGATGATCTTGATATTTGTGACACAAGGGATAGAACGTCTAAATGGGTGGAAACAGTGGAACGAGCCACAGGTGATGCACCTGCGAGAGAGCCGCAAAGCTTTTAATTCATCAGCCACGAATTGTATCCCACACTCTGCAACAGATAATTGGGAATCCACCTAATCCGAACAATCCACAAGACGAGAACGCTCAACCGCTCATAATGCGCTCCAATGAAGTTCGTACTATACCTGACCATACATTCGGTACACCAAAAATAAATTCCCTTCATTTAGCAGCAAGGCATGCAATGCCTAAAGAACTACCTAGCTTTAGCGGCAATCCAGAAGACTGGTCGCTTTTTATTAGTTGTCTTGAAAATTCTACCCGCTCGTGTGGATACACAAATGATGAGAATCTTATGCGACTCCAGCGCAGCTTGAAAGGTAAAGCCTTAGAGGCAGTGCGCTATAGACTCTTATACAGAGAGCGTCAAAAAAAAGTGTACAGCTGTGAACTGCGTTTTTGTAACTCTGTTGAAGAAAATAGACTCGATCTTTTAGGAAAATACTTATCTTATTTTTTAAAGCGGTTAATCTTCAATGAATTGGCATATAAAACTTAACAAAAAATACCATTGTAAAAATTCAATAAAAAAATAACAAAAAATACTTCATTTTTATGGCGTCAAAAGAAAGTGTACACTAGGTATTCAACTAAAGCGAAAAACTTAAAACCAATACTTCGTTTGCCTCCCTTTCGCCCTTAGGACAGCTTCTATGCGCCTGGGGATTGATTCTACTAGCTTCCCTGTCAATTCAGCTGGGATTTTTTGCCACTCTTCAAACAAAATTGAATCTTGAGCCTTTTTGCTAAATAATTTCCTCTTTAGGATCTATTTATACAGATAATCTCACAAATGCTCAATGTAGTCAAGGCCTGGGGATCGCGGAAGGTCTTCTAGTTGCTTAGAAGTACCATGGAGTAGCCATTCCTTGACCATTTTCGATGTATGCTTAAGGTCGTTGTCTTATTGGAGGACCCATGAATCAGTTAACCCCAGTTTTGCAACACTAAAAGACAAATAGTCTCTTAAAATATTAAGGCAATCTTCAGTCCTCATCGTACTGTCAATAAATACAAGGGTTCCAACTCCAGATGCCGCCATACATCCTCAGACCATTACCGAACCGTCTCAGAAATCCCCAGACCATTACCGAACCGTCTCAGAAACATTTCCTTATAGCCATACCTTTCCGAAAAAAATCGAAAGTGAAAACTTCTTTATGCCAAGAAATATAAAAATTACGGTTCTTCATTCTGGGAAATGATCTTCTTAGTGGACGGGAGCAAAATTGTTATTTTTTTCTCAAGACAGCCACCAAAAATATGGCAACTGAAAAACACTGAATTAAACAGGTTTCTTGCAAGAAACACGGAGGAGGTTTGGAAATGGTCTGGGGATGAATGACGTCTTCTGGAGTTAGAAACCTTGTCTTTATTGATAGTACAATGAGGACTGAAGATTGCCTTAATATTTTAAGAGACAATTTGCCGATTAGTGTTGCAAATCTGGGGTTAACTGATTCATGAGTCTTCCAACAAGACAACGACCTTAAGCATACATCGAAAATGGTCAAGGAATGGCTACTCCATGGTACTTCTAAGCAACTAGAAGAACTTCCGCGATCCCCAGGCCTTGACCTCATTGAGCATTTGTGAGTCCCCAGACGCATAGAAGCTGTCCTAAGGGCGAAAGGGAAGCAAACGAAGTATTGGTTTTAAGTTTTTCGCTTTAATTGAATAGTGTACACTTTCTTTTGACGCCATAAAAATGAAGTATTTTTTGTTATTTTTTTATTGAATTTTTACTATAGTATTTTTTGTTAAGTTTTATATGCCAATTCATTGAAGATTAACCGCTTTAAAAAATAAGATAAGTATTTTCCTAAAAGATCGAGTCTATTTTCTTCAACAGAGTTACAAAAACGCAGTTCACAGCTGTACACTTTTTTTTGACGCTCACAGTACCCTGAAAACGTTCCATCAATTATTTCGACACTGCAGATGCTGTACGGTAGACCTGATGTCATCATACATTCACTTTTAACTAAGATTCTTAATGAGCCTGCTCCAAGAGCTGATAGGCTAGACACACTTGTGACGTTTTCCTTCGCCGTACAAAATATCCTTGCCATCATGGAATCTAAACATTTAGAGTCTCATATTGCAAACCCATCCCTAATGCAAGAATTGACTGAAAAGCTTCCCGCGTCTATAAGACTTAACTGGGGTATACACAAGCAAACTTTAGATGCTGTTAACTTATCTACATTCTGCACATGGTTAGATTGAATAGCTAGAGCAGCAGTTGAGGTTTCACCGTCGATTCCATTCAGAAATACGGAATCTAAATTTGAAAGACGCTCTCCAAGTGCAAAAACCTATCTAAACACGCATCAAGAAATAGAGACACGAAATAAACCATCCCGAAAATGCAGGATCTGCAATGGCAATTGCGATCATGTCGAAAACAGTCATAAATTTATATCAATGACACTAAAAAATAAATGGTCAGCTGTAAATGAATTACATCTTTGCCGGACATGCTTACGTCCTCACGGTAAGAGTCGTTGTACTTCAACAAAAAAATGCGGTCAAAATGGCTGTGTATTCAAGCATCACCGTCTATTGCATAAGTTTGATACAGATGATAGTACACCGTCGACTTCAATCAAAAGCAACAATAGCATCCAAGATCAAAGCAGTGCATGTGGAAACCAATTTAATTGCCACGTTCACAAACCCGAAAATCGTTTAACAATATTTAGAATTATTCCTATAACACTATATAGTAGCAGTGTGCGATTTGAAACCTTTGCCTTCCTAGACGACGCACTATGGGCCCAAATGACGATTCGCGTCTCATAAATGCATTTTTTGAAATTGGTTAAAAGGGTGATTTCTGTGTGAAAATGAAAACAGGAAAAGTCAAATTTTACGTTTCCATAAAATTCTTCTCTTCTCCCAATTAACCCCTTCCAAAGTATCAACTTTAGAACTCATTGTGCAAGTATCTTTTTGAAGCTTGCTTTTGAAGGATTTTTTTTAAACTATTGGTGATGTAAAATCACATGTGCTGTATATCGATTTAAAGCTTGTTCTTATGACTATTCGATAAAAATTAATTAAATTTTGAAAAAATTGTATTTTAAATAAATAAATTTTGTTTTTAAAAAACGTTTATTTAAGTTTTTTCTCAAAGTTAAATGGACTTTTAAATATTTCCGCCAACTTCCGCTGTTTAAATATGTATTGCAATTGATTCCTTGGTTCCTAAACTTGAAAATACAAAAAAGTCTTCATGCTTTTAATTGCCTTTCTTTGATCTAGAACGATAAGAATGCTGTAGAGTCTAGATTAAAAAAAATCTTTTTTTTTTTATTTTTCGTGCAAATTATTGTTCCATCAATTTAAAATGGCTTTAAATCAATTTTAAAACTGAATTAAGATCGTGAAAAAAACAAAAAATCAGCTTTCATTTATATTCTTATGAATTCATAAAGTGTGTCTAAAAATATTTGAAAAAAAAAACGCGCCATTAGCTGCATTCGGCCACCTTTTTTGTATTGATATTGCAGGCGGCGATTATTTCAAGATTTAAGTTATAACCAAGCAGTTTTAAGTGCTCAAAAATATAAAATAAATTATTCAAATAGAGTGCACCAAATAAAGTTAAAAATGAGTGAAATTGAATTTTCTAAGTCTGATTTATGTACCTTTTTCATTAGTAATGGGAAAAACTGTGTAGATCTCCAGGAGTTTATACAAGAAAAATATCACTTGACAGGTACCTTATTTTTTAAATATTTTAAGCCGAAATTACGATATTTAAACAAAAAAAAACCTCAAAAAAAATGTCTGCTCGATACTAAAAATTATTGCTATTGCAAAATGCTAAACACTTAAATGAGGCCGCGAGTGCAAAAGTGGTGTAACCCATTTTTTGCCCATCTACATCAAAACAACGAATTTTGTACCTACTTTGATTTTACTACCATTTGTTGATCCAAAGTTATAAGCGTCTAAACTTTCTTGTATTTCTTTCTTTTCATGGTTAGAAAAGCTTAATAATAAAAAAATAAAAAAACCAATTAAATAATGAGGTTTAATTTAAATAAAGTAACGGACATTGCCACTAGAAAAATTTGTGATCCGGGTGCTATACTATTTATATAACTACTAGATATAACTTTGGATTTCGAATGCCCATTCTATGTTCAGGAAGTCTAATAGAATGGCTCCACTTAATTTGATCCGTACTGAAATACCGTAAGTCTGCAGACCACTGGCTCATAACTTGGAAAACAGCCAAAAAACGTGTTTTTTGATTTTCTAACGGGAATACCTCAAAAACGTGATCCGATGAAATATTTCTGACTTCAGAATCAAGTTCGACACACCAAAAACCTATAGAAAAGCATGTTTTGGTTTCTATAAATAAAAACATTGTTGACCAGTGTTATCTTTATACTAAATTATAAAGTTGAAACATTTATTTGTTTGTTTGTACCTATGTAGGGGGTAATCTCTGGAAATATTCAACCGATTCTTAAAATTCTTTAATAAATGGAAAGATATAATATCCCTGAGTAACATAGGCTAAATTTCATTTGGATACAAATTAATTGCAACGTTAAAATCTAAATGTTTGTGCTTTTTTTGGGGTATTTGTGAGTTTTTGATTTTTATGTTTCGAAATTTCAAAATTTCTTTTTGAGTTTGAAAGGTTGTTCAAAAATGGTATGAGTAAACAAAAATTCTTTTTCTGTTTATTAGAGTTTACTTAGAGGATGTTGTCTTCATATATAGGGTGAAATGGTGTAGACATTAAAAATGGGTATATGATTTAAAATAATTTTTGAGTTGGGAAGGTTATTCTTCAAGGCTTAAGGATTGAACACATTTCAAAATGTAAATACCTTTGGTGTGAAATGGGTTTTGTAAAATATGGAATCTGATTTTAAACGTCCTTTTTGTATTTGAAAGGTTATACATATGTAGAGGATGTCATTCGAAAATTTTGCCTAACCGAGCAAAGCCGGGGCGGGCCAGCTAGTAATATATATATTTATAAGTTTATAGCATAGAATTATGCAAATATGTACATAAGTATGATTGTAATTGAACAAAAAAAATATTTCAAATAAAATATACAATTAAAAAATTATCAAAAATTGTGTTTTGTTCATAATTGGTAAAGATGCACATCTTTGAAACTTTTTTTAGTGTGAATAAAATCAATTTCACTTCAAAATTTTGTATCTATTTTATTGGTAATATCTTCAAGATGATGTGTGCAAAATTTCAGCGAATTATTTCAAAAGACTAAAAAGTTACAGATTTATGAGACGCAAAAGCCCAGTTGGGCCCATAGTGCGACGGTTCGTCCATAACCCTCATGGATGAAGAACTTGCCTCGACTCTAGGCCTCGCTGGTGAAGCTGAACCCTTATGCTTAAAATGGACATCTGACACTCATCGTATGGAAGAAGGATCACAAAAAGTTAATGTGAAAATCTCCGGCACTGGAATAAAAAACAAATACGAACTATCAAATGTACGTATACTGTAAAATCATTGGACTTACCCTCACAATCCATTGACGCGGATATGATGAAGGATAACTATCGGCACTTAAAGGGTATTCCCATATCTTCTTATTTGAATGCAAAACCAAGAATTTTAATAGGGTTTGATCATTGGAACCTGGCTGTTTCATTGCGTACTCGCGAGGGAAAAAATAATGAACCAGTTGTCACTAAGACAAGACTAGGATGGGTAGTACATGGCATCTGCGAAGAGCAAGAGGGGTCACAACAAAAACACTATAATTTTCACGTTTGTGAATGCCAACCACACCTTGATGACGAACTCCATCAACTCGTTAAAAAACAATTTATTATTGAGAACGTTGACGCGAAATCCATAAAAAAAACTTTTGTCAACAGATGACACGAAGGCAAAACAAATTTTGGAAATGCAATGTTATCGCGATGGAAACCGGTTTACAGCCCCACTGCTTTAGAGAAACGATGCAGATAAACTGCCTGATAGTCGTCGTATGGCTGAGCGGCGTTTAAAATGCTTAGAGTCCAGAATGTCCAAAGAACCTACACTAGCCACAAAGCTACAGCAAGAAATTGATAAATACCTAGAAAACGGCTATGCAAGAAAGCTCTCTAAAGAGGAATCTGATGAACGAACATCACGAACATGGTACCTGCCGGTTTTTCCAGTTCTTAACCCGAGTAAGCCTAATAAAGTCCGTATGGTGTGGGATGCTGCAGCTGAGGTTGATGGCGTTTCACTGAACTTAGTTTTACTGAGTGGACCCGATACTCTTCCGTCATTAGCTGCCGTTCTATATCGATTTAGAGAGAGAAAAATAGGAATATGTGCTGACATCAGAGAAATTTTCCACCAGATTTTTATAAATAAAAACGATCAAAACGCTCAACGAAACAAATTGAGGAATACATTATGAGAGTAATGATATTTGGAGCAACATGTTCTCCATATTGTGCTCAATTTGTAAAAAACAAAAATGCAAATGATTATTTGGAAGATTACCCAAGAGCTGCAAAAGCTATAATTGAGAACCACTACGTCGACGATTATCTCGACAGTGTCGACTCCGAGGACGAAGCGATTGAGTTAGCGCGAGCTGTAAAAAATATTCACTTAAAGGCTGGATTTGAGATTCACAATTTTATTTCAAACTCACCAAATGTCTTGCGTGCTCTCAATGCTGGAATCAATGACCACACAAGAAAAAATATTACTGGTGGGAACATTTCTAATAATCACGAAAAAATACTGGAAATGTGGTGGTCGAACAACAGCGATACCTTTTCTTTTTTATTTAAATGTCCAAGCTGAAACCAGGCATTCTGTCAGGCCAAATGTGGCCAAAAAAAAGAGAAGTTTTGAGATCATTAATGAGCATCTTCGACCCACTCGGAATAATTACAAATTTTTTAGTAAGGCTAAAAATTTTATTAAGAGAAATTTGGCGATCATCAGTACAGTGGGATGAAAAAATACGTGAGCAACACTTTGTAGAATGGTGTGATTGGGTGGATCACCTACCTAAGGTACAAAGACTAATGATCAATCGTCCATACATAAATACGATTGAATATAAGACCAAACCTAACGTTCAATTACACGTGTTTGTGGATGCAAGTGGGAACGTATTCGCAGCAGTTGCGTACCTTCGGTTCTCATCCGGCTGTCTAATAGAATGTGCTCTCGTTGCGTTGGTGCAAAGGCAAAAGTTGCACCACTTAAAGATACGTCTATACCAAGATTAGAACTAGAAGCTGCAGTATTGGGTGTTCGTCTTTCTAAGTCTACTCGTGAGGGTCATTCCATATCCATAGATAAGATAATCTTCTGGTCTGACTCAAAAACAGTCTTATATTGGATTATGTCAGAAGATCGTCGCTATAAGCACTTTGTTGCATTTAGAATCGGGGAAATTATCGAAGCATCTAACCCTAATGATTGGAGGTGGATTCCAACGAAAGAAAATGTCGCAGACGAGGCCACAAAATGGAAACGTCACATGAAATTTGAGTCTGAATGCAGATGGTATAAGGGACCTTCATTCCTTTATGAGCAGGAAGATCAATGGCCAAGAGATGAATCCCTTCAGTTTGTCACTATAGAGGAAGTAAGGGTGAATTTCGTTCAACACGTTCCAAAAACTAACGCAAGCATAATTAATTACACTCGTTTTTCTAAATGGAATAGACTTTTACGATCGCTTGCTTACGTTTTTAAGTTCATCGACATTAAGTGTAGAAAAAGAGTGGCAGACGAACTGATACCTTTGTCCACAGATGATTTGAAGCGTGCACATAACTGTTTGTATCGACAGTGTCAATTAGAGGCATATCCAGCAGAAGTCACCTTCTTGAAAAATAAACAGAATTATTCGACTCTAGAAAAGACAAATCCACTATATAAGCTATCTCCTTATATGGACTCCAATGACGTCATCCGGATAAATGGACGTATTGACGCTGCAAGGGATATTCCATACGACACAAAACGACCTATTATCCTGCCTAAAAATCATTATGTCACTCATTTAATCATTGATGCAGTTCATCAACGTTTATATCACCAACATAGCGAAACCGTCATTAACGAACTGAAACAACTTTACAACATTGCATCACTTAGAACTACGGTAAGGAAAGTGATAAACAAATGCCAGGACTGCAGAAACAAAAAGTCAAAACCTATACCTCCACTTATGGGTGAACTTCCACCGAGCAGATTGAAATCGTTTAATCGTCCGTTTTCCTACATCGGGATAGATTACTTCGGACCAATGAATGTGAAAGTAGGAAGGCACTTAGAAAAGAGATGGGGCGTCATTATTACTTGTATGACCATCCGCGCAGTTCATATTGAAGTCGCGCATAGTCTATCGACAGATTCATGTATCCTAGCGCTTAAAAGGTTTATGGCTCGTAGAGGCGCACCACTGGAGATAACTAGTGATAATGGGACACATTTTCGGGGTGCAAGCAGAGAACTTAAGGATAAAGTCGGACAGATCGATCACTCAAGAATAGCAAATGAATTCGTAAGTGCAGATTTAAAATGGAGCTTCATACCGCCAGCATCGCCACATATGGGGGGGAGTTGGGAGCGAATGGTTCGTTCAGTGAAGCAGGTTTTAACGAATATGCAACCGTCTCGAAATCCTTCGGATGAAATTCTTTTGAGTATGATGGCTCAAGTCGAAAATATTATTAATTCCAGGCCATTAGCTTATGTTCCGTTAGACTGCGACAGCGATGAGGCCTTAACGCCGAATCATTTTTTATTGGGTTCATCGAATGGCATACCTCATTTCAGCGAATTCAACGATGATAATATTGTTCTCAAAAAGGGGTGGAGGACATGTGAACAATTTGCTAACTCATTTTGGAAGCGTTGGGTACAAGAGTATCTACCAACCTTGACTAAGCGAACAAAATGGTTCAACCCTACCAGACCAATTAGTACCGGCGATGTTGTTATCGTAGTAGATTAACAGTTCCCGAGAAATCAATGGCCAAAAGGAGTCGTTACCAAGGTGTTCCCAGGAAAGGACGGGCAAGTACGGAGTGCTCTCATACAAACATCATCCGGGTGCTACACGAGGCCCTCCACCAAACTTGCAATCTTAGATGTCAATAGGCCAGGTTTGGCTCTAGATGGTAACCAGGAACAGGGTTCCAGCTTACCAGGGGGGAGTGTTGACAAACCTGGCAACGCTGACACTCCCACAAATCTGGATCTAAATTTGGTACCACTCTCATAAAAATAAAACTTCAAAAGAACTTCACGAGGTATAAAGAAGAGGTTAAGAAGAATTTGAACCAACCCAACCTAAAAAACGAAAATTTTAGTTTTCTAATTTATATTAGCCACTAATATAGTATTTTTTAATTAAATAAAAGTTAAATTTTGAATTCTAAAGTTTTAGTATTATTCTAAAGAAACTTACCTCGTCAACAGTTACTTTTATTATAATCTCAACAAATCAAGAATAATCATTATAAAGATTTGATATAGATTAATTACGAATATTTTTGGGAATGACAGTATGTATAACAAAAAAAAAATTATATCGCTAGAGCGGTTTTCTCAAAAATTAATTTTTTGTATGTAGGTACCTACCTTACATTTCTGTACTTAACATTTAATATCAAAAAATTGATTTGCCTATTTTGAATATTTTGTATTAATATACACATTCAAAAATCTTTTTTCAAAAAATTATGAACCTATTTTGGAAATATTGAGTTTTCAAAAAAAAAAATGTTATTTTGCATAAAATGTTTGATAGAAATCGGTAGAGCCGTTAATAGGAAAATCGGAAACCGAAAAAACCGCATCTCAATAGCGTAAGCAATGTTGAACGAAACTTGACGAAACGTTCCACAATTATATTTGCGTGTATTCGCTTGTTTTCTTCAGACCACTTAAGTGCCCCTCCGAGCATTATAGTTCTAGCTTAATGCAGAACTATAATACTCGGAGCGGCAACACCGCGCTTAATGGTGCGTAGCGGGAGGTGCCACACGTGCATGCGCACTGCAGCGCGGCCGGCGCGCTGCGGCAACAGCGAACGGTAGCACGTACGAACGAGAACGCCCCTCCCCCCCCCCCCCTCGCCGTTGATTATATCATATTTGTGCATTTGATTTGTAGAACACATTTAAAACAACACATCTTATAACTTTTTTATTTCAATTTGTCAATTTATGTTAACAGAGCATACATTTTGTAATATTTAATGTAAACCTGAAGGACATCTGCCACAATTTCCCGACAACACGGACATTTATAATGCTCTTTTCCTTCAGCCATCGACTGGGCTTGTAATTTCATGTTGCTCTCAGAACATATACCTACCTTTAAATGTTTGTATGGCAACATAACTATGTTTCGTCTAGCTTTGTTGTTTATTGGCAAACTACACATAGAACGACGTCTTCTGGCATTTTTCGGCTTGAGTTCTTTCTTCATCGTATTTATCCTCATCAACCATCATCATATGCTTCAAAATTGATGCTCAAGTTCCTAATATTATATTGCGATGTAGTGACCAAGTTCCTTTCGTGATTTGTATACCTTTTGGGCATAATTTTCAAATACATTTTGAAAATAAGGTCCAAAATGAATTTGGAAATTAAACCAAAAAGATTATATTTTTGGATCTTTTTTCCAAAAGTGCGGCGTAATTTCCGCGTTTTTTGGCGAATTTTCCAAAAATTTTATGCCAAATAATTTTGGGCTTTTTTTCCAAAACTCTTTTTGGCAAAATTTCCTATGGCGTAATTTAAGGGAGCCGTAATGGTTATTTGATTTTTTTAAGGTTATTGAATTTTATCTTTTTAATTGTTGGGCTTAGAAGTATGAAATTTTAAGAGATGATGATGACTATTGATTTGGTTTTTTGGTGAAAAATTGGAATTTCTAACTTACCATGATTCATAAAAAATTATAGTTTCATATATTTTTGCTCAAACATCACTCATATAAGAGAAATAAATGTCTATTGTATAGTATACTTAGCTTTAAAAACCATAAAAAAAGATATTTTTTGCTTTATTACTTCAAAAACTGATTTGTTTTTAATTGTTTTGACTTGAAGGACCACAGTCAAAAGTTGAAGTTGAACATAGGATAGCTATAGCTCTTCTTTAAATGAATGGGATGTAATTTATTGAAAAAAGCGACATTGACAGTCCGAAGAGGGCCAACCAAAGGTGTGTAATGTTATGTAGGTACTGCTGTCAAAGAAAACTCGTGACATATATGTACATTAGGGTGGTCCTTAAATTGGACATTGTCTTTGATAGCCCTCATTCGATTCAAAACATTGAAAAACAATTTCCCTAATTTTTTCATATTTTTATTTCAACCCCCTGGTCTCCCTTTTTTCACTTCAAGGTACAAATGATGGAGTTGGGGTGATTCTTATAACATGCGGAAAAAAATCAGTAGGTACTTATAGATAAGATTCAGATGAGAAAAAAAATCGTATTGGAGGGGGGTCTATTTCCCCCGTTTAGACGGAAGGGGTAATTTTCTTAAAATTTTACCTAAAATAGAAACAAATTATTAAAAAACAACCACTTACAATGACATGCTATAGCCTTTTTTAAAACCATAAATCCACTCTCTAACATGCTTTTTTTACATCAAGTAAAATATATTAGATACGATTGCGATAAGATACGATTTTTTTTTTTTATCTGAATCGAATCTATGAATAAGTTCTGATTTTTTTTCGCGTGTCATAAGAATCCCCCTTACTCCATTATTTGTCAAATTTTAACAAATTACAAAGTTTTGTTTCACAAATATACAAGTAAACATGGAACTCAACAAGAATGTACAATCAAACAATTTCTCTACGCTCTGTGCCGCAAAACTTCAAGTGTAAATAAAACTTAACAAATCTTCGTTAAATAGTAAGAAAAACCTAACGTTCCAGATGCCTGTACCACAAAACTACAATTTAACAATTGTACAAGCAAATGTCAAATATGCACATATAACAGGTTATTATAATTTCAGTTCCACAATAGAAAATGTTACAATTGTTAAACTTGCGAGTTTCCCTATTTTTAACAATTCTGTTGTATAAAATACCTCGCCACGACTAGACAATTAGACAAATAAGTTTAGTGGGTAAAGAAAGTCTTATTTTTTTAATCCAAGAGAAAAAATCACATATATATCATCATATATATTATTTCTGTAGTATGTCTCCCTTTTTAAGCTCACACACTGAACCGATTTTAATAAATGAGGTGTCAAAAGATTCGAAATTTTCCGAGAATTAAGCGAATTATATTTTTATTTTATAAAGATTTATAATTTTAACAAAAACTCGACTCAAAAATTAAATATTATTCCAATGAAAATGAACACTTCGAATTCCAATGAAAATGAATTTTTAAAACAAACAATTCCACTTTCCAATAGTCTTGGGAAATTAGGTCTGTTCAATATATAGGGGTGCATGAAAATAAAGGTTAGAAAGCACTTGACGTTGACGGAACTACACTTCAGTATAAAAGTAAGTAAGAATTTTAACATATATATATTTATACATATATCGACGTCGTTCAATGAATACTCCCTAAGTCCATTTTGATTTATTTTGAGATATCTGTACTTTTTATCGATTTTTAGTGACCAAAATTTGAAAATGTTTGAGTTCGGGTGTTTTTTCCTTTAGAAATAGACCAACATAAGATTTATAGATCTTTTACAGAACTAAAAGTTCTATGTTTTACTAAATATATCGTATTTACGAGAGGTATTTCAGTTCTGATTAAACGGCGACGATATTTTAAAATTATAGAAAAAAAAATTGATGGCACTTAAGTTTTAATTTCAGTGCAAAACAATTAAAATTGAATAAACACGAGTACCATTTATTCACAAACATGCAACTAAACGGTTCATAATGCATTATCTGTAAGACCAACTCTTCGATCCAGGTTATTCGTCACAAATTTTGACGCGACTTCACTCCTCGAGCGCGAATGAGTCGAAACAAGCCCATTTCAAATCGATTCAGGTTTACAAGACCCGAAGCGAGCTTCAATCTCACTCCAAAACCCTATGTTAACGTAGTTAAAAATGCATGGTTGCTATGTTTAAATGCGGTAATTTGCAATTTGGAATTTCTCCCGGACGTCAGAATCAAAGAACAAACAAACTTTTGAGTTCTTCACTAAGTTGGCATTTACATTGATCTTTTTTTTTGCAAATAAAATCTTTTTATTGTTGGAATAAATTGCTTTCCCTAATTTTGAATTTGATCATATTCCCTCCACACGGAAGATCGTACTGTTATATTTACCGACAAACTCTTTTAAAAACGGGAATTGTGAAGTAGTTTTTATATCATGATTGTCATCCGACAGAAACTTTCCAAATTCTTATTTAATTATTTATAACTTTTCAAATCCATGACTTCTATCAAAAACAAAGAACATGGTAAAAAACCTTTTGTTTACGTTTTGAAATGTTGAGTTATATTAATATCATTACACTGCATTTGTGAAAAATTTTTCTGATTTTCATCATCATCAAGACTGTTAAGAAATATTATCGTTTGCATTGTATCTATTTCCTTCTTTAGTAAAGCAATTTACAATGCATGTGAGTTTTGATATTTTGCATATATACATTTACGCCCAAAATATTTGCATTTAGCTTTTATGAAGATTAGACAAGAATGTCAAGTGCGGTCCTAGCTTTATTTTCATCCACCTATTTATGTTAACAGAACAGACCTAATTTCCCATCAAATAGTCCAAAACAATTGGAAAGTGGAAGTGTTTATTTTGACAATTTATTTTCCATTCCATACTTAGGTCTGTTCATATAAAGTGCTCTTAAACGAACACATTAGGCATGTTAAGAAAAATAAGATCTCGGTGACCTCAGCAACCTCTCCTCAACAAATTTCTTCAATTTTGCTGTCAAATTACTGACGGAGCAAAACGAACGCAAACGAACATGTTCATCTTCATCAGTGTCTCTTTTAATGGTTGTTGTTATGAAAGGCGCATCCGGTGAGAAACGTAGATGTTATGTGTGAAAGAAAGAGAACGAAGATTTCACCCAAAATCCACCGATGCACCACTTTCAACAATAAATCTTTGGCATGAGCGCCGGGCATGATGAATTTTGTATTGTGCAAGTGACAGGTCTATGTATTGTGTGAGATAGGGAAGGATATTCTGGAACTGAAAGCATTTTTTCTGCATAGTGTAGATACGGGACTTTCAGTAAAATGAAAGTGTAGACACGCACTAATATATTTTTAATGGATTCATTTTTTGGCATTATGGTTTGTCAAACTCCACTTTTCTTCAAGTCTGCAGATGCACAAGCATGCAAATTCACCACCCATCTATGTTAGTCAACCATCGTCCTCGTGAAAATAAAACGATGAGGGTTAGTGAGAAAACAGTGCTATGTATCCATCTCTTTTTATCTTTTGTTTACTTATTTCTCATGTACGACCTGTCTCTTTTCCTTACACTGCTGACAAATCGGTGACATGATTCATAAAGTCCTGTAACCCCGATTGGGGCATAGGGCGCCAACAAATCGTTTCCATCCTTCACGGTCTGCAGCTAGATATTTTAACTGTGGCCACGGCTTTCTCTGTGAGTCTGCTTCTGCTAGAACTGTTGATTTCCATGTTGTTGTTGGTCTTCCAACCCGCCGTGCACCCTGAGGATTCCATTCAAATGACTGCTTTGCAATTTCATCGTTTGGTTTCCTCAGTGTTTCTAGGTTTCGCAAGCATTTAACAGCACGGATTTGACATTGGATTCGAAGAATCTCAACTTTGTGCGTAAGGAGATTTGACTGGATTTACAAATTTGGGACACAGAACCGAAGGCTGTGCTACCTTTATTTATTCTACTTTGAACGTCCAGATCAGTACCACCATTAGCTGAAACAATACTTCCAAGGTACGTAAATTGTTCATCCTCTTCAACTGGGGTCTCCTGTATAAAAATACGCTGATGTGTGGAGCGACCTGTGAGCATTATTTTTGACTTTTTGCTATTTATTTTAAGAGAGCTTGACACATCCCGTTCAGCCCGCTGATGTTATTTGCCAAGAGATATATCATCGGCATAGTCTAAGTGACGAAGCCTTTCCTTGTTCCAACGCAGGCCGTCAAAACATCGTCAATCGCCAGTAGAAAGAGAATTGTCTCACACCCTGCCGCACTTCGAAAGAGTCAGATAGCTGCCCATTTTGTAAAACACGATTAACAATGGTAAATAGCCACCTGCTGGTCAGAGAGAAAACTTATATCTATGTTATTGAAATAAACTTCGATAGAAGTCTAGATCCCATGTTTTTTTGTAATAAGTTTTAAGAGATAGCCCCGACCCAGACCTTGAGGTAATAAAACGCAGCTATTAAACAAATTATAGAAAAGAAAACAACCCAAATGCTTCTTGCAATTTAATGTTCAAAATGATCTCAAAATTATAACTGAATGAATTCTATATAAATACAATACTTTATTAGCACTTTTTATTTTTATTGGTGCGAGAGGTCTCGCACGGGTAGGCTAGTGTATTATATTTTGGTGAAAACCAAATTGAGGCGGACAAATAAATTATATTCGCGTTTAAAGCTAGAACTATAATTCTCGGAGGGGCACTTAAGTGGTCGAAAAAAAACAAGCGAACACACGGAAAGCATATGACGCAACTGTAATTGCGGAGTGGAACGTTTCGTCAAGTTTCGTTTGACTTTGTTTTCTTAAGTGAGATGAGCGCACCTCACTTAAGTAAAATTGACATTTGATAAGTACAGTATGGGTGTGTTCCCCTTTTGACTGGAAAGCTAATTTTCAATGGTTTTTACTCGCGATGCTCCAATCCTGGATATCATCTAACAAAATTCCGAAGTAATCGTTCGATTTTACGTATAATACAAATACAAACAAAATGCACGACTGGGTCGTACGTACTTTCTCTTATGTTCAAGAGGCTGAAGGTTTAAGAAAATTGTAATTAAAGACATGGAAATAATGAGAGAAAAATGTTGAAAAGCATCAAACACGATATTTTAACTATCTAAAACAAATCTATTGATAGTTTGAGGTGGACAAAAGAACATCATATTAATTCTTGATTTGTTTGTTGTTTGCGGTTGAGCGGTTTTTAAAAACTATTTTTATTTATCTGTATATAAAAATAAAATTTCAAAAAAAATTGTCAACCCGTTTTTGAGATATCGAATTGTCAAAAAAATAATTTTAAACTTTTTTTAAAAATTAAAAAATTTCTTTTTTAGAAAATTTTACTATATTCTAATATTATTTGAGCTTATTTGAAATTTGTATATAAAATTTTTTATTAAAATCAGTTCAGCTGAAAATGAGAAAATTCAAAATAAGAAAACACATTTTTTGAGAGGTACTACACGAATAGTTGCTAAGTGTTAATTTTTGTTGTAGTAAATCTCACTAACTTCGGCCTAAGAAAAAAGTAAAATCAAAGTCGTAGGAGCCGTTTTTGATAAAAAAAAATATTTTCCTTAACATTTTAGAATGTATTAAAAAACTCTTTAGTATCGAGTTTCAAAAAGTACGTCATGTCCTTTTCGAAATATTTGTATTTAAAAAAAAAATTGAAACATTTTTTAAAAATCCAAAAAAATATTCTTTTAAAAATATTGTAAGCAACAACAACTGTTTATATTTCTTAAGAGCTTCTGTATAAAAAAAATTATTGAGAGCATAGTTACTGTTTTGAATATAATCCAAAATGAAAAAAACGGTTCTTTGGGAGATACCATTAATAACCATTTTTTGAAAATGGTTTCCTATCTAAAGCTAGCTGTTTTTGAGAACAATGAGATTTCGTAAAATTGCTAAAAAGAATTGTATGGCAGGTACCGTTATATTTGGCTCTGTGGACAGAATCACCAAATACCTTTATGTACCAAGTTTTGAGAAAATCGATCGAGACGTTTAGGCTGTAGCCCAACAGACAGACAGAACTGTGCCACCCACTTTTTTCGTTTCTCTATAATCGCAATGTCATGCTTGATTGTTATATCGACTTTTTTTTTTGCACGAATCCAAAACTTGCCTTATAGTACCTTTATCGCAATTCGCAAGTAAAAATTAAGGAAACATGATTTGTTTTGTTCCTAATTTCCCTAATTGTGGTAAGTGTTTAAATTGAGATGAAACGAAATATTCTTCAGCTTCATGTTTCATGATTTGATGTTTGTTTAAAAAAAAATTAATTATTGCACAATGCGCACACATAAGGCATGACCCGATACAAACTATTTCCAATTTTTGAAGGGTGTCATAACATCTCGGAAAATTCGTTTTTCAAATGTATTGGTCAGATAATTATTTATTCAGCTGTAATTAGCCTTGTTTTCTAATTGTACTTTGTATTTAGTTTTAAATAAGATACCTATCTGAGGTAAAATGAAAAAAGATAGGTACTTTTGCTTTGATCACCAATATCTCAGCAAATAGAGAAGACATACAAAATTCAAGGAGAGTTGCGAAAATTTGAATGACTATTCTACCCTTCTTGGCCTTAGTTTAAAAATAGGACAAAAAATAACAACTTTTCGTTATTTTTTTGTTAAATCTTTTGCTTCTTTAAAAAATTGAATTGCATGAACCTTCAACATTCTTGTCTTACAAATTGATTAATCGATCCTCTCCCAGGGCAAATGATCAAAATTTTACAAAGCAAAATAACTGTATAAACTGCGTTGTTCCTTAACATTGAATCATCATCAAAATGATAAAGTAAATTCTTTTCGACTTTTTAAACAGTTTTGCATGGTACCATACTTTTTGAAATGGATTAAGGAAAAAAGTAACTCAACAAACAATTAGTCGATTTAAATGCGGCAAAACAGTAGATATTACTTAAGTTATAACAGTAACTATATGATATCCAAGGTTTATTAGGTAAAAATGGTGCATTAAGGTAAGCAAAGAAGATGTTTGAACTGTCTTTAAATGAGTTAAAATATTTGGAATTTATAAATAAAACCTTTTAAAATCTAACTTGTAACGACTTTAAAATTTGCAATAGGTACGTTAAGTTTTTCTAACTATTTAACAATGATTTGTTGAATTTTATTTACACTTGTAGCTTTGTGGTACAGAACTAGGGGAAATTGTCAATTTCCCTATTGCTATTGTTGGATTATTCAATCGTAAAGTTCCATGTTTACTTGTAGCTTTGTGGTACACAAACCTTTGTAATTTAATTATTTTTCTACGCTTTGCCTAGTCGTGTCGTGACGAGATTGTGTTTCTGAGTTACACAAAAAAGGGAAATTTGCAAATTTAACAAATGTAACCCTTTTCTCTTGTGGTACAGAAATTATAGTTAGTTGTTAAAGGTCTTTAGGTGACATTTACTTATACAATTGTAAAATTGTTGTTTTGTTGTATAGGCCCCAGGGGGGTGAAATAAAAATCTGAAAAAATTAGGAAAAATTTTGTTCTCTATTTAGAGTCATTTGATGCCTATCCAAGTTGGAATTTCAAAAAAAACCAATATAAGGACCACCCTAATGTACATACATACATAGGCACCTGTATGCCAAACTTTACCTACTCCAGAAAGATTTTAAACCACCTGAAGTATGTATGTACCTACCGTTCTCAGATAAAACTGTTGACATTGGTACCAGGGTGGCGTTTTCTTTTTATCACATTAGCGCCAGCGCCCACGTTCTGTAACTCTGGAATTCATAAAACTGGATGAGATATACGTTTAAAAATGGAACAAAACTCATGTATTTTCATTCAATTTTCATCGTTTCTCGTTTTTAGAAGAGAGAGAAGAGATTGTGGAACTCGCAATGTCGAAAAAAATGCCAGACTTTAAAAAAAAAACTTTCCCTTTTGCTTCCATCAATGTAAAAATTATAAATGGTCGAATATCGACCACTGGGCGCTGATACTCATCATCGTGTCCTGTATCCCCGGCTGGGGCATAGGGCGTCAACAAAACGTCTCCATCCTTCACGGTCTGCTGCAAGGTACTTAAGCTGTGGCCACGTCTTTCTCTGGGATTCTGCTTCCGCTAAGACAGTTGATTTCCATGTTGTTCTTGGTCTTCCAACCCGCCGTGCACCCTGAGGATTCCATTCAAAGGACTGCTTTGCAATTTCATCGTTTGGTTTCCTCAGTGTGTGACCAATCCAACGCCATTTACGCTTTCTTATGTCGACGTCCAGCCGCTCTTGACTTGTCCTGCGCCACAATTCCTCATTTGATATTATTTGTGGCCAGCGAATCATTAGGATGTGGCGAAGACAGCGATTCACAAAAGTCTGCAATTTCTTCGAAATGGTAGACGTGACTTTCCAGGTTTCACAAGCATATAACAGCACGGATTTGACATTGGATTCGAAGAATCTCAACTTAGTGCGTAAGGAGATTTGACTGGATTTCCAAATTGGGGACAGAGTACCGAAGGCAGCACGAGCTTTATTTATTCTACTTTTAACGTCCAGATCCGTACCACGTAACGTCCAGAATTGTTCCACTACTTCAACTGGCGTCTCCTGTAAAATAATACGCTGCTGTGTGGAGCGGCCTGTGAGCATTATTTTTGTCTTTTTGCTGTTAATTCTTAGACCACTCGACTCTCCCTTCACTTGCAGTGCTTGGGACATCCCGTTCAGCCCACTGATGTTATTTGCCAGTAGACATATGTCATCGGCATAGTCTAAATGACTGAGCCTTTCGAACGGTCTCCATTGAATGCCCTGTCGCTCAGCTGTACCAACACTGGCCGTCAATACGTCGTCCATCGCCAGCAGGAAGAGAATTGGCGATAGAACATCCCCTTGTCTCACACCCTGTTGCACTACGAAGGAGTCGGATAGCTGCCCATTGTGCAAAACAAAACACCTCGCGTTGTTGTAGGACTCTTTAATAATGGCAACAATTTTTGGTGGAATTCCTCTACCAAGCAACGATCTCCATATACATTCTCGGTTAACTCGATCAAAGGCCTTTTCAAAATCCACGAACATGAGGTAAAGCGGTGATTGATATTCCATCGACTGCTCGAGGACGATACGCAGGGTGTTGATATGGTCGACACACGATCGACCACTGCGGAACCCAGCTTGATGCCTCTTGAGTGTAGACTCGATTCTATCCTTTATTCGCTCGAGTATGATTGTTGCCATTAGTTTTGGGAAAACGGACAAAACGGTGATACCACGCCAATTGTTGCAATTCTTTAAGTCACCTTTCTTTGGCAACTTAACAATCACACCATCCTTCCAGTCCCTGGGATAGCTTTCGTTTTCCCAAATGTTTTGTATCAGCGGATGTAAAATACTAGCCGCTGCTACGGGATCGGCTTTCAGGAATTCAGCTGGTATTCCGTCCAGTCCAGCTGCCTTGTTGTTTTTGAGGAGATTTATTGATGTACGAATTTCCGATTCTGACGGGGGTTCGATGTCAATACCCCTATAGGACCTGCGCATCTCGTTTAGTTGGGGCACTTCAGCACTCTGCTCAACTGAATCCTCATTTAGCAGGGCACAAAAATGGTCCTTCCATCTACGAAGCTGATCCTCAATTGATACCAAAAGTGTGCCATCCACATCCATTACAGGATGATTGGTGTTGCTTTTTTTCCCGATAACATCTTTGGCTATTTGGTACAATTCCCGGATATCTCCTCTTCTGGCAGCGCTTTCCGCATTATCTGCGAGTCCATCCAACTTCACCCTCTTGTCACGTCTCACACAGCGGTAGACCATCTTATGTGCAATGCGGTACTCTCTTCGCAAGTCAGCCTTTCGTTGAACATCAGCTTCGGCATTTATTTGGATTTTCATCGATTTGCGAAGTTCGATCTTATTCCAGGTGTCTTGGGATATCCAAGAGTCTCTACGTCTCGTTCGCAGTTCACAGTTTCGGATCCAGCCTCCATAAAAACACTTTTAATTTCACCCCACATCTCATCAATTGTTGAATTCTGGATTCCATTTAATGACGAGGCTCTGTCGTTAAGGGTGGTGACATAGTTTCGACATATGTTGGGGTCATTTAAAGCATTAGTAATGAATTTTGTGCTCCTTGCTGCATCCTGCGCTGGTTTTTGTACGGCAGCGGTTCGTAGTTTGAGACTCATCAGAACCAAATGGTGGTCGCTTCCCACATCGGCATTTCTTATACTCCGGACATCACACATAGACTTCCTCCATCGCTGCTGAATCATGATATGATCAATTTGGTTTTCGGTTTGACCATCCGGATGCACCCAGGTAATTTTGTTGCACGTCTTATGCTTAAATACAGTCCCACCTATCACAAGACGATTCGCGTTACAAAAGTCGACAAGCAAGTCACCATTTTCATTCCGTGACCCCACGCCATTTCTTCCCATCACGCGTTCCAGTCCGTAATTGTCTGAACCGACTTGGGCATTAAGGTCTCCCATAACGACTATGATGTCGGCTCTCGGAACACTAATGTAAACCGAGTTAAGATGAGTGTAGAACGCGGTTTTGTCTTCCTCGGTCGCTTCATTTGTGGGGGCGTAGCACTGAATAATTGTGACGTTACGAATTTTTGAACGAAACCTTGCTGTCATTAATCTCGCAGAAATGGGCGCCCATGAGATCAAACTACGCCTCGCTTCTTCGTTCAACATAATTCCGACACCATGCAGTCTTTGGCCACCCTCTCTTTCATCTTCGCCGGAATACAGCATTCTCGTCTGTCCAGTGTCTGATCTGTATTCAGCTCTTCCTCTCCACTTAGTTTCGCTTATGCCCAGGATACTGATCTTTAGGCGAAGCATTTCACGCTCAACCTGCTCGTATCTACCATCGCTGTACAAGGATCGAACGTTCCATGCTCCGATTTTCGTACGTATGCGGTAGCCAAAAGTAACATTTGCGCTTCTTGAAAGACTTCTTCTATTTGTCAACGATTCATTTATTATTATGGTGTCTTGATTGACGCTCGTACATGAAGGATGCCGCACCCCCAAATCCGATGTGCGGTTTACTGCAGCCGAAGCTACAGAAGGATTTTCTATAAAAAGATTACCTCTTGGGGACTCATTTCCATTTGTTGTCATAATTCATGTATTTGCATATATCCTTCCACCATGGTGTTTTCCGAGATATGATTAATAACATACATAAGCTCAGATTTGACAGGCACACCCGCCTTTTGTATGGTCAAACACATAACTGCTCGAGGCCGCCCACTGTGGGAAAACAGACGCCTTTTGTAGCCGCCCAATATGGGTTACAGACGCTACCTGCTGCTGCCGTTGGCCTTTTACCAAAAAAAGCTCCTCCGCCACCAGACTATCATGCCGTTGACCGCCAGCCACCTGCAGTTCATCCGCCTTAAGGGGGCTTTTAACCATCCCGAGGACAAGTTTGTGCCCTGACCAGCATAGCTGGGTTGTCTGCTTATCCCGGCATCCATTCGGTCCCCCTGCACGTTAGCGTTACCCGCCCTCTACCACGCGGAGGTGTGCATAGGGATTTTCCTATCATTGAGCCTAGGGCCATATGGCGTCCTAGCACTCTCAAGTACTTTTAGAGGGTAAATACTAGTATTACTTATTTCGTTGAAAGCTATAATAAAGATGACCACTGAAAGTGGTGAACCTTGGGGTATACCATTTTCGAGGTCATTTAGACTTGAATATTCATTGTTTACTCGTGTACGGAACTTCCCGTTTGTTAATAACGATTTAATATATCCAAAAATTTTGGGACCTACTCTCCATTTTAATAATTGGTTTAAAACAACGTGAATACCAATTTCATCAAACGCCTTTTCAAAGTCGATTGATAAAATTGAGATGTGGTGTTTTGTAGATAATGCCGAGGCTATATATTAGTCAATATATGAAAGGGCGTCAGGGATAAGATGCGAAGCTTGAAAGGCATAGGGGTATTTTTTAACATAGGGTACGACACGCCCGGTGTTTTACCCTTGACTAGGTGAAGGCAATTTTCCAGTTCGATTACATTTATTGGTAATTCAATCAGTTTTGCTGATCGTGATGTGCCCGTTGTAGATGGATATATTTGTAATGTAGTGTGCTTAGCTTGCGGAGAAGTTACTATCTGGCAATATCTGAAGATTTGGGGGGTCATTCCGTAATTTTAAAAACGATAATCGTCAAAACGATTATCTTTAACGATATCGTCTATAATTTGCTTCACGTAACTCAATCACTATCGTCTCTTCTATCGTTTATTTTTTTGAATGAATGAAATGAATTTGAAAATTTAATCTTTTTGTCAAAACAAAAAATCCTTGTAATTTTATTTGAAATGTCAGGTTATTTTAAAAATTTAATTGCAATATCGTCCGTTAAAGTTTGTGCTCGTGGATAAATTGATTCTTTACGTTGCGCAACATTAAAGAAATAAGGCCTGGAAGCAGCTGATGGTCATCAGAATGTCCCTTTAAAAATACGATTTTGGCCTACAAGCAGCCCAGTGTTGAAAAAGAATATGAAAATACAAAAAAGACAATGCCTTTAATCACGGTGCGGTTTTCTAACAGTTGACATAGCCTCTTCTCTCATCCTCTATGATTTCCAATTCTTTGGTTATTTAAAAAGTGCAAAATTGTCAAAAAATTAATGATGTGTATCAAAATTATTTATTATTGAATAAAATACATATACATTAGGGTGGTCCTTAAATTGGACATTGTCTCGGATAGCCCTCATTCGATTTAAAACATTGAAAAACAATTTCCCTAATTTTTTCAGATTTTTATTTCACCCCCCTGGTCTCCCTTTTTTCACGTCAAGGTACAAATAATGGAGTTAGGGTGATTCTTATAACACGAAAAAAAAAATCGGAACTTATAGATTGGATTCAGACGAAAAAAAAATCGTATCGGAGGGGGGGTCTATTCCCCCCCGTTCAGGCAGGAGGGGTAATTTTCTAAAAATTTTACCAAAAATAGAAAAAAAATTATTCAAAAACAACGGGATCACTTACAATGGCATGCTATAGCTTTTTTTAAAAGCCATGAATCCAGACTCTAATAAATTTTTTAAATCAAGTTTTTATTGTAAATAGTTTTTGAAAAAATAGTTTTCAAACCTTAAAAATAAAAACAAAAATAATAGTTTTTTACGTTTGAAAATTATTTTTTTTTCAGAAACTATTAACAATAAAAACTTGATTTAAAAAATATATTAAAGACTGGATTCATGGCTTTAAAAAAAGCTATAGCATGCCATTGTAAGTGGTCCCGTTGTTTTTTAATATTTTTTTTCTATTTTGGGTCAAATTTTTAGAAAATTACCCCTCCCGCCTGAACGGGGGGAAATAGACCCCCCCTCCAATACGATTTTTTCTTCGTCTGAGTCTAATCTATAAGTTCTGACTTTTTTTTTGCGTGTTATAAGAATCACCCTAACTCCATTATTTGTACCTTGAAGTGAAAAAAGGGGGACCAGGGGGGTGGAATAAAAATCTGAAAAAATTATGAAATTTTTTTTTTCTCTATTTAGAGTCATTTGATGCCTATTCAAGTTGGATTTTCAAAAAAACCCAAAATAAGGACCACCCTAATATACATATCTAGCAGAGATGTGCTTTTTTGCTTCTTAATTTTTTTTTCTCAAAACCAAAGAGAGTAGGCATTCCTTAGCTATCGCGTTTAACTAAACGTGAAAAAGACACCGTCAGACGATCATCGTCTTACGCGATGAGAGCCCTGTTGACATAGGCGCCTGTATGGATAAACGATTATTTTGGTATAAATGGTCGAAGTTTGATCACTGGGCAGATACTTTTTGTTAATTCGATTATTGGGCAAGTATGATTAGTTGGTAAGATTTTTTTCTGTAAAACTCAAACCATGAACTGATATATGTATATGCCGTAATTATTCAATAGTTGTTTTGTTTTCATATTATTGAAAAAAACAATGGTTAAAATCAACAAAAAAGCATTTATCACTTTTAAAACACTCAAATAATTACAAGACGATACCTCTTTAGCTATCGTCTAAGCTCTATCGTTTTGACGATAGCGTTTTGACGATTATTGACTTACGTAGAGCAAATAATTCATCGCCAAAACGAGATCGCCAAGACGATAGTCATTTTCAAAGTTACGGAACAAGACTATCGTCTAAACGATATCGTCTGGCGATAATCGAAATACGGAATGACCCCCCTGTGTAGTTCCCCGTGAGGGTTTTAATTTCCGACCATAGTTTTTTGGGTGAATTGTAAGTGTTTATATTTCTGGTAAATTTTTCAAAGCTGTTTTTTTTTGCAGTTTTGGCGGCTTTAAGAAAACGGGCGTTGGACTTGCGGTAGTCTATTAGGTTCGGTTCTGTCGGACATGTGTTTTATTGGGTTTATTGCGAGATTGCGGGATTGAAATATTAGGTGCAGCTTTGATGCATTTGAGAATTCTAGCTGCTTCTTGATTGATGTTTGGCGATATTTGTTTTTCAGAGGAAGAGTATGAAAAGCTGGAATTAAAAAGGTCCCAATTAGCTTTGTCTGTTTGAAATTTTGGACGAAATTTCGCAACATTATGACGTGAATCCATTATTATGTTCGTTACGATATGTAAGTGATTACTTCCATATAGATGTGTGGGAACTTCCCAGGTTGTAATTGGGTAAAATTGAGGTGAAATGAGTGTTAGATCTATATGAGTAAGAGATTTGTGTGTTGAAAAGTGGGAAGGGATGCCGTTGTTGAGAAGTATAAAATTTGAATTTGTTAAACAAATTTCAAATATTTTGCCTCTAGTATTGCTTCAGTAGGACCCCTACCCTATAGACATAGAGGACTCCAAGAATTATAGTCGCCAGTAAGTAATACTGGTGTTTGGAAGCCATTCACAATATTTTCTAATTCGGAAGCAGCTAATGATTCGTCAGGAGGAATATATATGTTTATAATTGTTATTTTAAACTTTAAATCTAATTCAACTGCCATAGCAGACAGATTGGAGCTTATTTGTATATATTTGTGGCGAATTGATTTATGTACTAGAAGTCCAGTCCCCTGCTAAGTAAAAAAATTTTGTAAATTTGTTTGGATCTGGGTTGTTTGGTTTTAGGGTTTCTTGAAGTGAAATGTTTGATGGGTTTTGATCTTTTATTAATAATTGCAGCTCCTGGTAATTATTAAAAAAGCCGTTAATGTTCCATTGGAAAACTTTAGCCATCATTAAAGGGAGAGAGGCACTTGGACAAAATATGGTTTTTTTTTATATTGTGCAAATGGTTAAAAAAGGGAAGGTAGATTAAGATTTTGTTTTAGGTGAGCTGATTTTGTAAGTGTGGAGCCGCATTTCAAAACGTGCGACATGGTCGGGATAGAATTTGTTCCCCGTTTATGTCGCACCTCTGAAATGCGGCTTTTGTTTTGATAGTGTTTATTTGGTTAGGTATCATCGTTATAGATGCTGTGTCAATGTAATAATTATTCATATTGGTAAGGTTTGAGGTTATAACGGGTGATTTTTTAAGAGGTTTAGAACTTTAAAAAAAAAAAAAACACAAAAAATTCGAAAAAATGAATGAAATATTTATTTGAATCGATAGTTTGAACCTTGCAATTTAATGTTTAAAGATAATTTCATGCAAATGTTGACCGCGGCTGCGTCTCAGGTAGCCCATCCGCTGAGTCCAATTTTGGCATACTCTTTCACACATATCGGCCGGTATCTCACGAATGAATGCATGGATGTTGGCTTCCAGTGCGTCAATCGAAGCGGGCTTGTCCCTATAGACATTAGCCTTGACATACCCCCACACAAAATAATGTAATGGTGTCAAATCGCACGATCTAGGCGGCCAATTGACCGGCCCGAAACGTGAAATTAACTGTTCACCAAACTCGCCTCGCAATTGCGCCATTGTTTCGCGTGCTGTGTGGCATGTGGCACCGTCTTGTTGAAACCACATATCATGCAAGTCAAGAACTTCCATTTCGGGCAAAAAAAAGTTTGTTATCATCGCTCGGTAGCGTTCACCATTGACAGTAACGCTGCGATTCGCATCATCTTTGAAGAAATATGGCCCAATAATGCCGCCGGCCCATAAACCGCACCAAACAGTGGCTTTTTCGGGATGCATTGGTAGCTGTTGCAATGCTTCTGGCTGATCTTCACTCCAAATGCGGCAATTATGCTTATTTACGTACCCATTCAACCAAAAATGAGCCTCATCGCTGAACACAATTTTTCGATAAAAAAGCGGATCCTCGGCCAGCTTTCCAAGAGCCCATTCACCAAAAATTCGGCGTTGTGGTAGGTCGGCTGGCTTTAGTTCTTGCACCAGCTGTATCTTAAAAGGCTTTACGCCCAAATCCTTCCGCAAAATTTTCCACGTAGTGCTGTAACTAACTGCTGGGAACGGCGCCGAATCGACATTTCGCGGTCTTCTGTCACACTAGCTGATACGGCCGCAATATTTTCTTCACTACGCACAGTACGTAAACGTGTTGGTGGTTTAATGTCCAACAAAGTAAATTTGGTGCGAAATTTGGTCACAATCTTCCGAATAGACTGCTCAGAAGGTCGAGAATGCCGACCATAAAATGGAAGCAGCGCGCGATGAACATTTCGAACCGAGCACGAATTTTGATAGTAAAATTCAATAATTTGCAAGCGTTGTTCATTTGTAAGACGATCCATGGTTAAATTGCAAACCAAACTGAAGCTGTTTGACAGTGACACAAGGTACTAAACACACGTCAGCTGTCAAAACCAGTGTTGCCAAAACCAAACCAGCTAAAAAATCACCCGTTATTAGATATAGGAGAAGAATTGATATTAGATATGTTTGCAGTTAATTCTGTATTTTGGTTTTTAGGGATAGTGGTATTTATTTAGTTGTTATCATAGAATTTTTAACGAGTTCTTGTTGTTTAGTTGGTGTTTTGCTTGCTGTGAACGCAGCAGGAATTGTTGTTGATGTTTTAGCGGTTGTGGATGCTGCAGGGATTGTTGTTGGTGTTTTTAGGGGAAATACTATTGGGTTTTTGGGTTTACTAAGGATTAGGTTATTGAATGTTTCATTGCATTGATTAGATCGTGTGGTTTTGCTTGGGTTAGTTGAAGATATATTTTGTGGTCTTGTTTTTGATTTTGTCAAGGCCATGGTGCTCAAACTCTTTGCTAATATTTTCAATTGCTTTTTTTAATAATGTAATGTCCGAGTAAAACACTTTGTTCAATGGTTGGTACAAGACTAACTTTATTATAATATGAAAGAAAGTAAGAATAAATGAATAAAAGGAAACGTTAAGAATTAACAGCTATAGAGTGCAAAATTGACTCTTATTCTTATATACATACATACAACAAACTACCTACAAATAAAAATGGGCTAAGTGATGTAATTGGCTTTTCTTTATCAGTTGGAGAAATAATAATGAATCTTGGGTTTTCATATTCATATTGGGTTTTCATATTCATCGGAAAATATGGAGTAATCTTTTATGTATTTTGGGTGGATTTGTTAGATTGGGAGGATCATCTTCGTCAAGAAGGGAAAATTGATTTCCCTTTTTTTCAGCCCGGTTATCATGGTTATCAAATTTAATAAGTCACACTAGTTCAAACGAATGAGATAACACGAGATATACCGAAGTGAGTGGAAAAAAAACACTTACGGTATTATAGACCGGTTAGGTTAGAAAGCACAAGGCGGAAAGAGAAATGCACAGACAATTGAGATCGATCTTATCGGCTCGAAGGTGGTGACTGCCCATAATAGTAATTAGATAATATTTTGACAAAATTAATTAATTTCGGGATACTTATAGTAAATTGGACTCTGACAATTTTACAGTAAAAATCAGAAATCCAAGTTTAACACGCTATAATTTAAAGATCAATAAACTTAGAAAGTTTTTTAATAGCTCATTTCTTATAAAATGTTACTCTAATTTTTTGTATGTCATTTGATTGAGTTATGGAACAAAAAACAAATCACCCTCTTTTTCCAGATGGCACCCCCCTGATTTTATTCCGAGTACTCCAATAACTTGGTTTTATAATATGGAGTAGCCAAACGCAAATCATTCAAAAATTGTTGTTCATCGATAAATGCAGTTTTAATAAATTTTTTGACTAAACCTCCTCCACCAATAAGTTCTTCGCGTTTTTTTTAATCTTTTGATTGTATAAATAAAGTATATATGGGTGATTCCGTGCCAACTGTGATTCATTGTGCCCAGTGCTTTTTTGTTATTTAATGTTAAATGTTCGTACATACTGGCTTTAATTGGGGGAACGGCTAGTTACTACAATCTACATTCGATATCATGACTAAATTTGCTACTTGGTCCGATGGCTTGCAAAAGTGTAGTCAAAATGTCAGTACCATGGCATGTCCATTCCTTGTTTTTCAAATCAAATCTACTATTTTCGAATTAAATAATTCATTGAATAAATATACTATCCTTAGGAAAGTTTTAGTGCAATACTTACTTGACAAAATTTTGCAAAAATTAAAATTAAAATTATTTTATTGCTGAATAAAATAATGATGAATGAATGTTGTATGAGGTTTGTTTTATTTTTGAATTCAAAATATTTCCCGCTCAACCGCCATTTTGTTTTAGTTTTAAGACGTATGTATTGTGTTTTTCTTAGAGAGACACTATGTACCTATAGTTTACAATAGTCATTTTATTTTTTGTACTTTAAGAGTGATATGTTGTCATGCGATGAAAGTATGTCACAAATTTATTTGTTAGTACCCTGGCTGTAATTTTTAAGCATGTTATAACATGTTTTTGGCTGGTTATTACAATTTTGTATTCCTTTTAACGGCATAAGGTAAAATTGTCCTGGAAATTACTTTTCTCATAAGCATAGAGAAGTGGGATTACAGTTCTTAATATCAGTACCGTGGATGTCAATACCGTGGCATTTAAATACTTATTAAACTTTAATTAAATATAATTAAATAATTCTTTGCAATAATATTTGTTTCTACCAATTCTCTTTATAAGAACGGTAGCAATACCTCGGATGAGCCAAACAAAAAACAAATGATACATAAATCGTTTGTGTATGCCATTTGTGGCTATCAAATTTGTGGTTCATAAGGTTTGTGTAGTTTTTTGACAAAAACACACAAATATTTGTGTATATACAAATCGTGTGATCTTAGCTTTAGTCTGACGTGGAAACCACGACTGGAGATTGAAGCTGCAAGACTAGAAGTGCTACTAGCAAATAGTAAAAAGCAGTTTCAGACTATCAATTTGTATAAGTTTAAATTTAGGTTTATTTATATTTTTACATAATTGATTTTTTAAGTTAAAATAATTTACTTATACTGGGATTTTACAAATTCGGTAAATTTTTTTAAAAATATATTTAAGTTAGTTTCATTTTTAATGTGACTGTCTAACCCAGTTTCACAGTGGAAGTTTAAGCTCAACTTCAGCTGAGCCTGAGCTTCAGTTCAAATTTTAAGTTTAACTCGTTCGGTTTCACAGTGCAAAATGAACTTCACTTCAATTAAACGAAGAAGATTATTTGAATGCAACTTGGCAGAATTTTAGAAGTTCGTGTGATTTTTTCTCCATGGAATGTGTATTTTTCTCTTCTCACTGTCGCAAAGTTGCAGGTACCTACACGCACACTAGGAATGAGAGAAAACTCATGCGCACACGTTCGAAAATGAACACCATTACATAATGGTTGTTGTCAATTGAGAGTTGAAAATATCAGCATGCTTGAATTTCAGAACGTTGAACCGAAGTTTAAACGGCAGATTACTGTCGTTTAATTTAAACAACAGAGTGAATTCAGTTCAAGGTTTAAAAGAACACTGTGAAACCGAAAAATTTGTTGAACCTAAGTTTAAGCCAAAAGTAGAGTTTAAACTTGCACTGTGAAACTGGGAGTAAGCTATTGAATAATTTGAACTCTTTATATATAAGTTGTCTGAAGATATTTATTGGACAGATTCTTAAACCATGCTCTCTTGGATTCAATCCAAGATGACGCCACAAAATGGTAAAAGATTCCTGATTTTGATACTTGTGAGCGTTGGTTTGTTGGACACAAATCCAGACACATCTGAAGAAATCAAACTATCTGTTTTGTTCTATCATGCAGTATATGATTGTGCTCTCGTTGAACCCAAATGCTGTTCAAGATGGATAAGACTAATACGTATATGTTTCTCGTTTCATATGGAACACAAAAGCAAAGAACACAGAGGTCTCACTAAGGAATGATGAATTCATAACACACGAACAATATTTCAAAGTCGAAAACAATAATTTATAACGTCAAGCGCAGCTGGATTCATTTCGTGATGAGATAGAAATCTCGAAAAACAACCTCAACCTTCATATAGAACTACGCAAGCCGAATCCAAGCGGCTGACACTACTACCGAAAGATCTTTTGGTTCTTGTGCAGCAGTTTCTTGACTCATTTTCTACAAAAAACAATATGAATTCACATACAATGGGCACGTGCCGATGGTTATTCTCAGTTATACGGATAGGTTTGTGTTGTTGTAATCCCTTGTTAAAAATAACAGCTGATGCCCGCTGACACAACAACTCAAATTATCTCGAATTTTTTGGGATAACTAGAGTACATAGCGAATAAACATTGGAACGCGAGGAATAAGTCATATTGCCGTATACTGGTGCCGTTTGTTCTAAAAACTGGCCATAGTAATCTTCTGAACAAAAACAGGGGTCGGATACTGAAAGTTCACATGTAAAATAAATTTTAGTTGATGGTAGAGGAAGCCAGAAGTATTTTGCTTCATTTAAACTTAAAAGAGATAGAAAAGCTGATTTCATGCAAAAATCAAGTATCCGGCCACCCTGGCCGGTTACTAGAACATCTCATAAAAATAGTGTTCCAGTAACCGACCACCATAAATTTTTACTTAGTTAAAACATTGAATTCATATTTTTTTAATATTTTATTACTTAACTACATTGACCACTTTTTGCAAAATTACAAAAGTAAAAATGATTTTTTTCCCGCTAGCGCAGTTGTTTTTCGAAAAAGAATATAGGTACAAATTGTTTTTTAAACCAAAATTTAAGCTTTCTGTATCATTTTAATAATATTTCCAGTGAGAAACATTGTCCAAGAATGAGTTTGAAAATGTTCACTTTTGTAGGTACTTTTTCACTTTTTTGTGAAGGCTTTATAATATTATTATTATTATTTATAATATTATTATACACTCGCGAACTCTAAAACGCCATTTTTGCTCTTGCCTAGAACTTCGTGGTCTTAACATTCTTCATGGATCTGTCTTTAACAGAGTTGTCAAACTTTACCGAAGCGTTAAATGTACCTGGAATTGTTGTCACAATATATTTGCCCATGTAACCATGTTATATTTTCTTAATATTAGGTGTCCATTTAATAGAAAGTGGACGAATACTTGTTCACTTACCCTATCATAACCAATAAAAAAAAACTTATTGAAAAATGAATTCGAGCTGCATCTGGGCAGTAAAATTCGAGCTGCATCTAGGCAATAAAGAAACAACAACTGCGAAAAAATTCCAAAGACGTGTAAGCAAAAATAAAGACCGATTCCCATGTTTTGTTGCGTTTCTTTTACTTAAAATTGAACAACATTCGTTATAGAGTAATAAAGTTTTTCGTTATTTAGATAGGTACCTATATCAATGAACTTCAAATGGTGATTCGTTATACTGGACATTCGTTATATCCGCATTCGTTATACTGCACATCCATTGTACTAGAAACGAAATTATAATTTCAAATTTTTTTACAAAAGAGCCGATAGATAGTATTATGCTGCTAGTGCTCTTATTTACAATTTATTAATAGTATATTTTAAAGCCAAAAATGGTAGCCATTATTAAAGAGTCCTACAACAACGCAAGGTGTTGTTTTACGCAATGGGCAGATATCCGATTCCTTCGTAGTGCAACAGGGTGTGAGACAAGGGGATGTTCTATCGCCAATATTCTCCTCCTGCTGGCGACGTATTGACGGCCAGTGTTGGTACAGCTGAGCGACGGGGCATTCAATGGAGACCGTTCGAAAGTCTCAGTCATTTTTAGACTATGCCGATGACATATGTTTTCTGGCAAATAAAATCAGTGGGCTGAACGGGATGTGTCAAACACTGCAAGTGAAGGGAGAGTTGGGTGGTCTAAGAACAAACAGCAAAAAGACAAAAATAATGCTAACAGCAGCGTATTATTCTACAAGAGACGCCAGTGGACGAAGTCGAACAGTTTAACTACCTTGGCAGTATTGTTTCTGCAAACGGTGGGACTGATCTGGACGTTAAAAGTAGAATAAATAAAGCTTGTGCTGCCTTCAGTACCCTGTAACCAATTTGGAAATCCAGAGAAATCTCCTTACGCACTAAGTTGAGATTCTTCGAATCCAATGTCAAATCCGTGCTATTATATGCTTGTGAAACCTGGAAAGTCACGTCTACCATTTCAAGGAAATTGCAGGCTTTTGTGAACCGCTGTCCTCGCCACATCCTAAGGATTCGCTGGCCATAAATAATATCAAATGAGGAATTATGGCGCAGGACAAGTCAAGAGCGGCTGGACGTTGACATAAGAAAGCGTAAATGCCATTGGATTGGTCACACACCACACCAAGATGAAATTGCAAAGCAGTCCTTTGAATGGAATCCTCAGGGTGCACGGCGGGTTGGAAGCCCAAGAACAACATGGAAATCAACTGTCTTTGCGGAAGCAGAATCCCAGAGAAGGAGGTGGCCACAGTTAAAATACCTTGTAACAGATCGTGAAGGATGGAGCTCGTGCTAGCGTAATTGAAAGTTAGGCTCTATTATAACATAGGTAGGTAGGTATTAAGGCTATGCATGCAATGTAACCATCGTCATCGTCGGAAAGTGTCAAAATTTTTACGGGAAGGTTTTATTTTCCCGCGTTTACGATGGTTTTACTACCGTGCATGAATACCTTTATTATACCTACCTACCTTTTATTCAAAAGAAAATTTTTACTGATCACTTCAATTATCATCAAAACAAAAAATGGTTTTGGATAAAAAAAAAGCTTGAAATTTGATGTTTTAATTCGTTTATTGAAATTTAAAAATTTGATCAAATAAATACTTAAAAACAATGACAGAAAGAATTCTGTTAAATTTTACAAAAAAAAAAAATATATGATCAGGTGAAAATTATTATACCTAGGTACCTACTCGGATAAAAACAAAACAATAAAGATAAAAGCGTAAACAGTTAAAAATATTATAAGAAAATTTTTTCATAGGTATATAATAATTGGATTCCTACGATTTTGTTGATTGGATTTTTCGTAGTAAATCAAGAAGGAATAACTTTTGTTCGGAATAGATTCTGATGTGCAAAATACAATATAACATTCCGATACACAATTGACGAACGTTAGACACGGCTTAGTATGTGTATACATATTATGTACAAACAAATGCAAATGCAGCAAAACCAGCAAGCAGTAGTTGGTAATAAACAAGAAACGATCCAAAAACCCGAGTCCTATCGACACGTTTTGAAGTGTTAAGTTGCAAATTGGGGGGAAATGTTATCCTTCTGCCCACTTCACTTAAGATCATAACATCACACGCACATGACAAGGAAGGAGGAAGGAAACTTAGACAGTCCCGTATGCTATGAATTCTAAAATTCTCAACAATTCGTGAATGTTTTTTTAAGGCAAATAAAAGAAGAAATACAAATAATAAAGAACATAAGAACATTATTAATATACATTTATAAAGTTTTCCCAAGTTTTCGAGGTTTTATTAATAAAAGACAGAAAGTTTGTAAACTTGAGAGCTATTATTTAGGAAAAAAAAAGGTATTAACTATATACCTACATAAGTTCATATACTTCTTGTATTTTTTTTTTTAACTTACCAATTGCAAAAGCTTCAAAGGCAAACAACACAAAGCAAAATGAATGAGAATGGCTTTTGTGAAGTCTCCGCCATCAACCACGCATTTTTGAACTTGTTCAATGTTGTTTTAATATCAGTTTAAAATTTTTATTGTATAAAATAATTAAGTTGTCACATACTCATGTAAAACACAAAAAGTCCTTTGATTTATCTTTTCTATTCACGAGAAAAAGTTGCAAGAGATGGGGAATTCTTCCTTCTTGCCGACGATACCCGAGATTGCACAGAGTTTACCACCACACCACAAACAATAGGATTCTCGTTTTTTCGTTCCCGTCCACCAAGTCCAAAAAAAAACTAATTTGAATTCACCACAGGTTCTTGAATCTCGAGTTATTATTGTTTCCTTTTTCAAAACCACTCGATGTACAAGTTTGTTTACAAAAACTAATTTAGAACCAAATTTAAAAATAAATTATAAATAATCCGGAACTTTGTGAAAAACAATCAAAATCCTGACGCCGTCCTGAGTTCAAAAATTATATTTGGAATGAGAAAAAAGGTTAACAAGATACCGAGTGAATCAGGAGTAAAAATGTAAATGAAAATCAAAAAAAAGAAACAAAACGAAAAACAAGTTGTTTTTATTTGTTGTCTCGTTCTGAAACTTATTAGAACTTAGTGTTTTCTTTTTCTTTCGCTTGTGTTTTCTTATAAATTTCTATTTGGTTTGGTGGTGCAACAAATTTATGTCCTCTACCCACTATATTCTTAAGCAAACAAACATGCATGTATACACATACAAAATAAGAAAATTTAAAAAATGACACAATTAAAACTTGCGCTCGACTTGAATCTTTCTTTAAAAATTGATTTTTTTTTATTAATAGAATTTAGAAAAATATTTTTCATTCAGAGATTCACTGGTACATATAAGGATTTATGTAGAAAAAACTGATTGTACTTTTTTATTCCTTAAAACCAAAATTCGAAGGAGCGAGACATACACACTTCAGAAGGTAGCCATTTTCTGTCCTATGAAATTCATCAAGAAGTTTTTTCTCCAAAAAGTAATATGTTCTCTCTTTCTTTCTCACCATTCACCAATGCCTCATATTTTGTTGAACTGACATTTTAGGTTCGTTCCGCAGAACTGTGATATTAGGTATGTTCGTGTACTTTGTACACACACAAAACAAACAAATTCTACCTACTGATCTCTATGACGCTGTTTAGATTGGGAAGGCTGAGACCACTGATCTCTATATATAACTGGATAGTGTATTCAATAGAAAGTATAAAGCTAGAACTATAATGCTCGGAGGGGCACTTAAGTGGTCGGAAGAAAACAAGCGAAGACACGGAAAGCATGTGACGCGGCTATAATTGCGGAGTGGAAGGTTTCGTTCAACTTTGGTTAGCGAGCGCACCTCACTTAAGTAAAACTGACATTTGGTGGAATAGGAAGGCCAAAAAGAGAAAGATGATAGTTGAATTATGGGTGTGTTCCCCTTTTCTCGATACGGAAAGCTACTTTTCGTTGGTTTTTGACATTAGCTTCAATGCCCTTCCGACTATTATAGTTCTACTTTAACAGTTTTTTTGACTCCAATTGAAGATGACATATGTTAGGCAAGGCCACTTTTTGACATCTGCTGAGCACAAAAATAAAGTAATTTGACGTAAGATTTTTACTGTCCAAACAAATTAAAATTTGTTTATTTTTTTTAAGTTCTGTGACAAAAATCCTGCAGCTCAGTAATTCCTTGAGAACTGAGGCTTGCAGATGTCTTAAGCTTTCCACTGGGATACAGGTCGACTTTGTCAAATATGCCATCAACAATAAGGTTTATTTTTTTACATAAGTTGTTCATCTGCGGAATTGGCTATGGGCATTCACTGCCTAACCCAGCGGCTCCATTGGCAATATTTGAGGCAATAAATTGCCTCACTCATTGCTATTGCCCTTAATATTGCAAATGGAGACGCTTTGTCAATAGCAATGGCAATATTGCCTAGAAGATGAGAGGCAATTATTGATTTCCATCGTCAAGGCAATAAATTGAGTAAAAATGGGGTTCCCCGTAATTGTCAATGGCTTCTTTATTGATTTTTTCAATTAAATCGTAGAATATGAGAACGCACATGACAAAATATAGTGAATTCAAATTAAATTTAATTAAAACAGGGGATTTGATCAGCATTTGAGTGCATTTGCAGTCAAATATTTCTATGCACACATTTTATAATTGAAATTGACTGGCGATTAAAATGCCCACCCCAGCAATAAATTGCCATTCCTATTCCAATTGCCATCGCCTCAAATATTGCCAATGGAGCCACAGCGTAACCCAGCGGCTCCATTAGCAATATTTGAGGCAATAAATTGCCTCACTCATTGCTATTGCCTTACCCAGCGGCTCCATTAGCAATATTTGAGGCAATAAATTGCGTCACTCATTGCTATTGCCTTGAATAATGCAAATGGAGACGCTTTGTCAATGGCAATGGCAATATTGCCTAGAAGATGAGAGGCAATTATTGATTTCCATCTTCAAGGCAATAAATTGAGGAAAAATGGTTTATTAAAAACAGGGGATTTGAACAGCATTTGCAGTAAAATATTTCTATACACACATTTTATAATTGAAATTGCCTGGCAATGAAAATGCCCACCCAAGCAATAAATTGCCATTCCTATTCCAACTGCAATTGCCTCAAAAATTGCCAATGGAGCCACAGCGTAAGCGACAACTGCGTCGCCAAGATTGTGTATTTTATTCAAACCCAAAGTCGAAAACTGAGCAATTAGAATCGCTGGAATGAAAGAAATGGGAAAAAAGGAACAAGCTCAAGGACAAAAATAGAGTGGCCTTATATCGAGGCTTAAGGTAGAACTACAATAGTCGGAAGGGCACTGAAGCTAATGTCAAAAACCAACAAAAAGTAGCTTTCCGTACCGAAAAAAGGAGAACACACCCATAATGTAACTATCATCTATCTCTTTTTGGCACTCCTATTTCACCAAATGTCAGTTCTACTTAAGTGAGTTGCGCTCCGGAGCGCACCTCACTTCTGTAACCAAAGTTGAACGAAACTTGACGAAACACACCACTCCACAATTATAGTCGTGTCATATGCTTTCCGTGTATTCGCTTGTTTTCTTCCGACCACTTAAGTGTCCCTCCGAGCATTATAGTTCTAGCTTTATGCTATGCAGTCAATAATGTCAATGGGTATATGTCGACCAAAACTAGGTGAATATTCTCATACAATTGTTGTAAGCGACAACTGCATTGAAGAAGCTGGAAATTAACGTGTAAATAAAACTTAACAAAACTATAACATATAGTCATGGCTCTTTTTTTTTTAACATTTATGAGGTCACACTGTCACACACCTCCTCGACTTGGTGGGGAACGAGTTGGAGTTTTCTCGATCAGAGGGCAACAAAGACCATGTCCAATTGGACTCTCATTGGTAGAGATTAGGTTTGTTCGATGTCAGCACTGGGGCGCACTGGGTCGCCCTGAACTCGCTCTCATGTGATTTATGTGAAACTTTTTTCACCCCAGTTTATTTGCACTGTGTTCGATGTGTGTTCGGGGCGAGCACTGAATTCGCTCTCACGCACCCCAGGTTTTTTCTCGGGGAAAGAAATCAGAGCTGCGAAATTGAAATCAGCTGTTGGTAAGAGTTGAATGTCAAAAGAAAAGAATTAACTTTGCATATTTTTATGGCGAAATAAATGGTAAATGTGAAATGTTTTGTATACTATTTTGTTACTATTTATCTTATTTATATATTAATAAACGGAATGCTTAGAAAAATATTTGGAAATCTAGTGCCTACATAATGATTTTGAAGCTGCACAAAATAATACTTTAGCAACTTTACATTTTTATAATAAAAAAGTAGCACTGAGGTGTTCGATGTGAAATCAAAACCCGAGCAGCCCCCAGTTTTTTGACATTTGAATGACATTCCCCAGTGCACTTTGGGGCAGGGAACAACAAACAAACCTATTGTAAATCGAAGGTTCAACTTTTCGTTTTAGTGGAACTGACGTGGTCGATAGAACTCCTTTTCTGGATATAAAACCATACATTCCTTTCCTTGATGCTCCTAATGTCATCGAATCAGGTAGGTAGTTTTATCGTTGTTCTTCGCAAATAAAGCTTTTTGATGATAACATTAATTATTACAGGACACCATTCTGTTCGTGGACCTACAATTGATTTTTAAGGTCTGGTCAAACAGGACGCGATCCGGCGATCTTTGTGAGAAATTACAAACAAAATTTGATCGCCGCGATCTTTTTTACACAGGGAAGTATTGATCGTATCGCCGGATCGCGTTCTGTTTGACCAGGCCTTTAATCCATGTCAGAAGCCAGATGGTGAAGAACCAAAAGATCTGAATGGTGCTGTAGATCTATCCAATCCACCAAAATTCATGAACCACATTCCCTGCCACCCACAGTAGCTGTCAAGATTCCAAACTGGATTGGGGCCAAGCATCGCCTGAGTGTCCTTTTCAATGGAAGAGACGAACGATAGCTTCATGAACTTCAAGTGCACAGGCAGTGCATTGTTGACTCCAGATGAGTGGCTTATGATAAAAATTCCACCGTAATTGTTATTTTGCAGTCGAGACTTAAGGCTCAGCCACTTACTGGCTTATGCTCATGTTGTTTGCTTAATTTTTTGATTATGTGATTTGAGTAATTTACGTTTTTGTTCCATGTATGTTAAATTTGTATGTTGTTAAGATGTTGACTAGCGACAGATATTACTAACATCACACACACATCCAACCCACACCTTCCAAATATATATGTGACCTCTCTCATACATTATAGCGATGCATGGCCTTAGAAGCATTTGAGGAGCTGTAAGGTTCTCGTCTCTGCTTCCAGAGCTTTCCGTAGGGGAAATTTCCCAATAATTTCCCTTCCAAAAGCTTTTATTTGACAGCTGGTAAATCTGCTATAATCCGGCAGATGGCACTTCTTTCGTTTGAGAGTTGCTAGCTGTGTTTTTTTGCATGTCCAAATAAAATTGTGTGAAAAAAACGACAGCAAAGCAAAACAACTTACATGTTAAATACAACAACAACTATGTCCATATAGAGTTAGCTAAGTCCAGATAATTATCTGGAGTTAACTTTTGTCTCGATAAAAACGGTATTGCCAGACTACCATTGTCGTTGTGTTATCGATAATTTGTATAGAAATGTCAAATGTTTGTTGGTAGGATAGTTCAGAACAAAATGGCAGACCAAGGCATAAATGTTGAAATGTCCCGATGTCGTTTTTTTCACCAAACTCCATATGGACACACAAAAAAACGCAGCTGCTATAATTATAGCTAATAAGGGTATGTTTGCACTGCGACCGTAAGCTTTATTGTGTCCGTTTGTTTGCATTTCGGAGTCGTTATAGTTCAAATATGGAAAGTTATTACATTGCCCCCCTCTCAGGATTGATCGTCCCGAGCAAATCCATCACTTCCATCACCATTATAATGATGTAAACGGTCGCTGTGAACTACTTTTAGTTTGCCTCTTAATCCTCTCTGAATGCGGTAGACGACATCGTTTATTCGTGTTACAACAGTATAAGGGCCTTCCCAATTTTGTTGAAGCTTCGGTGAAAGTCCCTTCCGACGGTGGGGATTATAAAACCACACAAGGTCTCCCACTTGGAATCCTGTCGTTGTGGCTTTTGCGTCGTATCTTGTTTTCATCCGATCACTCGATAGTTTTATATTTGCCCCCGCTCTTTCGTGAATGTCAAGTAGCTTTTCTTTGAGGTTGTCCACGTAGTCGTCTATTCCTTGTGGCTCACTTGTATAACATCCAAATTTGATTTCGCTTGGTAGTCGTATTGTGCTCCCGAGCAGGATTTCTGATGGTGTATGTCCTGTTGAGCTATGTACCACACTTCGATAGGCCATCAAGAATAATGGAATATGCCGATCCCAGTCTCGTTGGTTGTCGCTTACAACTTTGGAAAGGTGTTCTTTAAGGGTTCGGTTGAATCGTTCAACCATCCCATCAGATTGTGGGTGAAGCGGTGTTGTCCTCGTCTTTTTAATGCCAAGGAGTGTACAAACTTCCTGAAAAATTTTGGACTCGAAGTTCCTCCCTTGATCTGAATGGAGTTCCATAGGTACACCAAACCTGCTTACCCAGTTGAAAACAATCTGATCCGCGACTGTTTTGGTTTCCTGGTTTGGGATGGCAAATGCCTCAGGCCACTTGCTGAAGTAGTCCATTACTACCAGAATGTATCGGTTTCCGTTTTCGGTTTCTGGAAAAGGACCTGCAACGTCTATTGCAATCCTCTCAAAAGGCATGCCCACATTATACTGCTGCATTCTACTCTGGACTTTTCTGCCTGGTCCCTTGCTTGCAGCACAAGTATCACATTTTCGGCACCATTTTTCGACGTCATCTCTTGCATGTAGCCAGTAGAATCGCTGCCTTACCTTTTCCAGTGTCTTATTGACACCCAAATGTCCTCCGGAAGCTCCATCATGCATCTTCTGAAGAATGTCATTAACCTTGGAAGGAGGTACGACTAGCTGCATCACATAAGATTTGCCGTCCGTGGATTCCCACTTTCGTCTTAGTACTCCTTCTTGTACATGAAGTGAGTCCCATTGTGCCCAATACGCTTTAAGAGTTGGACTTCTATCGGAGATGTCACCCCATTCTGGTTTCTCTTGGTGTTCCTTCCACGCAAGAATGGGTTCAATATCCGAGTCTTCTTGTTGGGCAGTCCTCAGTTCTTCGTTACTCCAACCGTAAATGGGATCAGCTCTTAATCGCTGGATAGCAGCAACTTCCTTCTCTTCCTGACGTGTGCAGTGCTTGCAGTCCGGTTTGCATGGTCTCCGAGATAAGGCATCTGCATTTGAGTGCAACCTTCCTCTTCGATGTTGGATTTAGTAGTCGTATGTCTGCAATCTCTCGATCCACCTCGCCACTTGACCTTCTGGATTTTTGAAGTTCAAAAGCCAATTAAGTGCGCCATGGTCTGTTCGAAGAAGGAACTTCTGTCCATAGATGTACTTATGGAAGTGTTTTGCAGCCGATATTAGAGCTAGAAGTTCTCTTCTGGTCACACAGTAGTTTCTTTCTGGCTTTGAGAGTACCTTGCTGTAGTAGGCGACAACCTTCTCTTCTCCTTCGTGAACTTGTGAGAGTACGGCTCCAATTCCCACGTTACTAGCGTCAGCGTCAATGATGAAAGGTTTCCCTGGTGTCGGATAGGCCAAAACTGGTGTATTGCATAGGCGCTGCTTAAGTTCCCGGAAGCTTTTCTCGCACTCGCTTGACCATTTGAACGGTTTGCCTTTCTCTGTTAGCTGGTGCAAACTTTTCGCGATTCCAGCAAAACCCTTCACAAATCGTCGATAGTACGTGGCTAGACCTAGAAAGCTTCGGAGTTGATGTTTATCCTGTGGTGTTGGCCAATTCTTTACAGTGTCAACTTTTTCAGGATCAGTCTTCACTCCTTGGGAAGAGATAATATGTCCCAAGTATTTAACTTCAGACTTAAAAAATGCACACTTGTCTGGATTTAATTTTAAGTTTGCTTCTCGAAGTCTCTGAAACACGGCCTTAAGATTTCCACAGTGCTCATCAAATGTTTTACCATAAACGATTACATCGTCCAAATAGACCAGGCAAGATTTCCAAGTAAGTCCTTGTAATACGCACTCCATCAAACGCTCAAATGTTGCCGGAGCGTTGCATAGTCCGAAAGGCATCACTTTAAATTGCCACAGACCATTTTCTGTGGAGAAAGCCGTCTTTTCTCGATCTTCTGGATGGATTTCTACCTGCCAGTAGCCACTCTTCAAGTCCAATGTTGAGAACCATTCAGATCCTTCCAGAGTATCGCTGATTCTTGGCAGAGGGTAGCTGTCTTTCTTTGTCACATCGTTCAGCCTCCGATAGTCCACACAAAAGCGAGTACTTCCGTCCTTCTTTTTGACAAGAACAACTGGGGATGCCCAAGGACTTTTAGAGTTTTCGATTAGCCCATCTCTCTTCATTGTCGATATCATCTCTGCAACTTCGGCTTGTTTGGCTAATGGGAGACGTCTTGCTGGTTGTCGAATAGGTCTCGCGTCTCCTGTGTCGATTCGATGCTGCACCAGTTGTGTTCGACCATACTGCCCACTGGGTGACGATAGTATATCAGCGTACTCGTGAAGGAGGCTTCCAGCAACACTAAGCTGACGTTCTGTTAATTTGGATGACTTCAGAATTTTTGCCTTCATAGAGTTCACTTTCCCAGGGTCCACAGATTTGTGTGTGTCAGCTTCTATGATTTTAGTTATTGCGGATACGGAGTCACACCTTCCAACAACTTCTCCTTTTCTAAGCCTGACTTCGTACGGTTTGATGTTGAGTATCCGTACAGGCACCATGTTGTTCTTTGGTTCCACAAGTGTCTTCCCAAGGATGATGTTTTGGGAAGACTGCTCAGAGTCTGGTTCCACCATTAGATATCGATGGCTACCCAAATCACCCTTTATTTTCGTCCAAACGAACACTTCTGAAGAAGGTGGCAGGCAAATATCTTCCTTAATGACAGTTCTTAGTGTTGATGAGTTTTCGTTGCCATAAACCATAGGAATTTCCACATTTTGGTACTTAAGAACTTGCTTCCCGATATCGAGGATTACTCCATGCTCTTTCATAAAGTCGATTCCAATAATGCACTCGTCCATATATCTGCTACCAGAAACAGATGTGAGAACTCCAGTTCTGCCAAACGGATCGTCAGTCGAACCTCCCCGTACACTCTGGCTGCCTCTCCTGTTGCAGTTTTCAGACGGTAGGCGTTGGTGTTATGCAGCCATGTCATCTTCACCAAGTCTCTTCGAACAATGGAGGCAGTGGCACCAGTGTCAATCGTAGCCACTTGTTTCTTCCCGTTAAGTGTTGCCTCCATAGTCAGACTTTTGTTGTTTCGTTTCGTCTGTGAGACTTGGATGATGGTTCTGGGGCCATCGATACCAGAAACCAGCTTCTGCCCCTCGAAGTTGGTTCTTACTCGTTTCCCGGTTGAGAAACGGGCCGAGTAGGAGTTTTGACATTGTTGTTGTTGAAATTTCTGCTTCCACAATGTTGACATGCAGGTCTTCTAGGTGGCAATCTGCACTGGCGTTGAAGATGTCCGGTCTTGTTACAGTTCCAGCATCGAGCAGGTCCATCTCGCCGGCTTCTTTGGAACGCAGTTCTCTGGCAAGAACACTCCTCAATTTCTAGTTCTCTTACCCGATGGACTCCTTGAGAAGCCTGTTCTGCTGCTTCCATAGGGAGTGCGAATGCTAGTGCTTCAGGAAGCGTGCGTTTGCCAGCAGTTCGAATTGCTCGCTGAAGGTTAATATCAGATACAGCACGAACAAAGGCTTCTGTTGCGAATTGGTTAATGATTTCGTCCCCTGCAGCCGGATATGCCAGGTGCGCCAACCGTTCGATGTCTGCTTGGAGTTGTTGCAGAGTTTCTCCTCTTTTCTGGACTCTGGAATTGAGTTGTACGCGGAAGACTTCTTGCATGTGGCCATCTCCAAAACGTTTGTCAATGGCCTGAACGAGAGCACTGAAACTGCCATTTTTATCTGATGGTATGCTTTGTAACAGCTCAGCAGCAGTTCCTCTGAGGGCAAGCATCAGAGCTATGCATTTGTCTTCCTCATCCCAGCCATTTGTTGCTGCGGCTGCCTCAAACTGCTTCTTGTAGATTGACCAAGAAGTTTGCCCATCGAAGGTTGGTGGATGCATCTCATTTTTCTTTGGACAGTCGCCAGAACTTTCTCGAACCTTCATTTTCTTTACTTTATCTAACTCCTTTGTAATGGATTCGATTTTATCGTCGAATTTTGCTTCTATTGTCGATAATTGTTTGTCGACAGTCGACAATTGTTTATCGATAGTCGAAAATTGATTATCGACACGCTCGTCAAGGGCAATAATTCTGTTGTCAAAGGCCTCTAACTTACTTTCGAGAAGATTTCGAAGATTTTTTTGTTCTTGACTTTGTTGTTCTAGAAGATTCTTTTGTTCTTGGCTTTGTTGTTCTAGAAGATTCTTTTGCTCTTGGCTTTGTTGCTCGAATCGTACGAGAAGATTCTTTTGTTCACTACGTTGTTCTTGGCTTTGCTGTTCTAGAAGATTCCTTTGTTCTTGCTTTTGTTGTTCGAAACGTTCGAGAAGATTCTTTTGTTCATTTCGTTGTTCTTGGCCTTGTTGTTCAAATCGTTCAAGAAGGTTCTTTTGGCTCGCGAGCAGCTGAGACATAAGATTTGTCATATCCAATGTACTTACTTGTTCTTGCTCTTCCTCCATTTGAATGTCAAATACCAACGTGTCTGGGTTTTCTCCGCGTTTTCGTAAACCTTCTTGCAGACGAATTATAAGATCATTCTTTGTTCCAGCAGTAGGAAGACCTCGCTTGTTCAGTTCTGCCTTAAGTTCTACTAAATTTAAATCGTTTAGAGTTTTACCCATTGTCTTTTTTTTTCCTTTTCACTTTTCACAGTCAACGTTTACTTTTCGTAATTAACACACAATAAATTAACTGAGTGCACAGATAAAATAAGTTTTATCCCACTTCTGACACCAATGTAATATTTTCTCAGGTTCGTTAATAAAACTTATTTACTTTATTCAAAACGTCCATTTATTTATTTCGCAAAATAAAACACTTCACTTTTCTTACTACAAACAAAACGATTTATTATTCACCACTGAATTAATTCACAAACTTTACTTTTCACTTTTATTACAACCACTTTATTCATTCACGATTAAAAGCAAACTGTGTCGCTGCCGTCCAAACATGTGCCTTTTATACTTGTTTTCCAAACTCTTGAAAGTGGTGGAAGGTTCTCGTCTCTGCTTCCAGAGCTTTCCGTAGGGGAAATTTCCCAATAATTTCCCTTCCAAAAGCTTTTATTTGACAGCTGGTAAATCTGCTATAATCCGGCAGATGGCGCTTTTTTCGTTTGAGAGTTGCTATAATTATAGCTAATAATAATAACAAAACGATTTATTATTCACCACTGAATTAATTCACAAACTTTACTTTTCACTTTTATTACAACCTAACTTTATTCCTTCACGATTAAAAACAAACTGTGTCGCTGCCGTCCAAACATGTGCCTTTTATACTTGTTTTCCAAACTCTGGAAAGTGGTGGAAGGTTCTCGTCTCTGCTTCCAGAGCTTTCCGTAGGGGAAATTTCCCAATAATTTCCCTTCCAAAAGCTTTTATTTGACAGCTGGTAAATCTGCTATAATCCGGCAGATGGCGCTTTTTTCGTTTGAGAGTTGCTATAATTATAGCTAATAAGGATATGTTTGCACTGCGACCGTAAGCTTTATTGTGTCCGTTTGTTTGCATTTCGGAGTCGTTATAGTTCAAATATGGAAAGTTATTACACCATTAATATTTTTTGAACCAGATAGGCACAAAACTGTTGGAGTATTTTTATTTTTGTTTTAAGATACATTTTTGTCTGTTATGAAAGGCATACTTTCAATTTAAAATCCTTACTATATTTGAACCTTAAAAGCCCAAAAACATAAATAAAAAAAAAAATAAGTCTACTTTTTTTGTCGTCGCCTTATTTCAGTTGTGTAACCTCAGCAGTACTGGAGCGTTAAAGCAGTACTAGACGCAAACCTAAGTGATGACATGAGAAAATACATATTGGACTCCACTATTTTACCAGTATTGACATACGGACTTGAAACATTAGGACTTACATCAATTTCACATGAGAAACTGAGAATTTGCCAAACAAAAATTGAACGAAAACTGCTAAAAATTAGACAAGTACAAAGAATTAGAAATGAAGATATAAGAAAAAGAACGAGGATAGTAGACGTGATACAAAGGACTAAAACTTTAAAATGGAGATGGGCCGGACACGTATCAAGAATAAATGACCAAAGATGGACAAAGCAAGTGACAAAATGGATACCCTTTGAGGATAAGAGACCAAGAGGACGACCAAAAAAAAGATGGGATGATGACCTCAGACAATTCAATCGAAATTGGTATAACGACGCGAAATCTAGAGACATATGGACAGCACTGAGGGAGGCTTATGCCGGAAACTAAATAAATTATGAAATAAACTGTAATCTATGTAATTTAATTTTATAATTTTAAAATCTCATTTTTATTTATTATATTTTATTTTATTGAATGTTAATTATTTTGGTGAATAAAGCTTATAATAATATAATAATAATAATAATAACCTCAGCAGTTAATAATTTTCTCTGAAAAAGTTGAGATACTCGTACTCAAATTTTACTAAAAAATTAAAACTAATAAATAATTAAAATCATAAAAATGCTTCCGGATAACGTGTTTACATTGTTTAAGGAATAATTTTGTTTTACTTGATTCTTTTGTTCTTGGCTTTGTTGTTCTAGAAGATTCTTTTGCTCTTGGCTTTGTTGCTCGAATCGTACGAGAAGATTCTTTTGTTCACTACGTTGTTCTTGGCTTTGCTGTTCTAGAAGATTCCTTTGTTCTTGCTTTTGTTGTTCGAAACGTTCGAGAAGATTCTTTTGTTCATTTCGTTGTTCTTGGCCTTGTTGTTCAAATCGTTCAAGAAGGTTCTTTTGGCTCGCGAGCAGCTGAGACATAAGATTTGTCATATCCAATGTACTTACTTGTTCTTGCTCTTCCTCCATTTGAATGTCAAATACCAACGTGTCTGGGTTTTCTCCGCGTTTTCGTAAACCTTCTTGCAGACGAATTATAAGATCATTCTTTGTTCCAGCAGTAGGAAGACCTCGCTTGTTCAGTTCTGCCTTAAGTTCTACTAAATTTAAATCGTTTAGAGTTTTACCCATTGTCTTTTTTTTTCCTTTTCACTTTTCACAGTCAACGTTTACTTTTCGTAATTAACACACAATAAATTAACTGAGTGCACAGATAAAATAAGTTTTATCCCACTTCTGACACCAATGTAATATTTTCTCAGGTTCGTTAATAAAACTTATTTACTTTATTCAAAACGTCCATTTATTTATTTCGCAAAATAAAACACTTCACTTTTCTTACTACAAACAAAACGATTTATTATTCACCACTGAATTAATTCACAAACTTTACTTTTCACTTTTATTACAACCACTTTATTCATTCACGATTAAAAGCAAACTGTGTCGCTGCCGTCCAAACATGTGCCTTTTATACTTGTTTTCCAAACTCTTGAAAGTGGTGGAAGGTTCTCGTCTCTGCTTCCAGAGCTTTCCGTAGGGGAAATTTCCCAATAATTTCCCTTCCAAAAGCTTTTATTTGACAGCTGGTAAATCTGCTATAATCCGGCAGATGGCGCTTTTTTCGTTTGAGAGTTGCTATAATTATAGCTAATAATAATAACAAAACGATTTATTATTCACCACTGAATTAATTCACAAACTTTACTTTTCACTTTTATTACAACCTAACTTTATTCCTTCACGATTAAAAACAAACTGTGTCGCTGCCGTCCAAACATGTGCCTTTTATACTTGTTTTCCAAACTCTGGAAAGTGGTGGAAGGTTCTCGTCTCTGCTTCCAGAGCTTTCCGTAGGGGAAATTTCCCAATAATTTCCCTTCCAAAAGCTTTTATTTGACAGCTGGTAAATCTGCTATAATCCGGCAGATGGCGCTTTTTTCGTTTGAGAGTTGCTATAATTATAGCTAATAAGGATATGTTTGCACTGCGACCGTAAGCTTTATTGTGTCCGTTTGTTTGCATTTCGGAGTCGTTATAGTTCAAATATGGAAAGTTATTACACCATTAATATTTTTTGAACCAGATAGGCACAAAACTGTTGGAGTATTTTTATTTTTGTTTTAAGATACATTTTTGTCTGTTATGAAAGGCATACTTTCAATTTAAAATCCTTACTATATTTGAACCTTAAAAGCCCAAAAACATAAATAAAAAAAAAAATAAGTCTACTTTTTTTGTCGTCGCCTTATTTCAGTTGTGTAACCTCAGCAGTACTGGAGCGTTAAAGCAGTACTAGACGCAAACCTAAGTGATGACATGAGAAAATACATATTGGACTCCACTATTTTACCAGTATTGACATACGGACTTGAAACATTAGGACTTACATCAATTTCACATGAGAAACTGAGAATTTGCCAAACAAAAATTGAACGAAAACTGCTAAAAATTAGACAAGTACAAAGAATTAGAAATGAAGATATAAGAAAAAGAACGAGGATAGTAGACGTGATACAAAGGACTAAAACTTTAAAATGGAGATGGGCCGGACACGTATCAAGAATAAATGACCAAAGATGGACAAAGCAAGTGACAAAATGGATACCCTTTGAGGATAAGAGACCAAGAGGACGACCAAAAAAAAGATGGGATGATGACCTCAGACAATTCAATCGAAATTGGTATAACGACGCGAAATCTAGAGACATATGGACAGCACTGAGGGAGGCTTATGCCGGAAACTAAATAAATTATGAAATAAACTGTAATCTATGTAATTTAATTTTATAATTTTAAAATCTCATTTTTATTTATTATATTTTATTTTATTGAATGTTAATTATTTTGGTGAATAAAGCTTATAATAATATAATAATAATAATAATAACCTCAGCAGTTAATAATTTTCTCTGAAAAAGTTGAGATACTCGTACTCAAATTTTACTAAAAAATTAAAACTAATAAATAATTAAAATCATAAAAATGCTTCCGGATAACGTGTTTACATTGTTTAAGGAATAATTTTGTTTTACTTGATTGAAGCAATAAAGTACAGACTTTGTGATAATACACATGTCTGTTCATGTACTTCCGAAAACTACGAATTTTATTTTTTAATATGAGTTTTGACAGAACTTTGGGCTAAATTCGTAGAAATTCGTAGTTTTGTGAGGTACCCGAACAGACATAATGTGAAGTTAGCCTATTCACCCTTATTACGATAGTCGTTTTACTGAAACACCAGAAAACGACAAGGCTCCAGAAACGACAATTGGTGTTTGAATGAAACTGAAAGTTAAGCGTTCCGCTCTTTACTATTCTAACCAATTTTACGGTAGTTGTTTTACTGAAACGCCAAATATCGCTTTCAGACCCTTGTCGTTTTACTGGCGTTTTAGTAAAACGACTACCGTAATGAGGATGATTTAGTTTACTTATAAATTATTTAGAACTTTTACGTTAACTACATATTCATGTTATACTAAAAAAAAGTTATCTCCAAATGGATGTGGAATGCCAATAACAAAGTTACTACGGTGATTTTTTCTCAACCATTGGATCATAATTCATAAATCAACTCAAAGAAATCATAAACTGAACAAAATTGTTACTATCATTATAAAAGGATAGCAGAATAAATAATTTATTACCATGGCTTAAATGATCGTTTTGTGTATCAACCGAAACAATAGCCAAATATCCCAAAAAAATGCCAAACTTCGACAAAATTTCGACCAACTGGAATTTGTATGGAGAAATTATTTTGGGACAGAACAAAGCGGCAACGTGAACTGAACGGAGTTTTGATTGAAAACTAGGCAGAAGATCTTAATTTAGTAACTACTGTAGGCAGAAGAAATATCTCAATAACTTTTTGAATGAATTCCTCACTTTTTCCGTGCATAGTCAAAAAAGTAGGATTCATATGGCTGGTGGTGTGCACGTCAACTCAATCGTACATTTGTTTGAGGGAGGGTTTGTGAAAGGTGAGGAATTTCTTAAATACGTTTCGCAATGACGTTACACTGCTTATACGGGATGAAGGATGAAGTAATAGTCCAAGAGCTTGCAGTTAATTTTGAGGGTGAGCGCATAACCAAAATTTGAGTATGAGAGTTTGTAGGTGCATGCATCTTGACATTGAATTCAAAAGTCTGGCAGGATTTTTTGACGCCCTTGTTGGGGACGAGGGGTTGAAATTCGTAGTTTTCAAATGTATGAGTCCCCTACACGAGCGTCAAAAAATCTTACCAGAGTTTTGAATTCAATATTAAGATGCCTGCACGGATAAACCCTCATACTAGCATTTTCGTTATGCGTTTACTGACCAAATTTGCCACTGGCTTTTTCTCTTAAGTTTTAACTTTTAATGACGAATTTCAACTTTCTCAAATAAACCAAGAAATTTGTTATTCATAAACAGTTAGCTCAAAACAATTTTAAAAGTCAATATTCATCGGCTTTTTACTTTGTTCACAAAAAAAGTAAACATTTTACCCATAATTAAGATTTCTTAAAGCTTCTTGCAACGTCACAACTTAAAGCGTAATTAATATTATTACCAAGTTTATTTCTAGATCTATTAAATTAACATTTTAATAATTTAATTATGGAATAATGGTTGAGTGTGATGAAATGGGAGAAGATAAATCTCCACTTTTCTGGTTGGATTTATAGCTCCACGCATGGTCCAAGCAAGGCGCTAGGATGGCCCACCAGGTACAAATCCAATTGACGTGCAGCTTCTTGCCTCTTTGGCAATCTGGTGATTAATTATATCTGTGGCGTTTGGTAGAAACATGATAACTCCATTTTAAAATTTGCCTCCTTACCTCCACTTTAAATCGAGCTACAGACTAAACGGATAAACCGATTTTTCTCAAATTTGTAACATAACTTTTCGAGGACTATGTTCATAAGTGTTCCAAATTTGAAGAAAATCGATAAACTGATTTAGGCTCTAGCACGATTTAAAGAGGACGTAAAGACGCAAATTTAAAAATGGAGTTATCATGTTTCTACCAAACACCACAGATATCTAAAGAATATTTGAATTCCATAAGCTTAATATTTCCAATAGGATTCTGGATTTCTTGTTCCATACCTGTTGGCGCAGAAAGGCAACGTCCAGAGTTTTGTGAACTCAAACAAATGTTTTGGTTTAAGGGTGGTATTCACCGAGCACTCATAAACGGCTCTTAAGTTTATGAGGCTCCTAACTCAAATTACATTTGTGCTATTCACCAACCACTCATAGCTCTTTTTCGAAGTTCGAAAATGAGAACAACTCTCTCTTCCCCAGGTACCCCCAAACTGTGAAATCAAACAGTTTTCAAAAATGACCGCACTTTGTCGGTACTTCTTGGATCCTTGAAAAAATGAGTGTTGCATGCAAATAAATAAATTCTTTGTGACTACAGTGATTTTAATTTCTTTCCACTTATTTTCTTAGTTTTGTCTCGGGGTGAAGATCATTAGTTTGTTTCATATATGGAAATGTTTTTACTTTACTTTTTGGTTTCGCTAATTATTTCGTTCGTACATTGTCTACTACGTTTGCGGATCCAAAATGGACTCGTTCGCTTGAAGGGGAGATAGACGTCAAACGTTGGTTTATATTAGCTGTGTTAAACTAAGAAAAACTACATCAGGGGCCCAATTCCACAAGAGTGAGTTTTTTCTGTGTACACAAAAATTCGTGTACACATCGATTTTTGCGATTCGGCAAGAGTGAGTTTTAAGTTTTTGACAGATAACGCATGCACAATCAATCAAATTTACTTACATTTGTTTTGGGTGTGAATAGAATGTGTACACAGAAAATCAGTCACCCTTGCGGAATTGGAACCCAGAACAGTATAAATGTGTGAAAACTGTCAAAACTGTCAGATTTAAGCAAAAAGTTTTTCTGAGATAAATTTTTGCTTATTATTATCCCAGACAAACAAATCAACTGGTACTGGTGTACTTCGACATTTCTCACTCACTTTCTCGACCACAAAAGTAGCTGCAGGAAATATTGTTCTTAACTGTTCTCAAAAACATCATGGTGATAGAATGAAGAACAGCTTGGACAAGGTTTTTACTCATGGAGTACACAATCCTGTAATTTTCTCTCCGGAACAGATTCATTATATACACCTTTTATTATCCTATTTTTTCAAATTTTCACAGCGTGAATTACAAAAAGAACTTAAAAAATTGAAACAAAAAAATAAAATTCCTGAAGACAAAAGGATTTACAATATGTGTGCGTGCGAGACTCATTTTTGTAAGGATCCAAAAAGTACCGACAAAATGAGTAAGTGAATTTTTTTGAAGGGTTACTTCGAAGGTTTTCGAATTAGTTTTCAGAGAGAGCGCTCATAAAGTTATGAGTGGTCAGGACCACTCATAAGTCTTATGAGCGCTCATAAATATTCACTATTATTGCTTGGTGAATAGGTTTATGAGCCTCATAAGTTATGAGCCGTCGGTGAATACCGCCCTAAGAGTTACAAAATCCTTTATTCAAAAAAGGTTTTTTTTAATAAATTATATAATTCAAAATTCTATAATACTTACATCTGTCTAGATTACAATATTTTAGGTTTTATCAGATTCACTAATGGTTCTAAAATGGCTTCTCAAACCGGATATACATAGCTATTAACTAAGACCTCTGTTACACGATGATTCTTTGCGTCTGACTCTTTTCATGAGTGCGAAGGAGAAAAAGCATCGGACTTCAACTTCGCACTCATTGAATTTTGACAAGAGTCAGACGCAAAGAATCATCGTGTAATAGGGGACTAAGTTCAATTGACATTTTAGTGCCTTTCACATGAGCTGCGAACTGCGAATGCGAATAAATTTATTTAGGCAATTCCAAGCGCAAATATCAACAAATAAGTGTTTTAACTTTTCAAAAAAGTGAATAAACGATCCTATCTACAATTTTAAAAAGAAAACACGAACAAAAATTAGTTTAAATTGTTGAATTTAGCATTTTTTTATATTCTACGTGACCACCGAGGTATTTGCTGCGAACTGCCAAGCCCTTATTCGCAATCCACAACATTAAGACGCATTCCACAAATCTGCGAATGAAAAATTCGCTCGAATTTAACCTCAAATTTTGTCAGCCCCATTTCACTAGTTTATTGTCTATAACTATTCGCGTCTGTCGGCGACCACTCATGTGAAAGAAATGTCAAAACTCACGACCATTCGCAATTCGCAGTTCGCTATTCGCAGCTCATATGAAAGGCACTTTAGTATTAATATTAAGTGCATTTCACATGAGCTGCGAACTGCGATTGCGAATAAATTTATTTAGGCAATTCCAAGCGCAAATATCAACAAATAAGTGTTTTAACTTTTCAAAAAAGTAAATAAACGATCCTATCTACAATTTTAAAAAGAAAACACGAACAAAAATTAGTTTAAATTGTTGAATTTAGCATTTTTTTATATTCTACGTGACCACCGAGGTATTTGCTGCGAACTGCCAAACCCTTATTCGCAATCCACAACATTAAGACGCATTCCACAAACCTGCGAATGAAAAATTCGCTCGAATTTAACCTCAAATTTTGTCAGCCCCATTTCACTAGTTTATTGTCTATGACTATTCGCGTCTGTCGGCGACCACTCATGTGAAAGAAATGTCAAAACTCACGACCATTCGCAATTCGCAGCTCATATGGAAGGCACTTTAGGTTTGTTCCTTGGATTCTTCGCACTGTTTCGGACTAAATGTCAAATTTTGACATTCTTCTCTCAGAGAGGAGAAAAACTGTCAAAATGTGTGAAATGCCTTTTGGGCACTAGTTTGCACTAATTCGGACTAAACGTCAAACGACATACTCGGCTAGAGTTGCCGTACATTAATCATAAATCTCAAAAAGCATTTTCAAGAATAACAACTCAAAAAATAAAAGTTAATAAAAATTTCAAGTTTATTAAAATAAAGAACAAAAAATATTCATAAATTGCCTTAGTATGAAGGAAAAATTTTGTGATTTTTAAATGGAGTTGTAATATGATTCATCAAAACCCCTGGCGTGGATATTAATGAAACGAACAAATTTCTGCATTTAAAACATAAGAGCACCACAAACCAAAATGGAGTTTTGTTTCACATCTTTTACAATTCATTTATGCCTACCTTTTCATCTTTCATAATTATGCCGCATCCAGTTGCTTCGCTTTCTCTCTTTTAAGCAAACATTCAATGGTTTTTTGCTTTTGTCGCGATGTGTGACGTCATAATCATCTCTGATTTTGTTCGGAAAATAGCAAAAAAATAAAGTAATTTGATTGCTCCTTTTAAACCAATCGTTTGATTAATAATAAAAGTTGGTTAAAAAAGATTGTGACGTCACAAAACCCCAAGATGTTGAGTGTATAAAATGAGCATACTTAGTTTAGCCCTGTTTTTTAGTGCATTTTTATCTTCGCTTAAAAAAGTAGCGTGCTAAATACTTACCTACACGGTGGTAAATCATAATGCTTAAATCTCTTCTCTTTTCAAGAAATAGTACTGAAATATAAAAGAAATACTAAATTGCCAAAAAGTACTACAAATGTGTTCTTTCAAACAGTTTTGCTAAGTGCAATAATTTTATAAATATCATTTGATTATTTTAAAGAAAAACAAAATTAAAGAATATACACACTTATTGAAATGAAAATAAAAAAAGAAATAAAAGTAGCACTTGGGTAACCCTTAATAAAGGTTTGGTTTTTTTTTAATTTGAATGGCCACGTTCAAACGCCGAACTAAAGCGATCTGGATAGGTTTGTGTTGTTGTAATCCCTTGTTAAAACACAGCTGATGACGAAACAGCTGTTGGCAGAAAAGAGATCCCAAGCTATCCTAAAAATTTTAGGATTCAAAGCTATCCCATGAGAAATGTCAACAACAGCTGACTTGCGTTCAAACACATACATGGATACAAAGCTATCCTAGATAGGCTATCCATTCAAACATTGAACGCGCCCAATGCAACAAACGTCTAAATTACGTCAACTTGGCATATTTGACAGCTAGTACAAAACAGCCACCAGAAATTTCTCGGACCAAATCTGGGAAGGAGGGGAAATTATATGACAGCTCACTTTGGTCCGAAACAGTACAAATTTTCAAGTGTGGAACGACTTCGCACTAAATCTGGCGGTTTCAAACTGTTTGAAAGTCGGCAAGGAACACACCTATTAAGATCACAGTAGGGTGACATGGTCGACATTGCACCACCCTTTTTTCAAATGGTCATAGTTTCTCTAAATGTAATTATTTTTGTTAGATTTCTTAACATCATTTATATGGATTTGTTAGACAAATTCGTGCATAGTTAATTTTTGCATATTATGTATATACTTAAATCTAAAATTGATTATTCAGAAAAAGTGAAATGGTGCATAGTGTACCATGGTAGGTACTAAATGAACCAGTCTTATGTCCACAATGCACCATGCAGGTACTCAATGCACCACCAACTAATCTAAAGATAAAGCAAGCATTTCAAGTGATATTGAATATTATTCAGATGGGAATTCATTGTATCTTTAAGAATAAAAACAAAGAAAGTTCATTTAACACTTCTATAATATATAAGAATTTAATAATAAGGGTATTCATTCAACAGCGTAAAGTCGTCGTAAACATTGTAAACTTTCTGTCACAATTTGTATGGGAAATTTGACAGATTTACGAAGTTTACAACTTTACGATGATTACGACGAGTTTACGCTGTTGCATGAATACCCTTAATAACAAAAAAAAGTAAATAAATAATAAATTAAATATTTCTCTTCAAGACATTCAAAAAAACAGCTAAGAAATTCATTAATATCAGATATGCTATGTTCCCACCAAAACGAAATCCGAGATTTCAGCTAAAAAATTTCGAAATTTCAAATGGGGGGAGCAGAATTTCTTGGAGGTTTGGTGGGTTTGGTGGGAACATAGTATTAAACGGATAATAGATTAACGTATGTTTAGTTTAAAAATATATTCAGAAAATTTGTATAGTGATTGTTGTCTTCGCGTTGCTCCTGATACAGAAGGATCTTTAAGAATATATTTTTTCTCCTGCTCATTGTTTACTGCAAAATCTGGGACTTGTGGCATACAGAAAAAGCTCATTAGCGTTTGATTTTAGTCTAAAAAATTAAATGAACCATTCGTTACTACTACATGCACCATGGTGCATTTAGAACCATGTTATTGTGGTGCATAGTGCACCACCCCCTCACTTTATTTTCAAGTCAACATAATTCGCTAACTACCCAATTATATTTGAATCTATTTAATTTTACCAATGAATAAAACAACACAAATAATTTGTATCGATGTTTGATAAAAAAAAGGGCACCACAACTTAAGTGAGAAAAAAAAATAACTTAAGTCAATTTTTCGATTTGCACTATAAATTACGAAAAAGGCTTGTACATGTACGCACGTACCAACAACTAGCACCAAACTGAGATCCACTGACATTTTGGGGAAAGGCACGTAAGATAATGTGAAATTTACACGGATGTAACTGTCAGTATGTTAGATTTTGTCATGGTGCATGGAGTACCACTGGTGCAATGTCGACCATGTCACCCTACACATATTAAAGGTAATATATTGCGCATGTTTTCAAAAATCGGTTGTCAGATACTGAACAAAAAAAACAAATTAATTCTCAGAGACCTTGTCAAATTGACAATGGGTACATTCAATGTCTCAATTTCAGTACTGAATCTTCATATTTCTGAATTCTGGCCAATCAGAGGCTTGGAAAATTGAGAAAACTGAAAATCTAAGTGTAAAATTTGGAAAGTGTTGAACATGTCACACTACACACACAATGAACTGAAAGGGGTCTCTGAGATTTTGACATATGCGCGAACTTGAACGAAAATGAAAACTCGGAATATAATTATTACCTTTAATATGTGTACTGTGTATTAAGATAGTAAGTACAGGGTGGATATGAATAATTTTACAAGAAAGGTTTTACGTGACATTAACACGTGATATCTGCCAACACTCCCCACTGGTATGTCCAAACGGGACTCAACTATCTTCTTGCTGGGGTGGTAACATCCAGCACAGCCCTCTTTACGGAAGGTCTTACGTAAACACCAGAACGTGTTAAAACAGAAGCACTTCGCACCTTTTTTTTTTTTTTTTTTGCACTTCAGATACTTAGTTGTAGTGAGCTTCGAGCAAGCTGCAACCTACAATCAGAGGCTCATCATAAGTGCATGTGTTAGTGGTTAGTAAAAAAGGCAATCTAACACATGCATAACAATATACTAATAAATTAACAAAATTAAACAAACAGCAGTATTAATAAAAAACTAGTATCCGCTCCCTAACACACGTGTTAACTGGCACACGGATAGACAACTTGTCCGCTTGATAACTTTTCTTATTAAAAAAAATATGATATCTTTCCAGTATTTATCACTTCACCAAATTCAACACTTCATGAAATTATGGTGATTTTCTAATACATGTGTCACATGCATGCACTGCCCTACGAAGTGTATACTGGTAGTAGTAAACGGTGCTATCATACGCGTGCGTCATGTGTCAAGAAGTTATCCGTTCATTATACGTGGAATCTGGCCAGTTAAAGTTATCCGTATGTTAACACACGTCACAGACTATTACGCATTTGTTAATAAGAATTACAAGTTAACCGATGTATAAACGCTAGCACGTTGTTACCCGCCGTTTATATGGGGGTAAAAATATTTGTAATCGTTCAGCTAAGTGCATTAATCTTTTGAATAAAAAAGGCTTGGCACGAGTACCTACGATAACTTGGGCGCCGAAAATTAATAGCGGATTTTTGTATAGGGGTCAAATACAAGCATTTTATTTCCATAGGAGGGGGGGGGGGCACTTTTATGAAAAAAGTACTACAAATTAAAAAAAAAATATATTAAAAAATAACGGTAATACTTACAATTAAGTATTATACCTTTTTTTAAAGCCAATACTCTGTTATATTAGAAATCAAATCCTCGACCGGGGAGATTTTGTTCGCCCCTCTTTCCTCCTGCCCTTCTCACCATGGAACTAAAAGATGCTGGCAACTCAGTTTCCTTGTGTGAAAGGGCACTAACACATACACGCAGGCATATGATAGAGCACCGTTTACTACCACCAGTATACAATTCGTAGGGCAGTGCATGCATGTGACACATGTATTAGGAAATCACCATAATTTGATGAAGTGGTGCATTTGGTGAAGTGATAAATACTGGAAAGATATCATATCTTTTTTAAAATGAAAAGTTATCAAGCGGACAAGTTGTCTATCCGTGTGCCAGTTAACACGTGTGTTAGGGAGCGGATACCAGCGAGCGAGTGTATACTGGTAGTAGTAAACGGTGCTATCATACGCGTGCGTGTTTGTGTTAAGAAGTTATCCGTTCATTATACGTAGAATCTGGCTAGTTAAAGTTATCCGTACGTTAACACACGTCACAGACTATTACGCATTTGTAAATAAGAATTACTAGTTAACAGATGTATAAACGCTAGCACGTTGTAATCCGCCGTTTATTAATATGGGGGTATAAGTTTATAAACTTATGGCCTTTTCGATTGGCAATCCAGAACAGCGATTCGATACGTGTGAACGCTTCTCATTTCGATTCTGAAATCAAATTCAGAACAATTTTCTGTTATTTTCAGAACAAGAACTGTCATTCTGTCCCCGATCGAAAAGGCCATTATTTGTCAAATCATAAACGTCAAAGTTCAACCGTAAAAACTAACAGCCGAATTTATTAGATTTTCTTAAGATGGCTCTCTTACCGCCATATTACTCACTCTGGATTTAAATTGGATTTAAGGAAGTTTTTAGTCCAGCAACTAAATCCGGATTTATTAAATCCAAAAATTTAAATCCATGTCCATATTATTCACTCTGAACATGCCTTAAATCCAATGGATTTAAAATTCCCTCAATCCAGATGTAAAATGTATTTAAATCCAGATTAAGATCGTTTAATCCAAATGTCAAATTTGCGAAATGTCAAATTTCTCCCGTGATTCCTTATGAGCCTGATTACACGATTAGTTTTTTCGGTCGTTTTGTGTTTTGTCTTTTTGACACATTGGATGAGGGGTGTAGAAATGTAGGGAGAATGAAATAACGAAAGCACGTATGAAAATTTTAAGATGTTTTCCGATTGAACTTTGACGTTAATGATTTGACATCCCTTTGAGTAGAGGCGGATGCTTAAAAAATTTAGATAGTGAGATTAGAAATTGTTTTTCATATAAAAATAGGTATAAGCTTTAACAAGAAGTGATGTAAAAATATTTTTAATTATTATTACTGCCTATTTTCAAATAAATGAACCTCAAATTTTTTGAACGTCAAGATCACGAATGTATTTTTTTCGTTGTGTGTAATCACGGAGTCAAAAAGACGAAAGACGAAACGAACGAATCGTGTAATCAGGCTTACTTTAATTAATTTATTTCACTATGTTGGTAAGAATCTGCGAGCGCAAAAACAATCAGAAACTTGAAATGTTAAGAAAAAGTGAATTATATGAAATTGTGTTTTAATCTGGATTTAAGTACAAAAACTGACCTCCGGAGGGCAGTTTAAATCCAATTGGATTAATCGATATTGGATTTAAAAAATTGGATTTAAGTTTGGATTAAACGAGTGAATAATATGGGATTGGATTTAATGTTTGGATTTAAACTACTTTTAATCTGGATTAAACGAGTGAATAATATGGGCGTTAGAGTTAATTTAGTTAAGTTTGCTTAAATATTTAAGTTGCCTTTAAATTACGTTACTTATGTGGTTTTCCTTTCGACCAAAAAAGTCGACTTTTTTCTGATTTTTTCGACCTGAGATCAACTTTTGCTTTCCATTCAACCCAAAAAAATCGATTTTTTTCGATCTCAGGTCGATTCTTCAAATCTCAATTTTAGCAAGATTTACACGCATTTGCACACACACCAAAATAAACTGACATAAATCTGAACGTATTAGTTTGCATTCGGCATTTCGCAGTGTTGTTTACTTTCGATAAGAAGGTGGTGTTTGTTGGACAAATTCATCAATAGAAAAATAGTCACTAACACAATTGCAAAAGCAAATCAAATCTCATTTTGTGTTCTGTTCACCACTAAAAAATTATGATCTGACCACCAAATCTGAAATGGTTGAATGGAAAACCACATTAAATTCTCATCTATAATCAATTTTTTATCGCTACTTAACTAAACGATTGAAATGTAACGTAACGTGAGAAAGCTCACAAATACATTAACATTTCATTTGTTTTTTGACAGTTTGCAAACAAAAACGAGCGCATACTTATAAGATAGAAAGAGAAGCAACTGGATGTAGCATCTTGGCATAGTCCAATGCAAACGAAATGAAACATGCCTCCATTTTGGTCTGTAATACTTTTAATTTTGTGTCCAGACATTCTTTTATTTAATTTATTAATTCACATTTTGGTTTTTTGATGGAAATATAATGTTGATAAATCAATGAAACAATTTAGTTTCAACTTAATTTACTAAAGGAAATCACAAAACTTAAAACTTCGATTAGGTACCTATAACATTCAATATGGAAACTCTACCTACATATGTACATTAATACATAGACATACCTATATTTTTGTAATAAAAATAATTCTTCTCGAATGTCACAATATGTTTAAAGGTTTAGTCAAACAGAGCGCGGTCTGACGGGACGGTCAATACTTTACTGGGAAAGTAAGAACGGGACGGTCAAATTTTCTTTGTAAATTTTTACAAAGATCGCCAGACCGCGCTCTGTTAAGATGCCTTTAAAGGGCCCTACATACGATCAATATTCATTGCCAATAATTATTGAAGATATTATCTGTCAAAAAACATTGATGCAATATTACCACCACACGTATCAATGAAAATTGACAATAATTTTACTTAAAATTGTATATAAAATTAAATTTTTACAAAGATCGTCGGACCGCGCTCTGTTTGATCAGGCCTTAAGATGGCTTTGAGTAGCCTTTAAACGCGGTGGATGGCGTTTAAGTTGAGATGCATTTAAGTAACGTTGCTTAAATGTGAAAATTGATTATAGATACCAATTTCGCACTTAAGGCTTGGTCAAACGAACGCGGTCCGACGGGACGGTCAATACTTTACTGGGAAAGCAAGAACGCGACGGTCAAATTTTCTTTGTAAATTTTTACAAAGATCGCCAGACCGCGCTCTGTTAAGATGCCTTTAAAGGGCCCTACATACGATCAATATTCATTGCCAATAATTATTGAAGATATTATCTGTCAAAAAACATTGATGCAATATTACCACCACACGTATCAATGAAAATTGACAATAATTTTACTTAAAATTGTATAAATTGGCTGCGAGTGTGCTGCATTGGGTGTATCTGCATATAAAAATGAAGGAATAACAAAATTGGGCAGTAAAGAAGTGTTGTTCTTTTGAAATGCGCGAGAATTAAACCGAAAATCCAACTTTTCTTTTTATTTTGTTTTATTTTTACCACCGACTACACAACACAAACTTCAACGTGGCCAACAAAAAATGACATTTACATTGAACAAAACCAAATCAATTTTGTTTCTCATCAATGTCGTCAATGTTCATTGACAATGACATTGAAGATCATACGAACGATCAATACTCAGCGAAAAATAACTTTTTCACTGAATATTGACAGTAAACATTGATCGTGTGTAGGGCTCTTAAGTTTTCTAATAAATACGGCTGTTAAAATGTTCATACGTGCTATCGTTACATCATTCCCTTCCCCCTACGTTTCTACAACAGTGTGTCAAAAAGACGAAACACGAAACGACCAAAAAACTAAGAGCCTGATTACACGATTCGTTTTTTCGTTCGTTTCGTTTTTCGTCTTTTTGACAGGTACGTACCTTCGTGATTACACACAACGAAAAAAATCCATACGTAATTTTGACGTTGAACAAATTTGAGGTTTATTTATTGGAAAATAGGCATTAATAACAATTAAAAATATTTTTAAATCACTTCTTGTTCAAATTTATAGCTATTTAATTATGAAAAACAATTTTAAATCTCACTATTTAAATTTTTTAAGCATCCCTCGCCTCTAATCGTTTGTCAAATCATAAACGTCAAAGTTCAACCAGAAAAAAATTTTGAAATTTTCATACGTGCTTTCGTCTTTCCGTTCCCCCTACGTTTCTACACCCCTTACCCAAAGTGTCAAAAAAACGAAACACGTAACGTCCGAAAAAACGAATCGTGTAATAGGGCTTTTTAGCAAATACGAATGTTCATTTCTAAATGTCAAACTCAGGACCTCGGCACAATTGACGCCCATTTTCTTTTTTTATTTCGGAGATCAATACACTCCAATTCAACAGAATGAGCACATGGATTTTCGTAGTTGGTTTGTCAATTTTTTTTTCAAACATTGCGCACTGTCCGAGAATAAATATAAACAATAAAAACTATTTCAAACAAATTTTTTTTACTTCCATCCATTAACTTTTATTACCAGTTTCAATTTTTTTGCTTATTGAGTTGACACAAAAAGACTGCATTTTCCTTATGGAAAGACTTTGATGAAAAATAGCAGTGCTTTTTGAACTAATCTTTCTGTTTTCTTTTCCCAACATCATACACAAACAATAAGGATAACAAAATGATTCATTAATGCACAATGCAAAGAAAAAATTGAAAAAGTACCTTTGAAAATGTGTGTCCTTATTCATTTGAAGTGGAGTGTAAATGTTTGGATTCTTTTTGTGTTGGTAATTGCGTCTGTCAAACGTGCCGAGTTCTGAGCTGTCACTTTGACTTTGACAATTTGGTAGAGATCTCTATCAGGCTCTAATCGTGTAATCAGGCTCAAAGCATGAAATCAGGTTCCATATTTTCATGTTGTCCCGTTCTTGAAAGCATGACAGATTCCACAAAATGATGATTTTGATGTTCGTGAATAAACGAGAGAGATATTTCTACTTGGCGAAAAGCCCTACTCTTAATTGTATATATCTGGCAGTACCCGGCACATCCACTCAAATTTATTTTTATATGTTGGCACCCACTTGGTTTAGTTTTACTTATACCGTCGTCGGGTGGATTGTGTTTTCCGAAGCATTTTTATCGTCCGAAATAACTAGGAGGGTGTCACAATTTTCTTTTCTTTGGAAATTAAATCGACAAAAAAGCAAAGAAATATTATCTCGCCAGATAGGAATGGGGTTGGGAATCAGATAATCCACTCCATCACTATAGAGGCAAATTAAAATTTGTCATTCATAAAAAATAACATACAAAAATCTTCATTATTTTGCATACAGACTACACTTTTTCTTTTTATTTGTCGCATTCGGGCAACTTGCGAGCGAGAAATCTTTTTATCCACAAGAAAATAATTTCAACAGAGGAGCATTGCCATTTCTCGAATTAAATTGAAACCACTGTCTGAAACCAATTAAGCCATTCACATGCTAGAGCAAGAAAGAGTATTGTTATACAAAAAATTAGTCGATCTGTTGTCCTGCTTAATTTCCTCTTTATAAGGTCAGCGGATTCAGCTGATTTACTTTTATAAAAAAACAAGAACGTGTGTGTTTTGATATGAGAGAATAAGCTGTCAGAATAATTTCTGAATAATCTTCAACTTCAATCGAAAAAATAGAGCAACATTTAAGAATACCAATAATTTCTCTCTTGGGCAGCATTATTAGCCTGGAAATGTGCTCCATCAACAATTATTATTGAAAAAAAAGATCAAACGTGTGAAATTGCGAAATATTTTTTTCACAATTGTTTTCATTCGTTGGTAGAGAATCGGATGGTGTCTTGTATTTTCTTTTGGTGAGTTTTTTCTTTTTTGCAATTTTCACAAAATTTTGATTTTATTTTTTTTCATATAGAGTAAGAGAACCACAGAGTGAGAGTGGAAGAGATTGATTTGGGATGATTATCAAAAAGAAAATAGGATAAAATGAGTTTACCCGGTGTTTTTTTTAGGTAATTATTTGTTTATTATCCATACACAAAACTATTTTTTAATGACTAGTAATATAACATTTGAATACGATCATTGTATTTTCTGACGAAAAGAGGCCATTAAAGTTGTCATTACTTCATAACCACCCCGTTCTTTCTTTTTTGGTATGATACTGTTATGATCTGCACCAACATAATTGTGAACACAATGGTGTAGATGGAACTGTAGCACTGTCAAAGTTAAAAGATTCGAAAATAGTATAAAACTTCAATTTGAAGCCGTATCTGCATCAAGAAGTGCCATGAGCAAAGTTGAGAAAACTTCAACTTTCTGCTACATTTTGTTCACACAATATTGCCTTGGAATCAGAAGGGCTGAGCACGGGTGTAATTGTAGCAAAAAGTTGAAGTTTACTAAATTTTTCTTGCTACAGCTACTTCTACATATTATAGGTTGGATCAATTTTTCAACAAATCAAGTTTATCTATGAAATCATTTTATTTACTTTATTTTTCCGTTGCAACAGGTTCCCGGGAAAAAAAATGTTCTCGGCAAACTTCTCAAAATTTTGTTACTCGGATTTTGGGATTCTGTACGATCACTTCCGACCATTATATCCACCTAAATGCTGTCAAATACCTAAGACGCTGTTTAATTGGGAAGATAGTCCGGTATCCCAACATTTTGTGGGCAAGGTTAGGGATGACGTGAGGCATGAAGATTTTTTTAATAAATTTGTTCATTAAAACATTATGAGAAAGTTTCGGGTTATTTGGTTCATTTGTTGTTAAAAACACGATTGAAGAATAGAAAATTTGTCGATTTCCAAAAGAAAGTATTTCAAAAATAAGGACGAAATTCAAAAATCTGCCTGGAACATATTGAAACCAGGGCTGTAAAGGAATGCTATCTTTTGTGACTTTAATTAAAAAATTACATTCATTGACTTCACTTTGAGACTGCAATCACCATTAATTTGCCATACAAAGATTGCAATCATTTCTCCCTCCCCCAATAATTTTACAACAATTAATTGAATGCAATCATTTTAGAATGCATGCATTCTTTGTATTCGTTTTACAATCTTTGCATTCATTTGTATTAATTTGCATTAATTTTAATTTTTTAATTTTTGCATTAATTTAACAATCTTTGAATTGTTTGCATTCATTTGGATTTTTCGCATTCATTTGAATTCTTCAGCGAACAATTTAATGCGATTTAAAAGATGGCAAGATAATGCAAAACAATGTTAACGAATGCTGAAACATTCAAATGAATGCAAAAAATCCATTGGAGGAAAAAATGATTGCAATTTTTTAAAGGCAATTGAATGGTGATTGCAAAATTTAAAGTCGCAGTCTCAAAAAGAAGTCAATGAATGCAATCTTTCAATTGAATTCAGTAAATGATTGTATATGATTGCATTCACAAAAGATTTCATTCTTTTACAACCGTAATCGTAACCTTTAAAATTATAGACATTATATAGTACTCGTCTCCTGTGTCCCAGAAGTACGGAATCCATTTGGAAGTCTAACTTGATTTTTACAAAACTTGTCACTCGATTTTTGAAATACAAAAAAAAAAAAAAAACAAATTCCAACATCAAAAATTAAGCCAAAATGTCATTCTTTCACATGGAATTTAAATTTTGGCATTTAAATAGTTCCCTGGCTGAAATCTTTGGAAATCCATTTTGTTAACTTCCCATTTTTTTCAAAAATTCGTCCGGAGGCCTCTTAATGTAGACACGATGAGGACTCAATTTTCCCAATCTAAACTGGCTTTAATTCAGACTAAATCTGAACGAAATCAAATAGATACAAAAATATATCGATTTTTTGGTTCACCCTAGTACGCAGATCGACAGGGTCGATCGATAAATTGTGACGGTATTTTATTCTTGAGATTTATGTGAAAATGGAAGGCGAAAAATATTTGAGGACAAAGGATATATCAATTTTAAAGAGAAAAATAAATTTTATTTCATTCGATTAATTTGAAATATTGAAACAAAGTTCTTTGAAATGTTTGAGTAAAATTTCTTTTCAGCGAACAGCTGTTTTCTGCGATATATTTTCTACCGAAATCTTATGTCATAATTAAGCTAGGGTTTTAGCTGGTGTTTGGAGAGATATGTGTGAGCGAAAATTTAGCACGATTTGCGTACTAGGCTTTAAAATAAAATCGACATTAGTCGTTGAAACATTCATGTGTAAATTCTCTCAATGAAGATCAATTTTCAGTAAATAATTGGCTAGAAATTAATCGTTTGATATTAAATATTGAAAATTCAAAAGGCCTTATAACGAGTGCCGTTTGCTTCCGATAAACGACTTGTCGAAAGTCGATCACGATGATCGATCAAAATAAATTTTGATGTTGATAATTTTAATTATACAATAATTAAAATTATCAACACCAAATTTAAATAATTTTTTCTTTTTGACTTGTTAACGAAAAATTTGGTTAAAAATATTTGAATGTTAAACACCAAAATAAATTTTGTGATGATCGACTTTCGACAAAGGTGTATGCTTTAAAACGTATCGTCACTATCGTCTCAAATGATCATTCACGTTTATAAATCGTCCTTTTGAAATTGTGCATAAAATAAAATATCTCTGTAATTATAGACAGTAAACCTGGAGTGAACTTATCGACAACTTATGCAAAAAAGTTTCTAAAAAGCTGAGATTCCTGCGTAAAACAAGAAAAAACCTCAGTGCAATAAAAGTATAAAATTTGATAATTAAAATTCTATTTTGAGTATTGTCCCACCCTATTGTACTTCTGTAATATCTCCCAAAAGAGCAGGTGACAAATCTTACAAAATGAAGCAATGCGTATTTTTAAAATCGTGATGACTACGCTAGTATTAGAGGCATTCTAGAGCCTTTAAGCTGGCTCAACATCAATCAAAGACAATTTATGTTTACCATGACATTTATATTCACAATCAAAAATAATATGTGCCCCGAGTAACTTAATGATGAAGCATCAACTGATGAAAATGCAACATACGGAATAGTGGAGACCTATCAATTTAGAGAATGAAAACACTAAGAGGGCAAAGGTCAATGTTCTACAACGGCGTCCAAGCCTTCAATCAACTGCCTCAACAAAATTAATGTTCAACCAACATAAATATATTTAAACGACTTATTTTATCATACTCAACTGAGAAATTTTTTTTACTTTATACAAAAGTCTTAATATGTACTTACATAACTGAAAATTGACATTTTAAATTTAGATCTGTCTTTATATTATAGCTTATATTAATTTCATGCATCAATTAATTGATTTAACTTGCATATAAAAAAGAAGATCAAAGAAGCCCATATTTATATCAAAATAAATTTTAATTAATTTTATTTTATTAAATGTAAGTGAAGATGTGTAAACTAGAATGGCATCTTTTAGGCCTAATAAAATATAAATAACAATTACAAAAATTACAAATATTTTAACGACTTATCTTATCATACTCAACTGAGAATATTTTTTTACTTCATACAAAACTCTTAATACCTACATACATAACTGAAAATTGATTCCTTAAGTTTAAATTTGTCTTTATATTATTGCTTATATTAATTTCATGCTTCAATTAATTGATTTAATTTTCATATAAAGAAGAAGATAAAAAAAGCCCATATTTATATAAAAATAATTTTTAATTAATTTAATTTAACCCTTAACCACCTACCACTGGTCCCAAAAACACAAACGAATTTTCAAATCCAAATAATATGTGTGCTTGTCGTGTAAATGTAAAATGTGTCGTGGAACAGAGTCCATCCATGTACCTTTCTTAGAGATCAACTTGTATCGCATATGAGCTAGGAGAGTGAAAAGGTGCACGCGTTCGGCCTAGCTTAGTAAAAATATTTCGTAAACGGTCTCCAAGACCCACGTAGTAGGTGGTTATGTGACTTTTTTTTTGTATTTATTTAGTACTGTTATTCTATAGTCAAAATGATTAGAAGTGTCCAAAATATTGAAATATTGATACAGCAAGATATGCCTGAAAGCGAAGATTTCGCGATTTTTCGAAAAAAAATGTGGGGAAACTACTGCGAAAAATTGTGAAAGTTGGTAGGCTGCAATTTTGTCGAAGTTTTTATTTTAAGTTCAGTTTTTTTATTTTATTGCTTGGTCCTTAAATACCAAGAAATTGAAATTGTATGTTCCTTCTGCTACAGAAACTATTATGAGCATAGCTATTTTTTGTGCTAATAGAGTTAATTTTTGAAGATTTCAAGAATTTTACGATTTTTTTTTAGTTTATGTTATTTGAGACTTCTAAATAAAGCCTAACTGAATTAACAACAATTTTATTAGTTTTTATTTAGTTAATACCGGAAATCCTGAATCCTACGAATAGGTGGCAGGTTGTAGGTGGTTAAGGTTTAATTAAATGTAAGTAAAGATGTGTTTACTAGAATGACATTTTTTAGGGCTAAAAAAATATAACTAACAATTACAAATTGTTTTTTTTTTTTTTTTTTTTTTTTTGTGTTAAAATGCCAACATTTACAGTCGTGAGTCCAATTTTAAAGCAATTGATCCATTGTGTTTGTTCTAAAATGGGTGTTATTTAACGTATTAGGTAGGGAAAAGTTTATAAGGAGTGAAGATTGCTTGAATGTTATATATAAAAACTTTACTATTCTATAGGATACCTGAAGCCCTTTTAAAAAATTAGTATATTAAAGTATGCACAATTAGTGGTTCAGTTATAGGATGCAATTTAGTTGCGTTACGGGTGTGACCTTAGAAAACTGGTGATTTGGGATTAAGATGTCTAGTTTTCATGTGGTGTAAAACATTGCATGAAAGGATGTATCATTCTTTTGCAAATATTAACCCCGATAGTTGAACTTCAGTTTCATTTAAGAAATGAGAACCAAAACTACAAAATTTTTATTTGAACACGTTACGGGTGTGACCGAGTATGATTTGTATACATGAAAACAATATAATAGCTGTGTTTTATTATCTTCTATCAGAATCCGGATCTGGATCTTGATTCACTTTTGACACATACTACGAAAACAAAATAATGGGAAATTTTCAAATTTGTTGTAGCACGTGTTTAAAAAAATGAATCCAGATCCCGATCCCGATAGAAGATGATAAAACACAGCTAATATACTCTATTTTGACGGGAAATTGTTGTCATCGATGTATAATCATTTCTCACGTGATCTCACAAAAACACTTTTTCTAGAAAAATGAAGTTTTTCTCACTGAAAAGTGAATAGATTTCTCACTTCAATGAGATATTTTCCATTTTCTTTTAAAATAAGGAAAACTCACTTAAGGCCGATTAAATTTATATTTAAGAGTATTCCGAACAGTACAAAACCAGTCATTTGCTAACTTTTTTTTGTTGCATATATAAGACCGTTTTTTTCACTTTCATCAGATACTTTGTTTTATAAAACTTTGTATTTTTAATAAATGGTCACTAGTAGGCGTATTATTGTACTAAAAAATTTTTTTTCTAAAAACTGATTTTAACTTCTAAATTTACATACATTTTCTGTGAAAAAGTGCATTTTAAGAATTAAAAATTTCAATATCAAATGATACAATTATGATAACATAATTAATGAAAATCTTGAAAAATATATTGAATTTATATCCACTGCAAAAAAAATGTCAAAAAAATACCGTTAGGTATACAAAATTTACTGTCAAAAATGCGTTTTTTCAAAATTCACAAGCATTTTTATTTTGCATTATTAAAATTTTTATTAGGTACAAAATTATAAATTTTCTCCAATAGTGGCATAATAAAAATATGGAATTTTATGTTATTAAACATTTTTTTGCAAAAAATGCTTAGTGTAGGCTTCATTTGCTTTGAAAAACAGCCATTTTAGCCATTTTCTCGATTTCTTAGAGGCTTTTATCAAAATCTAGAGTACAAAATTAATTTTTTTTTCCAATGAAAAAAAGATACTAAAAAACCGATTATGAAAGGATTACTCATTTATTCATTGACCTCAAAATACAATAACGGAAAAATAAAAAGCAAGGTTTTTGTAAAAAAGAAATTGTTTTCGTAATTTTCATTTTTCTAAAAAAACTGCTAGATAGTTAATCATTTGGTTTTTAGTGTTTGACTTAAAATGAATAAGACTATTGAATATTAAAATCTTAAATTATACTTTACTTTTACCCTTCCCACTTAAACGGTGGGTGGGGGGTATAAACGTCCGTCCAATACGATATTTTTCTTGTCTCGATTCAACCTTGTATGTGTTACCACCAAGTGTTTGTGTTTGTGTTGATGACGGCAAAGAGTTTTTCAATGGGAGCGGGTCAGAATTCTGGTTTTCAAAACCGAACAAATCTATATCTTAATGAAAGGTAATAAGCAGTATGTTCACAGGCGTAAGAACGGCAAATATCACTTGGCTTGATTAAAATGGGTGACCTTACTGGAAATTCAGTTTGCAGTCGGGTTGAACTACTTTAAATTATGATAAATAAGCCCCATCAGTACTGTACTTTGTGGAACCTTAAAGTGGGAGGTACGCACGGGATAGGAGATGGACTTGGGAAAATGAGAAAATCGAAAAGGTCAAAGAATATAAATATCTCGGGGCTACCTTCACACAAAAATTGTCATTTAAAAAACATCTTAAAAACAAATTAGAAGAAGCAAATCAACAGTAGCTGGAAGAATATACTAAGCAAAAGAAATATTGCAAAAAGTGCCAAGTATAATTTCTTCGAAGCTATAGTCAGTAGTCAGTCGATTATGTGCTACGCTCCCCATATTTGCACTGTACGACGAAGTGGAAAAGTTACTGCGATATTTCATCTAGATAATTTTTAGAAAGCACGCCTATATGCTTCATTTTGAACCTGGACTGCCACCATTATATATTTTTACGTTAAAATTACATTTTCTTTATAAGTTTAAAATACTAGAAGTTTTGGACCAACGAATATCTAAAATTATAGCAAAACATGAAATAAATCGAAATAAACAGTTTTCAAAGAATAGTTATTGAGAAGTCAGCAAAATATAGAAATTGTACCTGAAAGTCCATCATTGAAAGCTAACCTTGAGCAGCTGATTATAAAGGTTGAAGAGTCTACCCACGAAAATTTAAGAGTACAAGCTCAACAAAGTTAATCTAAAGAAGTCTATAAACTTCTTCACCATGACCATGAAGAAAAAAAAAACTATTTTCACGATATATATAATTTGTATGTAATATCAACTATCTTTAAAGCCGGGGATGAATTAATTGGCTTAAATTATACACCATACAGACACAGTGCTTCCAGAAATCCCGATTTATCGTAATTCTCCCGATTTTCAGACCTGTTTCCGATACACCGATATTTGATCGTAATACATGACACTTTTCTCCGATTTTCAATATTTCTTAAGCTGAAGTAAACCTATCATTGCAATTTATGTTTCTTCTTTGTTCATTTGCTGAACACGACCAAGCTCGTCGTGTGTGTCTGTCATGTCATTAGCTTCTTAATTTTCTATTTGTTTTTATTTTGGGTTTTTGAAAATGGTTCAAGGAATGCAATTGTATGAACTTAAAAGTATCTGATTGAATATATATTCAAAGTAATTAAAATTAGCACTTTATTTAATGATAATAAACCTAATCTTTGGAGAATTCGTTGTCTTATTGGGTGGAATGCGAAACGATTTATCTCAGTCCTCATATCTCATTTTTTTGAGCTATTGCTGGCTTTCATATGCAAAATAAATATTAGATAAAGCTTTCAGTAAAGAGACCTCTCTCAATTTAGAGATCTTTCTCATTTGAGAGATGTCTATATGCAAAAAAAAAAGCCAACTCTTATTTTAATGTTGAGACTGGAAATTAGTTGTCTCGGGAAGTACAATGTACATTGTACTACAGCCCAGGCCACGAAATTTAGAGGGGAAATCGATTTTTTTTATCTCCAAAAATAATGGTACTAGACACACAACCGTTAGAAAAAATTTTATTTATTTCATAAACGGCTCCAACCATTTTGATAAAAAAATATCAGTGAATTACTGTAAAAAGTAGTACTTTTTGATATTTCTTTTTTACAAAAACTGTTATATAACGTTTTTTATTTTCGATTTCTCATTACCGGCCCAACTGATTTCAATGTAAATTTTAACTCAAAAGCTTTTATGAAATGTTTATAACGTGGCACATAAAAATACATTTTTGATAAGAAAAAAACATTCAACATTCTTTTTGAAAATTCAATATTTCAAAATCGGCTCGATAAATTATTTTAAAATTTCAGTTTTAAATTCAGAGCTCACTTAATACTTTTATTTGAACTTAATTCATTCGCTCCACTTAAACAGAAGAATATTGTTTTCAAATTTCCTTCAAATCCAAAATTTTATTTAAAATGTAAATTAATAAACACCCAAAACTAGCATTCGACATTTTTTTTTAACATTAGGAAGACTTTATATAGAAAAATACTTTATTTTGCATGTTTTAAGCTCTAAGCCATTTTACTAGTTTTTAAACAATAAAAAAAAAACAATTCTAATGCTTTTTTTGCTATAGTTATTTTCCCATGGTTTTAGTTAAATTTTTGTGTTGCCTGTTTTATTTATGTCATACTTTTTTAGCTTGATTTTAATATTACTTATTTTCTTTGAAATTTGCGGGATTTCTATAGTTTTTTCCAACATTATTTCATATTCCGATTTTGAAATAAGAACTATTTTTGTCTTTATAAAATTTTCAAAAAAGCAATTTGTACCCTCAGTTTTTTCAGAGGAGCTATTAATTTCGTTACTTTCACTCGATGAAGACATTTTTCCACTGAATGTTTTTATTTTTCTTTGAGACTGAGATTATAGCTGCGTTTTTTTGTATGTCCATATGGAGTTTGGCGAAAAAAACGACATCGGGACATTTCAACATTTGCCTTGGTCTGCCATTTTGTTCTGAACTATCTTACCAACAAACATTTTACATTTCTATACAAATTATCGATAACACAACGCCAATGGTAGTCTGGCAATACCGTTTTATCGGGACAAAAGTTAACTCCAGTTAACTATGTGGACTTAGCTAACTCTATATGGACATAGTTGTTGTTGTATTTAACATGTAAATTGTTTTGCTTTGTTGTCGTTTTTTTCACACAATTTTATCTGGACATGCAAAAAAACACAGCTTATGATATGAAACACGTTTCTTCCATACCAAATTAAGATTAAGAAGATAAATGCTCAATCTCATTATCTATAGCTCATTCCCAGAGCTCACTCTCATGAGACTGAGTGAGTTCTTTTCGCATTCCACCCATTGTCTACGTTTTCCTTTCTAAGCTAGTAAGGTGCACAAACAGTCAAATTTATAAACTTTTTCTCATCCGACCAACTCCAAAAAGATATAAGCTTTGTTCACTGTTGTCCTAAAGTTGTCCAACCTTGACAACGGAATTGGTTGCCTAAGATTTGACTAACTTGACATTTTATTTAATTAAATAAATCATATTTCCAACTACTGAAAACTTTTAAGAAAATGGGTATCAACAACAATCGTCTAAGAAATCTAATAATGAGGCTGTAAATATTTAAACATTATAGCACCAATGGTGCTGCACCATATACAAGACTATTAAATACCTAAGGGAAATATTTATTTTTGATTTTGAAGTTTTACGTACTGTTTACTAACAATATTACATTTAAAAATGAATTTGAATAAAATAAATAAAACAAAGTTGCTTTTTGAAAGGAAAAAAAATACTTTTCAGCTTCAAACAATTTTTTCCAAAAAAAATATGGTTTTATTTACTTTAAAAATGAAAAAGATGTACAATCTGAAAAACATTTTCGGAAAACACCTTGTTTTTTTATAAAAATGGAGTTGCTTTTGGCACCTGGCATGACTTTTAGGTTTGAAGCAACACTGGCAACACTGTACACGGCACTGAGGTGTGCACAATGTGCAACTTAAACGAAAGGGAGGATATCCACCACTTTATTGAAATATGCTCAATCTTAAACGTAATAAGAAGAAACCATTGGAGAAAAAACAATTTACGACAATCAGAAGTTACATATATCAATTTTAACACTGGAGTACACGCGTGGACTACTATAATAGTAGACCACGGTTAGACTATCATTTTAATTTTTTACTTACGATATAGGTACTATGGGGCAAGATTTGGATTCGTGCAAAAAAAAAATTTCGAGATAACAATCAAACATGACATTACGATGATAACACAAAAAAGTGGGTGGCAAAATTCTGTCTGTCTGTCCGTACCTCAACCTACAGCCTAAACCACTGAAGCGATTTTCTTCAAATTTTGAACTAAAGGTTTTTTTGTAACTCTCCAGAGGGTAAATTGAAATTTTTTTTTAGCTCAAAAAATAACGGTACTTGCCATACTACCGTTAAGGAAAAGTTTATTTATCTCAAAAATGGCTCCAACGATTTTGATAACAAAAATCAGTATATTATTGTAGATATGATGTACCTTTTAGTAAGAAAAATAATCACAAAAAACATTTATTAACGGTACCTGCCATTTAACGGTTTTTTGATTTTTGGTTTTCTCATTAACCGCTCATCCGATTTTTAAAAAAAGATTCAAAATTTTTTCAATATTTCAAAACGGGTCGATGAATTGTTTTGAAATTTCAGTTTTAAATGTATATTAATATATACTCAAAATTTGCATACCAATTTTTTTTTGAAAAATGTTACAAAAATTTTATATAAAAAAAATTAATTTTTAAGAAAACGGCTCCAACGATTTTAAATTTTTTTGGACAGATATTCATATTTTTTCAAGTATTCAAATGGCATTCTTTTTTTTGAGCTCTAAGTTATTTATCAGACTGTTTATACAATTAAAAGAACGATTTAAATGCTTTTTATACTTTTTCTATAATTTCTTGAATATTTTTTAAAGTTCTTAAGTCCCACACAACTTGAACATAAGAGCAAATACGTGCGATCCAGTCGTGCATTTTATTTTGTATGTAAAAACAAAATTATTTTTAATTTAAATTTTCTTCTCAATATGAATGAATTAAAATATATATGTAAATATTAAATATAATAATTGGTTTAGTGTAAAAGTTATCGAAAAAAAAGTTACTGACATTTTAAATTGGACTACCATAGTAATCCAAAAGGCGCGTGTACTCTAGTTTTAAACGGAACAACTGGATGAACTTATACAGCTTTTCAAAGTTAGCACTAATATACAGGGTGTCCCGGACCTGAGTGGAAGTATTTCAGGGGGTGGTTCTTTGGGTTATTCTAAGAAAAAAATTGTATGGGGGGAAAGTTGTATCTCCCCTCCCTGAGGCAGGGAGGGGCAGTTTCTGAAACATTGACTTCAAATGCAAACAAAAAACATTAAAAATCAACGGAAACACATTTAATAATTTGCTATAATTTTTTTGAAAGTTAATACTCTATTCTTGTATTTGGTTTTTAAATCAAGTTGTTTAAGCGAATAGTTTTTGAGAAATTAAATTTCAAAGTCAAAATTAAAAAAAAAAATTGTAATTTTTTTTTCTTAAGTCGATATTTTTCAAAATTTTACGTAATTAATGGCATTTTTTGTGTTCAATATTCAATGCCTTCATTATTTTTTAGTCCATTACCGAAAACCAAATGTAAAAGTCTTTCTTAGTTTTTGAGAAATTAAGAAAAAAACAAAAGGTACTTTTACCACAAAAGCCCGAAAAAGGGTTAAATTATGAATAATTCATGAATAAATTCATTTTTTCAGGCTTATTCGGGAAAAGTACCTTTTGTTTTTTCTTAATTTCTCAAAAACTAAGAAAGATTTTTACATTTGGTTTTCGGTAATGGACTAAAAAATAATGAAGGCATTGAATATTGAACACAAAAAATGCCATTAATTACGTAAAATTTTGAAAAATATCGACTTAAGAAAAAAAATTACAATTTTTTTTTTCTAATTTTGACTGAAATTTAATTTCTCAAAAACTATTCGCTTAAACAACTTGATTTAAAAACCAAATACAAGAATGGAGTATTAACTTTCAAAAAAATTAAAGCAAATTATTAAATGTGTTTCCGTTGATTTTTAATGTTTTTTTTTGCATTTGAAGTCAATGTTTCAGAAACTGCCCCTCCCTGCCTCAGGGAGGGGAGATACAACTTTCCCCCCATACAATTTTTTTCTTAGAATAACCCAAAGAACCACCCCCTGAAATACTTCCACTCAGGTCCGGAACACCCTGTATAGGCACGAATAATCAATGAAGAATTTTAACTATTTCAACTCAAACTTATGTTATAATTAAGAGGTTATAAGATACTTTATGTATAATTTTCTCTTTTTTCGGGTTGTAGCCAATGCTACAATTGTGAACAATTTAACATTATTGTTCAATAAATCAATTTTTTTCTATTCCGTGGTGGGAATTTCAAATTGAAACGGACTAAACGCGACAAGTCAAAATAAATTTGGTTTTTAGTGGTCTTAAACAAAAAACTTTCCCAAAGGGTAGTGTCTGTATTATTTCTTGCGCCGTCAAAAAATAAATGACAGTTTAAGCGCTTGATTACGAAACATTTAGCACTAAATGAGTACTCACAAAAAAGGGGAATTTTCGTTTTTCGGGTTAAACTCACAATGGGCGAAAAGTGAAACGTCAATTTTTCCGCGTGGAAAGTTGTTCACATGAAACTCATAATAAGGCTGATTATAATTATCTGAGGGTCTGCGGCATGTCTATCAAATAACCGAACTATGTTTTTGTTTCTCGAAAGTATAAATCACAACAAAAAACATAAATGTTAAAAAAAAGAGCCAAGTTCTCATATGTACAAAAATCCTGTGTGTAACAAGTCAGCCGTAAAAAGTAATGAGATCTAAAAGTACGCCAAGTTCTAAGTTTATGAGGTGTAATATCAAATATCTTAAAAATAGTAAAATATCTAAATTATGACGGAAAATTTGTTATTCAAGTATCACTGACTAAAATGTGGAAAGTTTTCATGAAAAGTTTTCTTTACTTATTTCTTACAATATAAGTGGTTATCAAAGCTTGCCAAAGAAACCCTCCATATTTTAGTCAGTGATACTTTTTTTTTGTTGTTAGTCGAAAAATTTCAAAAGATCGCTATACCAATTTTCATTGTTCTACAACAATAAGAAGTGCTCCATACAATAATTAAGAATTTTTGAGAAAGTGGGTGGATGCCACGCCCTTTGAATGGAAAATCTCAATTTTTATTTTTCTCTTTGCATGCTCTTCAAGTCATACCGTTCTTCCAATTTTCATCGTTCTACAACAATCGGAAGAACATTATATAATTGATAACAATTTTTAAAAAGTGGGTAGATGCCACGCCCCTTGAGCTGAAAATTATACATTTCTGACTTTTATCTTTGTATGCACGTCAAACCCTACCGCTCTTCCAATTTTCATCGTTCTGCAACAATCAGAAGTGCTTCATATATGGCGTTTTTCTTTTTTAACTCAGAGCAGATCACGGAACTGTCAAACAAAAATTCTGTGTTTCTTATTTAGCTCAGACATATCAGAGCATAAAAAGTGTGTTTCTTTTTTTCCATCGGAGCTCAGAGCTTGCTCAATTAGCTCAGGATTAAATGACCGAGCGAATCGAGCGAAACGCTGAGCGAAGGCAACTTTACTTATTTTTTTAGTGATACATAATTTAAAATGTATTCTCTGGACCGTCCCTGGACAGTCGCCCGTCATTTGTAAAAAAATTGCAAGAAACTTCACGAAATTTACCACAAATACCTATGAAATGACAGTTCAGTGCTCAAGTGTGTTTCATAATTAAATCTGAGGAATCTGATCATAATCTGCTCGGAGCTCCGCTCTGATCGCTCAGCCTCTGCTCAGAGCTTTGCTCAGAGCCAAAAAAGAAAAACACCAATAGTTTATAAGAATTTTTGAGAAAGTGGGTGGATGCCACGCCCCCTGAACTGAAACTTCCAATTTTTCGATTTTTTTCTTTCAAAGTTCTTCAAGCCCTACCGACCTACCAATTTTCATCATTCCACAACAATCGAAAGTGCTCCATATAATTTATAAGAATTTTTTAAAATGTGGGTGGATGCCACGCCCCCTGAATGGAAAATTCCAATTTTTCATTTTTTTTTCTTTCTAAGTACTTCAAGCCCCACCGACTTACCAATTTTCATCGTTCTACAACAATCGGAAAGGCTCCATATAATTTATAAGAATTTTTAAGAAAGTGGATGGATGCCACGCCCCCTGAATAGAAAATTGCAGGCCTACGGTTGTGCGAAATTTCAAGTTTCTACGATGTCGGTTAGGTTAGGTTAGGTAGAAGTGGCTGTCAGTACTAAGTACTGACACACTTAGACCAGAATTGGTCCGTTGTGATACCACATGAATCTTAAAAACTCTTTCCTTACGATGTCGGAAAGTGATCCATAATTTTGATGATCTATCAGTGAGTCAGTCAGTTATGGTTCTTGCGATTTTTGAAGTCCTATATCTCGGGAATTACTAATGCTGAAGAGTTGAAATTTGGTGAGCCACCTGTTTGATCAGCTCAGCAAATACTACGAATTTGAAGTTTCTGACTTTATTGGTACTGAAGTTAGAGGGGGGTTGAAAATCGCCTGAGTTTGTTCCTGTAAAAAGAGTGTAGTGTCGCGAACTTGGCTGGTTACTACCGTGCCCTTTGATTTGCGTTTGTTTTTATTCCATTCACCGATTCAATTGTACTTACTATAGTGTTCTTAAAAGATTAAAAATGCTGAAACTTATTTTCGTTTAAATTTTAAAAGATATATTTTGAATCGTATAAGGCTTAGTATTCAGTAAATTAAATTTGTAGTAGACTGTATGTAGACTGATCAAAATGTCTAATCTAAGCAATTTATATATTATTGTAGGATTTGTTTTTTAATGGCACTAGGTTCTAAATAAAATGGAACAAACAAACACAAAAAGCATGTACCTAGGTACTTCACACAAAAATTAAACTTTGCATAACAAACAGATCTTTTTATCACAGATGGATTGCCGTTGGAAATGTAGTGTTACTACAATGCTTACTAAAAATGAATAATTTGTGTACAATGCTCATTTTTTGACGTCAAAGAATTAAGTGTATAATTAATTTAGGAGGCTGAACATCATTTTTGTTTTTAATTTTTGAAATCTTCTCTTCTATGCTTGAGTTCCACAGCGAAGCTGTCAGTATTGATTTATTATAATTAATCATTTATTTTTTTTACAGATATCTTGAGGAAGACGACGTGAACAACAGATCTTGACTATGCTAAGCAACATCAATAAAATATTAACAATAGGTTAAAAATATTAACTTTCAAGAAAAGCATCCTGCTTGGAAATACATAGCTAGCATTAGTTAAATAAACACGGAAATTCATACACATCCCGAGTGAAAACAAATTCTATCAAAATAGGTAAAAAACAAGCAACTCGAAAAAACTTCAAAACGCGGCTACCACGAGGTGAGAGACTAATAAACAATATAAAATGATAATAAACTTTCTCAATCTAATGTATACAAATTTTAAGCATGATATTTTTTTCCACATAATTAATATTTAAAGGCAAAATGGCAAGCTTCATGATGTCGTCTGGGGATGGTGGTGGCAGCAGCAAAAGCAGCAGCTGCCATGCAAACTCTGGTAAAAATGATTCATTTGAATTTTCTAATCCTTCTACAGCTGCTGGCGAAACTAGTTCTTCAGGAGCAGCAGCAGGAGTTGGCGAAATTAGTGATGATAACATAAACCAGCTTTTACAATTCAATTGTGATGGAATGTTTCCAAATGCATTTGCAGCTATGCAAGGTCAAAAATGGAGCGAACATTGTGATTTCGAGAGTTTGCTTTTGAATGTTAATCGACATCATGAAGATCTGACTAGTTCAATTACTTTAAACACGACTGGGGGGCCAAGTTCATCATCGACGACAAAGTCATCTGCGAATTCAAATTTCAATACCAGTTATAAAGGAGAAGTTTTAAAATTGCCCGGAACTGATATGCACCATTATGGCATTGCCCCAAAAACAGAAGCGCTGGTCGTGTCGATATGTAATATTTGTAATGCAATTCTAAAGGCCCCGGGCCTCGAACGACACATGAAAGCTCAACATCTTTCAAGTATACGCGATGCTTTGACTGCAACAGCATCAGTAAATGCTTTACCGGTGTTACAAAACTCCACAACTGAGGGAGGAAAATCATCGTCAGTATCTGGTACTTCTTCAATAGCCAACCAGGTTAATTCTCCAGGAGGAGGCTTTCCATCTACTTCTACTCGAATACCTGCATCACCCGCTCCTCGAAATTTTGCATCATCATCGTCAGGTCGTTCGGCGACTGCAGCACCAGCTTCTCCAAAACCACCAGCAACAGCAAACCGGTCACCTGCTGCAGTTGCTCGTTCCCCAGTAGCGAATCGATCTCCAGCGTTGGGTGCTACTACACCGTCCCCTACTGTTGCTGCCCCCTCACTGCGTACAAAAGGGCGGGGGATTGGGCGTTCGCGTTCGAAAAGTGGGAAAGGTGTCAAAAGAAAAACATCCGCACTTTCAACGGTATCACCTGCGCCGACGTCAGTGACGGCCCCAATAGTAGAAGTAGTATCAACTGCACCAATTACAACATCAACATCACCGAGCGAAATTTCTTCAATTTCCGCTAATTCTAGCAACAGCCCTAATTTGGTAAACAGTCAAGGCTCAAGTTCCTCTTCGTCGATGATCTCGTCGACGTTTCCATCGCCATTATCAGTGTGTTCCTTATCGGCTTCGCCCCCTGCCGGATCGTCAATTACGCTAAGTCCATCTGGTAGCTCAAATGCAACCATTATATTGGATGTCACTTCAACGGGTGTCCAAACTTCACCAACTGCCATCCCGATTCCTAATAATTGCCCAACACCAATCACATTGTCTTCACATTTATCGGTCTCATCATCTTCATCATCACCTTCGTCGTTCTCTTCGTCTTCGTCATCATCATCATCTTCGTCATCATCATCGTCGTCGTTTTCTTCGGCTGCTTCTTCTCACTCATCTACCTCAATGAGCTTACTATCTACAACTGTCGTCGTTGCATCATCGCCATCACCAACGGTTGTTTCATCGCCGGTAGCATTTAGCAATCCATCAACTACGGAATCAACCAATGCCTGTAATGCAATTATTATTCCTCCAAATGTTACAAAGAATCAAATCAATGCAATCTCTGGCGCAGCAAGCAAAGGAACAATACAATCCATTACTACTGCATCGCCAAGCAATAGCTTTAAAGCAGCCATCAATCCAGCCAACCAAAGAGTAAGTAGTTATTGATTTTTGTTTAAAAATCTTCATCAAGTTTGATGATGAAGTTGTTATTACTATTATTATTATTAACTTCCCATTGGAAGTTATTGTAATTTGTCCGATTTGTCGAATCGAAAATTTTGGCATATCTTCACGTTTCGAGCTCCCTAGAATTGGAATCCATCATTTTTAGAAAGATGTCTGTGTTTGTACGTACGTTCGTACGTTCCATCACTTTTTTTCGTCCACCATATCTCAAGAACGAATAAAGATATCGACTTCGGATGAATTTTGTTTTATAGATAGAAGTTTCATTACGTGCTGAAAGGACTTTTAAAAAAATAAATGAGCGGTTTTTTTTACTATAGCAGTTTTAAAAAATAGTTTTTGAATTTCTTCAGTCCTGAATATCTTGAGAACGAATAATGCTATCGACTTCGGGCTAATTTTATTCTATGCATATTGACGTAATAAGAAATTGGTAAAAATATAAAAACATATCAACCTATAGTTTTTTTTAATAAGAAAAAAGTTGCTAAAAATTGTTGAAAAAAGTTGTTTGGCTCAAATATCTCGAGAACAAACAATGATACTGAATTTTTAAAAATATTGAATTGACAGTTTTTTTTAAGTGAAAAAACTGCAAGCAATTTTATCAATAATTGTTGACAACTTGTTTTTTGCCTCAAATACCTTGAGAACTAACAATGATATTGGCTTCGGGGTAATTTCATTCTATATATCATCATCATCGTGTCCTGTATCCCCGGCTGGGGCATAGGGCGTCAACAAAACGTCTCCATCCTTCACGGTCTGCTGCAAGGTACTTAAGCTGTGGCCACGTCTTTCTCTGGGATTCTGCTTCCGCTAAGACAGTTGATTTCCATGTTGTTCTTGGTCTTCCAACCCGCCGTGCACCCTGAGGATTCCATTCAAAGGACTGCTTTGCAATTTCATCGTTTGGTTTCCTCAGTGTGTGACCAATCCAACGCCATTTACGCTTTCTTATGTCGACGTCCAGCCGCTCTTGACTTGTCCTGCGCCACAATTCCTCATTTGATATTATTTGTGGCAAGCGAATCTTTAGGATGTGGCGAAGACAGCGATTCACAAAAGCCTGCAATTTCTTCGAAATGGTAGACGTGACTTTCCAGGTTTCACAAGCATATAACAGCACGGATTTGACATTGGATTCGAAGAATCTCAACTTAGTGCGTAAGGAGATTTGACTGGATTTCCAAATTGGGGACAGAGTACCGAAGGCAGCACGAGCTTTATTTATTCTACTTTTAACGTCCAGATCCGTACCACCGTTTGCAGAAACAATACTGCCAAGGTAGTTAAATTGTTCCACTACTTCAACTGGCGTCTCCTGTAAAATAATACGCTGCTGTGTGGAGCGGCCTGTGAGCATTATTTTTGTCTTTTTGCTGTTAATTCTTAGACCACTCGACTCTCCCTTCACTTGCAGTGCTTGGCACATCCCGTTCAGCCCACTGATGTTATTTGCCAGTAGACATATGTCATCGGCATAGTCTAAATGACTGAGCCTTTCGAACGGTCTCCATTGAATGCCCTGTCGCTCAGCTGTACCAACACTGGCCGTCAATACGTCGTCCATCGCCAGCAGGAAGAGAATTGGCGATAGAACATCCCCTTGTCTCACACCCTGTTGCACTACGAAGGAGTCGGATAGCTGCCCATTGTGCAAAACAAAACACCTCGCGTTGTTGTAGGACTCTTTAATAATGGCAATAATTTTTGGTGGAATTCCTCTACCAAGCAACGATCTCCATATACATTCTCGGTTAACTCGATCAAAGGCCTTTTCAAAATCCACGAACATGAGGTAAAGCGGTGATTGATATTCCATCGACTGCTCGAGGACGATACGCAGGGTGTTGATATGGTCGACACACGATCGACCACTGCGGAAGCCAGCTTGATGCCTCTTGAGTGTAGACTCGATTCTATCCTTTATTCGCTCGAGTATGATTGTTGCCATTAGTTTTGGGAAAACGGACAAAACGGTGATACCACGCCAATTGTTGCAATTCTTTAAGTCACCTTTCTTTGGCAACTTAACAATCACACCATCCTTCCAGTCCCTGGGATAGCTTTCGTTTTCCCAAATGTTTTGTATCAGCGGATGTAAAATACTAGCCACTGCTACGGGATCGGCTTTCAGGAATTCAGCTGGTATTCCGTCCAGTCCAGCTGCCTTGTTGTTTTTGAGGAGATTTATTGATGTACGAATTTCCGATTCTGACGGGGGTTCGATGTCAATACCCCTATAGGACCTGCGCATCTCGTTTAGTTGGGGCACTTCAGCACTCTGCTCAACTGAATCCTCATTTAGCAGGGCACAAAAATGGTCCTTCCATCTACGAAGCTGATCCTCAATTGATACCAAAAGTGTGCCATCCACATCCATTACAGGATGATTGGTGTTGCTTTTTTTCCCGATAACATCTTTGGCTATTTGGTACAATTCCCGGATATCTCCTCTTCTGGCAGCGCTTTCCGCATTATCTGCGAGTCCATCCAACTTCACCCTCTTGTCACGTCTCACACAGCGGTAGACCATCTTATGTGCAATGCGGTACTCTCTTCGCAAGTCAGCCTTTCGTTGAACATCAGCTTCGGCATTTATTTGGATTTTCAACGATTTGCGAAGTTCGATCTTATCCCAGGTGTCTTGGGATATCCAAGAGTCTCTACGTCTCGTTCGCTTGGGTACAGTTTCGGATCCAGCCTCCATAAAAACACTTTTAATTTCACCCCACATCTCATCAATTGTTGAATTCTGGATTCCATTTAATGACGAGGCTCTGTCGTTAAGGGTGGTGACATAGTTTCGACATATGTTGGGGTCATTTAAAGCATTAGTAATGAATTTTGTGCTCCTTGCTGCATCCTGCGCTGGTTTTTGTACGGCAGCGGTTCGTAGTTTGAGACTCATCAGAACCAAATGGTGGTCGCTTCCCACATCGGCATTTCTTATACTCCGGACATCACACATAGACTTCCTCCATCGCTGCTGAATCATGATATGATCAATTTGGTTTTCGGTTTGACCATCCGGATGCACCCAGGTAATTTTGTTGCACGTCTTATGCTTAAATACAGTCCCACCTATCACAAGACGATTCGCGTTACAAAAGTCGACAAGCAAGTCACCATTTTCATTCCGTGACCCCAAGGTTTTTCGCTTATTTGTGAATTTTGTTGACGATGTCTAGAATATATTTTGCACTGCTCTTGATTGTCTGTAAAATGAGTCTTCTATTCTGACCAAAAAAATTCACAAATAAGCGAAAAACCTTAAAAAACGTCATTTCATCCCCACCATATATGAGGCATAGGTGACCTTTGATCCGCTGTAACTTTGAGATTAATAAACATACAGAGCTGTTTAATGGCTCATTTTTTAGATAATTTAATCGTCTAAAATCTGTCCCTTGGTAATTTTTTTGAAAAACGCAATTTCAACGAGTTATTAAACAAAAACAAAATCAAGCTTGTTTTCAAGATGGCGGCCATTCCCTTTCATCTACCACCCCAAAAACTTGATTTTACAATAAGGAGTTGTACTTAAACATAAATCACAAAACAAAATTTGCCCAGCGATAAGCAAAAATTTTATAAATTTTTTGGACTAAACTCACAGCACCATGAAGTTCTTGAACGTTTTTCTCTGAAATTATTGGTTCTACGAAAAAAAGTAAGTTAATATTTTTTGTGTAGAATAACATCAGCTTTAATTTTTACGTTCACATTTTTTTAATAAAACCGATAGTTTAGGAGCAATTCTCAAAAAACTGAACTTCAACCCCTTTTATCCCCCCTAAAAAATTTAGCCCCGGGCCAAATTTAGGGTACTTTTCAGGAAATGCTTAAGGCGTCATAATAAGCCACTCCACCAAAAATCAGCTTTGTCGCAATTTTTTCGAAGTTTGGCCATTTTTTTGTCTAATTTTCCTGGGCTATATACAAGATTATAATAAATTGATAAAGGATAAGTTTTGCAAAAAAATCAACAAACTGTTTTTTTAAGCTAAAAAATCCTAGAAACCTTACCTACCAAAAATTGTTGAACATTTTTTTGGTCTCAAATATCTTTAGAACATTGATATGGGCATTAGAATAATTTTACTCTGCATATAGTTCAATTTTGTAAAAAAAATTAACAAACAGTTTTTTTTTTATAGAAAAAGGTTACAAACATTATTCAACAATATTTTTCTCTAATATCTCGAAGGCAAACCAATCTTTGGTCTTCACTTGATTGCCTATTGAACACCTAGTAAAGTTTTCGAAGATCGAGAATCGGCGATTTTTTAATAAAAAACATTGGGCCTTTAGCTTCCGAGCGCACCAATGGGAAGTTACTAGTGTGGGTCGCATCCAGCCTCCTTTTATTATTATTATTATTATTATTATTATTATTATTATTATTATTATTATTATTATTATTATTATTATTATTATTATTATTATTATTATTATTATTATTATTATTATTATTATTATTATTATGTTCATTTATTGAAAAATCAATCATTTCTCCATATAGGGTTGTAATTAACATGTTTTGGGGGCCTTAGCCTATAACAAAATGTGTTTATACTATTGTGAGTCTGTTTAATTTGTGCTCAAAAAGTTTCTGGTTATGTGACAGGTATCGAGTATTACAGCTTTCTGCATAGCATCAATTGTGTGTTGTTGCAGTCCTAGTCTCTTTATATCTTCTCTAAGTTGCTTGTCTATTATTCCTTCGGCACTGATGATGATGGGTATAATTTTTACTTCCTTCAGGTTCCAGGCTCGTTTTATTTCTATTGCCAACTCGGCATATCGGCTTCGCTTTTCGTAGTAGGAACGACTAATGTTCCTGTTAGCTGGGATCGCCACGTCGATGAAGATACCCTTGTGCTCTTTTTTATCTATGATTGTGATGTCTGGGCGGTTATGAAGTCTTGTGTGCTCAGAGTGTATCGTGCGATCATAGTAGATTTTTATGTTTTCGTTTTCTACTACCGGTGAGGGCTCGTATTTGTAATAAGGCGTGTTTTCTACTTCGATTTTATGTTTTTCAAGAAGTTTCTTATGTAGGATTTTGGCAACGTGGTTATGTCTTTTCGTATACTCTGTTTGAGCTAGACATGTACAGGCTGATATGATGTGGTCTATCGTCTCTGGTTGGGTCCTACATCTGCGGCAGGCATCTTCTTGTATGTTTGGGTCTTTCATAACATGTTTTTTGTAGTTCTTAGTGGGAATCACTCGGTCTTGTATCGCAATCATGAACGCTTCTGTTTCGCCATATAATTCACCATTTAATAACCATCTGTGTGATAGCAGTTTGTCAACATTATCGTTATTAATGGATATATAATACTGGCCATGTATTGGTTTGATTGCCCACATTTGTTCCCTTTGATGTTTTTCAATTGCTCGCCTTTCGAAACCCCCTTCTAGGTTCAATGGTGTTAGATGCTTGTCTATTTCGTTCAAAGCTTTTATAATATTTGATCTTGTAGCTTTTAAGTGAAAATAATTTCTTAGTGACTGGATCTGGTTGTCATGAAGTATTTGTAGGTTTATAAGACCTCTTCCTCCATCCTTCCTGGATGTAATCATTCTTTCACAGCATGATTTTGGGTGGTGAAGGTTATAAGATGTGAGCATTGTTCTAATTTTTCTTTGCAATGCTTGGAGTTCAGTGGTACTCCATTTTATTATACCGAAGCTATATGTTAATATAGGGATGGCATATGTATTAACAGCTTTTATGAGATGCTTACCACTGAGGTTGGTCTTCGTTATTTTATGCATGCGTGATTTAAACTCTCTAATTAGGTCGTTCTTCACCAATTTCTTCTCGATACGATTATTTTGAAGCATCCCCAAGTATTTATAAACTTCATTTTCTTCCATTTCCTTAATGTTTTGAATGTCTTGGTCTTGTGTTTTGGTCACCTTACCTCTGGTGATACATACTGTCTTACATTTATCTAAGCCAAATTTCATGTTTATGTCATCACTGAATATTGAAACAATTTTAACAAGATGGTCTAGGTGCTGTTTCGATGATGCATAGATTTTAAGATCATCCATATATTATATGGCTCAATATTTCTAGGTCTGCATTAGTTTTGATTTTAACTCCGTATTTGCTCTTTATTAGAAGATTACTAAGAGGATTAAGCGCAAGACAAAACCAGAGAGGTGATAGGCAGTCTCCCTGAAATATACCACACTTAATCTTGATATCTGATGTTCGAATCTGTTTTGTTTTTGATCGTATTTCAATATTCGTTTTCTAGTGCTCCATGCTGTTTTCAAGAAAATGAATAATACTTGGGTGGATTTTATAAATTTCCATTACTTCGATCAACCAAGTATGTGGAACACTATCAAAAGCCTTCTGATAATCGATGAAACAAGAGTGCAGGTTATTACTACGGGTTGTTGTATGTTCCAGAATAATCTGGTCGATAGTAAGTTGTTCTTTGCAGCCTTTCGCATTTTTACTGCATCCTTTCTGTTCTTCGCATAGTATATTGTTGTGCGTTACGTGATCATATATGAGAAGGTTGAGGCAGGCGGTCATAATTTTGTACATGGTTGGTAGGCATGTAATTGGCCTTCCATTTGCAGGATTATTTTCAAAGCCTCTGCCTTTTGGTAAAAGATATGTAACTCCATTTGTAAGGTAAGATGGGAACTTGTCAGGATCTTGTATGCATTCGTTTAATAGCACAGTTAGTTTTTCATGCAAAGCTGGCAGTCTTTTGAACCAGAAATTTTGGATTTTATCCAATCCTGGTGATTTCCAGTTGTGGGTTTTGGATATAATTTGTTTGACTTGATGTACTGTAAAACAATAATTTGACATACCTTCAAGAGAGTGATTTCTAAGTTTTTCGTGTTTGATCCATTCAGCATTTTTGTTGTGTGTTGCTTGGTTCGACCATAATGATGTCCAGTAATGTTCTATGTCTTCTTTGGTTGGTAGTTCATCTTCACCAGGATCCGTTTTGGTTCTCAACATACGGTAGAAGTTCTTCTCGTTGCTTTTGAACAACTTGTTGTTTTCGCGTCTCTGTTTTGACAGTTTGTATTTGCGCTGCTTTGAGATTTGAACTGACAATTTTTGCTTTACGGTGTCTATTATTAGTAATGCATTGGAATTATTGAGTTCATATCGTGAATGCCTATTATGTCTTTCAAAGATTCTACGCATTTTGTGGCGTAACCTTCTGGAGTGGGTTCCACTTACATACCTTTTCAGTCTTTCTATATCGCTTCTTAATTGCTTTATCTTTAGTTCGATTCTCTTAAGCGTTGGGTTTTCTTTGGGTTCCCTTTGTCTTCTGACTGTATGTCTTATGTTATGGCCCATTTTGATCGAGACTGTGGCAGCCGCAGTATAGATAAGACTGTTAAGTTCACCCATTGTACTTATTTGAGTGATTTCTCTTGTGATTATCACGTCGTTAACGTATTGGATAACTTTACTCAGGTTCACGGAGGTGTTGAGTTTCGGTATTGTTGGTCTCATCAGAGGATTAATATCTCTATATATATTGTGTTGCTGGTAAAATATTTCCTCGATATCACTATAAGAGTTACCAGATGTGCTTGCTTCCTGTCTTTGATCATGGTTATCAGTCAGATGTTGTATTGGGTCCTGATTATTACCTTGGTGTTGTGTGTTATTAGGTACGATATGAGATTGTTCTTCGTTATTGTTTATATCTAAAGCTGTTCGCGTTGATTCCTTGATAATATTTCTTCTGATTTCAGGTACTAGGTTGTTTCTATGTATAACTCGAATTTGGTCTGCTAGTCTTTGTTCGGTAACGTTGAACTCTGGATGCTGTGTTATAAACATTGATCGAAGCTGAGTTCGATAACCTGTCAGATTCTGTTCTTGTATGGTAACAATGTAATATGTGCGCAATAGATCTTCGTTTATTTCATTTGTCCATTTTCGGCGCTGTCTTATTCTTCCAAGTGCTGTGAGAGCTGCATCGGGCTGTGCACGCTGTTCACTTATAGCATGGGTATTTGTATTGCTATTTTCGTTGTTCTGTAGTTGACTTGTCACAATTGGTCCAGGTACCAAACCGATTGCGCGGGAGTTATGCGATCCCGACGCGGTGGGGTTATCCGAAGTCCCCGGGTTTGATTCGTAGTTTGTATCTTCCATATTTTAAGGTTTTTCATTTTATTCCTACTGACAGGTTGTATTTTAAGGCCGTTTCTTACATGAAATACAGACGCCCGCCTGAATGCTGACTGGTTCCCAGTTTAGGATTCAGGACTTTTGTTGTTGTTTGGTCCGCGAGTGGTATTTTATTTCCCACCTACCCTGCATATCTGCCGAGCATTCCTCTATCCGCCACCTGAGGACGCGCCCTCTAGGGATACAACACCCCCCGAGGGTTATTATTATTATTATTATTATTATTATTATTATTATTATTATTATTATTATTATTATTATTATTATTATTATTATTATTATTATTATTATTATTATTATTATTATTATTATTATTATTATTATTATTATTATTATTATTATTATTATTATTATTATTATTATTATTATCATTATTATTATTATTATTATTATTATTATTATTATTATTATTATTATTATTATTATTATTATTATTATTATTATTATTATTATTATTATTATTATTATTATTATTATTATTATTATTATTATTATTATTATTATTATTATTATTATTATTATTATTATTATTATTATTATTATTATTATTATTATTATTATTATTATTATTATTATTATTATTATTATTATTATTATTATTATTATTATTATTATTATTATTATTATTATTATTATTATTATTATTATTATTATTATTATTATTATTATTATTATTATTATTATTATTATTATTATTATTATTATTATTATTATTATTATTATTATTATTATTATTATTATTATTATTATTATTATTATTATTATTATTATTATTATTATTATTATTATTATTATTATTATTATTATTATTATTATTATTATTATTATTATTATTATTATTATTATTATTATTATTATTATTATTATTATTATTATTATTATTATTATTATTATTATTATTATTATTATTATTATTATTATTATTATTATTATCATCGATTTTTGGCTTTTTGCACTATCTCTACAATGTGTAGGATACAATTCACCTGCCAAAGGGGGGGGCTAGGCTCGGACGTACGTGCGGGTTATCAGTTAACCAAGCACGATACAAAGTATCATTTTATTAAAGGGCTAGAAACTCCCTAACCAAACGGCAGCTGTCGAGGATTACAGATTTTTGCATGTCAGAAACTATTTTCTTCGGGATGGCAAGTTTTTCTATAGCTGAAATTGTTGTTTTTGGGATGAGTCCTGTAGTTGAAACGATGATTGGTAAAATTATAGCTGATTCCGCTCTCCACAGCTCCTTCAGCTCATGACATAGTGAGGTGTACTTTTGAGTCTTCGTGCTATATGTTGAGTCCATATTATTGTTATTTACAACAGCAAAGTCAACAAGGATGATGTTTTTTGTATTTTTGTTGAAGATCACCATGTCAGGCCGATTAGAAGGTACAGTTGTATCCGTCAATATTGAGCGATCCCAATAGATACGGTATTGAGGATCATCTAATTCTGTTTCAGGAACATATTTATAATATGGAGAGAAAGTTCTTAAGAGGCCATATTTCCTCAGCAATTCTTGGTGGAGGATTTTACCAATATTATCATGTCTGCGTTTATAGACATCGCCAGCAAGGACAGTACACCCTGCAAGAATATGATGCACCGTCTCGTGTAAGGCTCCACAACGGCGACAATTGTCAGTTTCAATTTTCGGATCTTTTACTATGAACTTAAGGTAGTTTTTAGTGGGCACGACTTGGTCTTGAATTGCTACCATAAATCCCTCCGTTTCAGGGAATAAACTTCCAATCCGGAACCAGGAGTTTGACTGGAGAACGTCAATATTTGTTCCAAAAAGCTCATTGGGGTGTCTTCCATGGAGAGGTTTACTTTTCCAGTTACTAATTAGCAGAGCTCTTGATACCCGGCTACCCGGTACACTGACCGGGTACCCGGGTACCCGAAATTTCCGGGTATTACCCGAGCAGCCGGGTACCGGGTACCCGTAAGGTGTCAGGTACCCGGGTACCCGAAACAACACCGGGTACCCGGGTACCCGAAAGATTGCCGGGTACCCGTGAGGTGTCGGGTACCCGGGTATTTGTAATAATGATCCCAACGAATCACTAACTCATAAGAAACGTGAAAAAATGAATTTAGTCGTGTTTTAGGACGGAATAAAATAAAATTAGCGCTGGTCACAAGTTATTGGAGATAGAAATGTGTCATGATCGTGACTCATGGTGATGATCATGAGTGATGATATTCATATGTACGCCCAAAAACTTTTTTCTACGGTTGTTAGTTAAAATTTCATATTTAAAAGTATATATAAAGAATATTTGTTGAGAAAAAAATATAAAATTTTGTAATCTCACAATAGGGTGTCTCCTAAAAATGCTATCTTCCACGTTTTTGAACGGAATTCAATAAAATTCGTGTATAAAACTAATAATTGAAGAAAGCAATATATTCAATGATAATGGTAAATATAATATTTTTTATTGTAATAGGACGGATTATATTTTAACTACACCTATAGAAAGTTTGTTAAGCATGTAGGTATTTTAGAAGAGAAAAAAATGTTTAATTGAGTATTCTAGCAATGAAAAAATATCTTCTATGTTTCCGAGTGGAATTCAATAAAATTCGATATGGTTAATGACTGCAGCAAATTATTGAAAACAAAAAACAAATTTGTTCAATTAGGGTGGTCCAAAAAAATTATTTTTGCAGATTTAGGGAGAATTATATTTGGGAACCATGTCTTTCGAGAAAAAAAGTTTTATTGAGTATTTGCACATAAGGGTGTCCCATAAAATGTTATCTTCCATGTTTTCCAGTCGAATTCAGTAAAATTCGATGTGATTAATGTTTGAAGTAAATTATTGAAGAAAAAATACATTTCAATCAGGATGGTCACAAAAAATATTTTTGCAGATTTAGGACGAATTAGATTTTAACTACTCATATAACAAAAGAATTAAAAATTAAAAATGTATATATTTTTTGTTGAAAAATGATATAGTGAACGAGTTTTAACATATTATAATTTAATTTTTCAGTTATCAAATTCATAATAGTAGTGAACCATGCTCACCAGAGCCAACCTTTTCGTACGTCATACTTACAAGGAAAATACTTAAAAGGTGCTGTTTGAGGCTGTGAGTTATGTAGAAGAAATTTTTGCACATAACTCAATTCTTCTGAGACACGCAACCGCTTGTTGTTTAGAGAATCATTCGACTCAGTACCTATTAGTGCACATGTACATAAATAAGAACAGCAAGATTAACTTCTACTTGTCTCATTTGATTCAAGAATCTGAGATAATTCAAAAAGTGTACTTGTTGCATTTGGCATTTTACTGCTGGTAAAATGTTGTTTTTTAATCTGATGGGTACTTTGTGTTCTTAGAAAAGTTAAATGGTGGATTTTGTACTTATTGTGACGTTCTTGCGGTTTATTTATAATCACCCCTATTACTGTTGTCAAAAATATCAATTTGATAGTTGATAAATTTAAAATTCAATGTTAAAAAATCCATCTTGTAAAAGTTTTTATCATTGAGAATGATGCAGACAATTGCTAATAAAAAGAAAACTAAGAAATATAAAGGAATTGTTGACCAGTTTATTGATAAATTGAGTTTTAAAAACCAATTTTCAAGGTTTATCAAATATCAAATTGATGATTGACAAACGTAATAGGGGTGATACACCCCTATCTTTATTAATAAGTAACGTGCATAAAATATATTGAATTATCTGATCCATTCCTGTATGTATGCACTTAAAAAAAATCAAACTATTAAGTTTCAATTTAGCAAAATATGTCGGAAAAAGGCATAAGTTGGGTGTGGCGATTCGGCACATCAAGTGATGACCAGAAAATCAGTAGTGTTTTACGGGTTGGGTACGAAATCCCGCATCACAGAATACCGTATTTATATAAAAAAGTGCTTTTAGATTTTTCTCAAACTATACTTCCTTTTTTTCTTCAAATCTACTTCGACTTTTTTTCTGGAAGTGGTAAAGCTGTTTGGGAATGGGACAAGGACTCTGGAGGTGGGTCTGGAACTGGGACAAGGGCTTTGGAATTGGGACAAGAGATAATTTTTGTTTTTCCAAGTTACTAGAAAAAAAATTTCTACAAAATTTCTCTTGAAAATTTCATTAAAAAAAACAACTTTTTGGTAAGTTTTTTCGCAGATAAAGTAGAAGTGGCACTTCCTAGATCATGAATATGCATTTTATAGGTCGCTAGGACGTTTAGTTTAGCCGCAAATTAAATTTAAAAGTGTCAACTTTGATGCCTCTAGGACGCTTAGTTTAGCCGCAAATGGCGTTTAAAGATAAAAATTGGTTTTTCGTTTCATGCGATACGTGGATTGAAAGGTGGCACTCCCTAGAGCATGAATATGTAATTTTTAATTCTCTAAGATGCTTGGTTAAGCCAGAAGTTACACTAAAAAAAAGTGTCAACTTTGATAGGTCTATGGCACTTACTTTGCCAGAAAATCGACTTTAAGGATATACAAAATTTATTTTTCTTATAATATATGTTGTCAATAACTTTAACTCCCTTCTTCGGGGACACAACCGCTCACGCGACTCCTTCGCTCCGCATAGGGTATGCTAAGTCGCCAGACAGGCGCCAATGCAAACATATTTTTTTTTCGAAAGTAGGTTTTTTGCATGCCCAGTTTTTTTTGATAAAAAGAAAAAAACTAAACATTTTGCCTAACTAACTCAATTCAAGCAAGATTGTTCTTGACGTATTTTGCTGAACAGTTTTTATTAATAAAAAGAAAAAAAGGAAAAAAAACGAAACATTTTACCTAATTAATTTAATTCAAGCAAAAATGTTCTTAAAATCAAATGTTCCTGAAAAAGAAATTGTAGAAAAAAAATATTATTAAAAAAAATGGTTAAGTCCAAAAATATTTTGGCCAAATGTTTAAAAATAATTGGCCAAACCATTGAAAATAGTCTTATACCTCTCTAGTTCTAACAAGAACTGAATTTTTCCTGAACCAACACTTCCTTAAATACTTTTCATTTGTTCAATAATCAATAAGCAAATATTAAAGATCATAAATATGAACCAAATAATTCTTTACCATCTGATGCCGAAAGCAACGAATTGACATACATACAATATAAATAATTTGTTTGTCCTAGTTATACATATACTTATGTACATATGTACATTATTTTTGCTGTTTTTTTGTCACTTGTCATAGAGTAATGTATTTTACTGACACATTTCCAGTAAGATTCATGTTTCACAAACACAATTCTACAGGACATCTGTATTATATAAACTTTTTGAATTAATCATCATATGAATAAGTATTATTATTTATTGATTAAATTGAAAAGTTTATGAATTTGATAAATGATAAATTAAATTAAAACTCGTTCCCTATATCATTTTTCAACAAAAAATATATACATTTTTAATTTTTAATTCTTTTGTTATATGAGTTTAATGATTGCATAGTTAAAATCTAATTCGTCCTAAATCTGCAAAAATATTTTTTGTGACCATCCTGATTGAAATGTATTTTTTCTTCAATAATTTACTTCAAACATTAATCACATCGAATTTTACTGAATTCGACTGGAAAACATGGAAGATAACATTTTATGGGACACCCTTATGTGCAAATACTCAATAAAACTTTTTTTCTCGAAAGACATGGTTCCCAAATATAACTCTCCCTAAATCTGCAAAAATAATTTTTTTGGACCACCCTAATTGAACAAATTTGTTTTTTGTTTTCAATAATTTGCTGCAGTCATTAACCATATCGAATTTTATTGAATTCCACTCGGAAACATAGAAGATATTTTTTCATTGCTAGAATACTCAATTAAACATTTTTTTCTCTTCTAAAATACCTACATGCTTAACAGGTGTAGTTAAAATATAATCCGTCCTATTACAATAAAAAATATTATATTTACCATTATCATTGAATATATTGCTTTCTTCAATTATTAGTTTTATACACGAATTTTATTGAATTCCGTTCAAAAACGTGGAAGATAGCATTTTTAGGAGACACCCTATTGTGAGATTACAAAATTTTATATTTTTTTCTCAACAAATATTCTTTATATATACTTTTAAATATGAAATTTTAGCTAACAACCACAGAAAAAAGTTTTTGGGCGTACATATGAATATCATCACTCATGATCATCACCATGAGTCACGATCATGACACATTTCTATCTCCAATAACTTGTGACCAGCGCTAATTTTATTTTATTCCGTCCTAAAACGCGACTAAATTAATTTTTCACGTTTCATATGAGTTAGTGATTCGTTGGGATCATTATTACAAATACCCGGGTACCCGACACCTCACGGGTACCTGGCAATCTTTCGGGTACCCGGGTACCCGGTGTTGTTTCGGGTACCCGGGTACCCGACCCTTTACGGATACCCGGTACCCGGCTACCCGGGTAATACCCGGAAATTTAGGGTACCCGGGTACCCGGGTTCCCGGTTATTGTGGGTTCCCCGGGTTCCCGGTCGAAATCAAGAGCTCTACTAATTAGCTGTTGGGGAGAATATGTTGGTAACTGTTGGGCGGAGTTTTTCATATTAGCTGGGGTAAAGTTATCGTCTGCATGAAGGATAGCATTATGAAGTACTAAAGTTGACGATTTGGCTGTGAAGTAGCTCAAGAGGTTGTTATTTTGCTTTATGGCTAGGTCACGGATTGAGATCAATCCTCTCCCTCCATTATTCCTTGAGATAACCAGTCGTTCAGTTGCCGCTTTGGGATGGTGTTTACGGTACTTCGTCATCAGCGTTCTTACTTTTCTGTCCAACCCATCAAGATCAGTGCAGCTCCATTTTATAATGCCTGCTGAATACGTAATTATGGGGATAGCATAGGTATTTATTGCTGTTGTTAGATTTCTGGAATTCAGAAGTGTTTTCAGAAGCTGTTCCAGGCGGACTTTGAACGTTTCAGTCAGTCGCGCTTTAATTGATGTGTGATTTATCATGCATGACTGTTCCATTCCCAGGTACTTAGAAAGTTCTCCTTCCTCCATTGGTTTGATATCTCTTCCAGCGGACGTTGTATAATCCAGACCCTTAGTCATCCTCCCTCTTATGATGTGGATTGTTCTACATTTTTCTATACCAAATTCCATGTTTATATCATTTGAGAATTTCTCGACAATTTTAAGGAGTTGCTCTAAACTGTTGGCAGTGCTGGCATAGATTTTAATATCATCCATATACATAAGATGAGTAAGCCTAACGGATTGGGTATCTGACGACTTAATCTCAAAACCATGTTTGCTCTTATTTAACAAGGATGATAGAGGGTTAAGACAAAGACAGAACCACAGTGGGCTCAGACTATCTCCTTGGAAAATACCTCTTCTTATTGATATTGACCCTGATGTTGCTTTTTTGGTTCGAAGCTTTGTGCACCATTTTGACATGATACTTTCGAAAAAAGTTACAAGCCTTGGGTTGATTTTGTAGAGCTTAAGAGTTTCCATCAGCCAGGAATGTGGGACCATGTCGAAAGCCTTCTTGTAGTCAATAAACGCCGCAAATAGATTTCTTTGTTTCGTACACGCTTGACCGGTGACCACTGCATCAATGGCAAGCTGTTCTTTGCATCCAAGTGATCCTCTGCTACAACCTTTTTGCTGTTCAGCTAGGATGTTATTGGTTATACAGTGCCTATATATAAGTTCAGCGACACATGACGTTGTTAATTTATAAAAAGTATTGAGGCAGGTTACACAGCTCAACAAAATAAAAAAATATTTTTGTGCCTGAGTTCATTTCATGATTTTTTTATTCGTCATGCTCCAAAATAATGGAAAAATACCTCCCCCCCCCAAAGTTTGCTTTTGTAGAGTTGGTAGTCAAAATACCGTTACCATAGTTTTCATAGAAATAATAAATGTTTGCTTTAATATATTCTTTTAAAGAGGAGAGAGGAGGGGAATTGTTACGCCCATTTGGTATCTCTAAAGTATATTTGTGTCACAAACAACACACATTTTTATTTTAATATTTAGGGACGTTAAAATGTTATTAAGAATGTGTCGAAGTGATGCTATTGCATTTTGCTATATATGTGGTTATTTTATCAAAATTCACACTATTATCATTTTTGAAAATATGTTAAGAAACTCAAAATACATGCAGGATGTCTCTAAGATTGAATATTTTGCATGGTCATTTAGAAAAAAATTTAAAAACTTCATTGCGAGCATACTCAGAAGAAAGAGGAAAACGTTTTAACTAGGACTTTATGGACTTCGAGAGTAATCGTCTTTACCAAGGTCAATAAAATGAAACAATGATGGGAAATTATTCTATAGGTTTAATTTCAGAACAGCACATTCCAAAATCTGTGTGTTTGTTGATAAAAATTACCGTTTTAATGTTTGGTACCAAACACTAAACAAAAAAATGAAGAAAAAAGGAGTTTTTGTTACTTTCAATTTTGTCAAAAATTAAAATACATAAAACCATCTAGTTTTTAAACTTTCACTTAAGATTGGTGAATGCATTGAATATTGAAAACAGAAGAATAACTTTTCACGTAAAATTAAGAAAATTTTAATTTAAACAAAAAATAATATTATTGATTTTTTGTGTTCAAAATTCTGAGTTTGAAAATTAATTAAAAAAAAACTATTCATGGAAATGACTTAATTTAAAAATTAATTTAAAGAATGGTGTATTAGCTTAAAAAAAATATATACCATGATATTTTTGGTGCTGCCGTTGTTTTTCAATATTTTTTTTTCTAGTTTAAGTAACTTTTTAAAGAAAATTACCCCTCCTGCCTAAACAGGGGAACATAGACACCCCTTCTCATGTTTCTTTTTTTTGTTTAGAACCAGCCTACACGCTGTAGCGTTTTGGTATATCTTAGTCTTTTATGTTAGAATATCTATATTAATTGATTCTATCATAGCACATTTTCATGAATTTTCAAATAATGTGCTCCTGACTACAAAAGCAAACTTTTTCAAACAAGACAATTTTTTATTTAATAAGTAATATGTAAGGAATAAGAAAATCATATGCAGAACCCAGGCACAAAATTTGTGTTGACCAGTGGTATTGGCCGGAACTTTGAGGGATCCTGGGTGGTGTTGTCTTTTGGTATTAGATAGGTGATTCCCTCACAAAGGTAATTAGGTATTTGACTGGGGTCTTGGATAAACTTGTTGATTTCGCGCCTCATGATGTCATGAAAAGCTACGAAAGATTTTAACCAGTAGTTGTGCACACCGTCAGTACCAGTAGCCTTCCAGTTATGAAGTCTTTTTATCACCGTAGAAAAATCTTCTGCTGAAATGGAGTCGTCTTGCATTGCATTAATGTTACATGTGTGGTCTACATTTCGAAGCAGCAGTTCAGAGTGCTGGTTATGGTGCGAGTTAGTTGACCATATACCCGACCAAAAATCTTCCAGGATTAGCATATTTGGGAGTTGGCTGTCAGTATTCCCATTATCACCTCTTAGTCTCTCAAAGTAGAATAAATAAAGCTCGTGCTGCCTTCGGTACTCTGTCCCTAATTATGAAATCCAGTCAAATCTCCTTACGCACTAAGTTGAGATTCTTCGAATCCAATGTCAAATCCGTGCTGTTATATGCTTGTGAAACCTGGAAAGTCACGTCTACCATTTCGAAGAAATTGCAGGCTTTTGTGAATCGCTGTCTTCGCCACATCCTAAAGATTCGCTGGCCACAAATAATATCAAATGAGGAATTGTGGCGCAGGACAAGTCAAGAGCGGCTGGACGTCGACATAAGAAAGCGTAAATGGCGTTGGATTGGTCACACACTGAGGAAACCAAACGATGAAATTGCAAAGCAGTCCTTTGAATGGAATCCTCAGGGTGCACGGCGGGTTGGAAGACCAAGAACAACATGGAAATCAACTGTCTTAGCGGAAGCAGAATCCCAGAGAAAGACGTGGCCACAGCTTAAGTACCTTGCAGCAGACCGTGAAAGATGGAGACGTTTTGTTGACGCCCTATGCCCCAGCCGGGGTTACAGGACACGATGATGATGGGTCTCTCAAAGAACCTTTTTTGTGATGTTTTGAAAAGGCGGTTGTCCTCTTTCCTCTGTCTCGACTCCTTATATCGTCTCAGTCTTTTTACATATAAGCTTATTTTCTGCTTTACGGTGTCAAGTGCTTGTACAAAAGTAGTGTTTGCTTCAAGAGCGTTAAAGGAGTGGTTATTTGATGATTTTCCCTGCTAATTTCAGCAGCCACTTCTTCCTTAATCGCGTCAATTAAAGGCCTGGCTATCAGGTTTCTCCGTGTAATAGCTAGTCTCCTGTCAGCTATATTCTGTTCCGTGACATGTGCTAGGTTTGGAAATTTTTCCACAAACATCATATGTAATCGCTGTCTATATCCTGAAGTGGATGTTTCACAATAGTACGGGGTATTTAGACTTTTGCTGGGAAATAATTCAAACATGCAGTTTGACTCCGATATTCAAAAGGGTATTAGTACACGAGCCGAAAACCACATTTTTCACAACTGCACCTAGAGTCATTTGGCCGCCATTTTGTTTTTAACGGCTTTTTTTTGTTATCAGACGTAACTCACGTATTTTTGACGCTACGAAAAAAAGTTGTGAGACAAACTTGTAGAAAATTTAATTGTCTACAAAATATGTTAAGTAACTTTTTTCGATAAGTGCTTTTTTTAAAAAGTTATACTGCATTTTCTTAAAAAAAGTAGGGGTTGATTTTGGTATATTCATCATATCTTATTTTTTTGTTCTAAAAAAAAAAAAAATCGAAATAAAAGTTATAGTCCCTTCAATTATCTATATTTTTTGCCTTAACAGTTTTGTTATACGGCCTACGGTTCTCGCCCTGTAGCGCATATTTGCAGTAGAGAACTGTATAGAATCATATATTTTAAACTACTTGACTTCTGCTGGTAAATAGAAATAGAAACCTCGAGGTTCGAAAGTACATTAGTACTCGAGCCGAAAACATCATTCTTCACAACTGCCCGTAGAGTCATTTAGCCACAATTTTGTTTTTGACGTTTTTTATATCTTCGCAAGTAACTCACTTTTTATTTATGCCAGACAAAAAAGTTGTACAGCAAACTTGTAGAACATTTAATTTCCTACAAAATGTTTCTTGTACCTTTTTCCGATAAGTACTTTTTTAAAATTGTACTGCATTTTGTTAAAAAAAGGGTTTCTTTTCAATTTATGGTAGAAGTTATAAATGAACCCTTAGAAATAAATGGATTACAACCTTTCTCGATGACTTCAATTTATTAAAAAAAGATAGAAATTCAGTATTTTACATTTCAGGTTAGATATGACATAAAAATATGACAATGATAACAAAAGCTTAGTTTTAAGTGGAATACATTATTTTGAACAGGGATATTGTGTTTTATTCAACAATTTATCATAACCTAATGACCTTTCAATTATCTATATTTTTTGCCTCATTGCGGTATACCTTATGATATGATTTGTTAATAGTTTAAATTATTTGCGTATAGTTTAATTATATTTCCGAATTGTAAAATTAACTAATATCGCACTCTAATCGAGAAATGACTTCAGAACTTTTGTGGGAAATTACATAGAAATTCCTAAATTAATATCTTAATTTCTAAAATAATGCTAATTTTATGTTAGATAAATGTAAGATAGTTTTATCGACTGGGTTTAAATGGATGTAACTTCAAAACGGCTGTATTTACGATAAAACATATCAAGACTTTTTGTGAAGAAAGTTCAGTTTTCTATAAGAAAAACGAAAGTAGTTAGTTTAAATACTTGTTATTATGCATAAAGATATAAAATTCCAAATACAAACAGGAGTTTTCTCCCATAAAAATCGTATGGAAAACCGAAATCTGCGACGAGGCATGTCTAAACATGATTTTTAAGAGCCCACATTTTCACAGACATCTTTTTTCACTTAACTGGAACTTTTGAGCCTGTTTGGAAGAAAAATTGTTTTTGGAAACAGTCTAATAATAATTATGATAAATCAGATTCTATTTCTTTGTTGTTCGCTTATTTTTGTAGTGAAAAACTCCATGTTGAGGGTGGGGTGGAAGAGAGTTATGTCGTCAATTATTTGTTTAAGTATAGCCAATTATGATATGAATATAACAAAACAAAATTATAACAAAAATAAAACATCCAATCCTGTACGGATTTCTTGAATATACATAATGCGCTACAGAAGTATACCGCATAAGAAAAAAAATATTGGGGCAAAAAATATAGATAGTTGAAAGGTCTACCTACAACTTTTATTTCGACATTTATTTTTTTATGATAAATTGTTGAATAAAACACAATATCCCTGTTCAAAATAATGTATTCCACTTAAAACTAAGCTTTTGTTATCATTGTCATATTTTTATGTCATATCTAACCTGAAATGTAAAATACTGAATTTCTATCTTTTTTTAATAAATTGAAGTCATCGAGAAAGGTTGTAATCCATTTATTTCTAAGGGTTCATTTATAACTTCTACCATAAATTGAAAAGAAACCCTTTTTTTAACAAAATGCAGTACAATTTTAAAAAAGTACTTATCGGAAAAAGGTACAAGAAACATTTTGTAGGAAATTAAATGTTCTACAAGTTTGCTGTACAACTTTTTTGTCTGGCATAAATAAAAAGTGAGTTACTTGCGAAGATATAAAAAACGTCAAAAACAAAATTGTGGCTAAATGACTCTACGGGCAGTTGTGAAGAATGATGTTTTCGGCTCGAGTACTAATGTACTTTCGAACCTCGAGGTTTCTATTTCTATTTACCAGCAGAAGTCAAGTAGTTTAAAATATATGATTCTATACAGTTCTCTACTGCAAATATGCGCTACAGGGCGAGAACCGTAGGCCGTATAACAAAACTGTTAAGGCAAAAAATATAGATAATTGAAGGGACTATAACTTTTATTTCGATTTTTTTTTTTTTTTTAGAACAAAAATATAAGATATGATGAATATACCAAAATAAACCCCTACTTTTTTTAAGAAAATGCAGTATAACTTTTTAAAAAAAGCACTTATCGAAAAAAGTTACTTAACATATTTTGTAGACAATTAAATTTTCTACAAGTTTGTCTCACATTTTTTTTTCGTAGCGTCAAAAATGCGTGAGTTACGTCTTATAACAAAAAAACCGTTAAAAACAAAATGGCGGCCAAATGACTCTAGGTGCAGTTGTGAAAAATGTGGTTTTCGGCTCGTGTACTAATACCCTTTTGAATATCAAAGTCAAACTGCATGTTTGAATTATTTCTCAGAGCTCCATATAATGAAATCTAATTACCCCGTACTACAACGGGTCGTGCGGAAGTAAGCTCTAATTATGAATTCATTCATTTCATTGCTCCATTGTATTCTCCGCCTGGGGAGTCCTGCTAGGGTGGTCAGAGGCTGTGTAGTCACTGAAACACTTCTAACAGGGTGGAAAGGTTGTTGGTTTTCCTCTTGATGTGTTTGTGGTGTAGGTGTAAGGTTAAGCTCCGCCACTGGCGACTCATCTCCTGTCGGAGCCAAGCCCGCGCCGCCGGTAGCCATGGCTTCTACCGACGTTTGAGTGTATATCCCCACTCGATGTTCTGTATTCTGGTTTTCCATAATCATTTTTTATTTTTGTTCTCCATATTTGGTATGGGTTGGGATAATTGGTTATACATTGTTTCTCCACTTTGACCTTTGACGGTTTCGCAGAAACAAGTATTAAAGCCCCCCCACCGCGTCAAGGTGGTTTATCCCCGGGGGGTTATTATTATTATTATTATTATTATTATTATTATTATTATTATTATTATTATTATTATTTTATTTATTTCTCCTTAAAGTGGTATTTACAACATATTTTGGAGGCCTTGGCCCAATTACAAAACATGAATGCTATTTCTAAAAATTATGTTAACTAATATTCATAAAATTTCTAACAATATGACAGGTATCGATTATCACAGCTTTTTGAATTGCATCTATGGTGTTTTGTTTTCGTCCTAAGAACTTAATATTTTCTTTCAGATTGTTTTGTATCAATCCTTCGGCGCTGATTATTATAGGAATAATTCTCACTTCGTTTAGATTCCAGTTTCGTTTTATTTATTATTATTATTATTATTATTATTATTATTATTATTATTATTATTATTATTATTATTATTATTATTATTTTTATTGCTTTTTAAATTTCTCTTGAATGGGTATAAAAATACATTTTGGAAGCCTTAGCTTAAAACAAAATATATTGTAGCAGTGTTTTCGTCATACAATTTACACTAGTCAACGAAATTAAAGGAACAAATTTTTTTTTCAATTTTTGTTAGCGTTTTTTGAAGAGCTGTATCTTTGTGACGAGTGGTCGTATTGAGTTTAAATAAAAAGCATTTTATAGCCTATGTTTTTTGTTTGAGATTTGTTTGCAAAAAAATTTTTTTAAGTACCGTTATTGCGTTATGGCAAAAAATGAGATGAGACAACAAAATAATTTTTTTAATTTTGTTTTTAAGGTCCTCATTTCTATGGATAAATTTTTTTGAGTCAATTAAATGTTATGATCAGATACCTTGTTTATTCAGCTTCAATTCGGTTTTTTTTTGTTGTTGTCGTACGATTTTTTTTTGACATGGTTTATCTGACTTTGAATGATAAAAGATACTTTTAGCCTTGATTACCAATATCTCAGCAAATAATGATGTTATAAAAAATTCAAAGACAGTTTTGAAAATTTGAAAAAGCGTTTTACAAGAGTTTTTTAAGATTTTGTAGAAATTATTTTTTTTTTACCGTTCACCGTTAGTTTAAAAAAAGTACTAAAACCCGACGTTTTGTGGTCTTGTCGTAAATCTTTTTTTTTTTTCTTTGCAAATATTGATTGCATGGCTTGCGTTGGTATGCAAATTTATTGACTTTTAAATCATCAATATTCTTGTAAATTTTCAAATTGATTTATCGAACCGTTTTTCCTCACCAAAACTTCAAAGTCTTACAAACCAGGTAAAGGAACAAATTGTGTTGTTTCTAAACAATGCGTAGTCGTCATCAAAATGACAAGAAAACCGTAATTCCAGTGGATTTTTTCACAGTTTTGCATAAGTTAGATACTTTTTTGAATTGAAATGAAATAAAAAGTACATTAAACAAAAAAAAATTTCAAAAAATTTTCAAACAAAAAAACTTTTTTTTTTTTTTGGAAAAATGTACTTTTTATTTCATTTCAATTCAAAAAAGTATCTAACTAATGCAAAACTGTGAAAAAAAAATCCACTGGAATTACGGTTTTCTTGTCATTTTGATGACGACTACGCATTGTTTAGGAACAACACAATTTGTTCCTTTACCTGGTTTGTAAGACTTTGAAGTTTTGGTGAGGAAAAACGGTTCGATAAATCAATTTGAAAATTTACAAGAATATTGATGATTTAAAAGTCAATAAATTTGCATACCAACGCAAGCCATGCAATCAATATTTGCAAAGAAAAAAAAGATTTACGAAAAGACCACAAAACGTCGGTTTTTAGTACTTTTTTTAAACTAACGGTGAACGGTAAAAAAAAATAATTTCTACAAAATCTTAAAAAACTCTTGTAAAACGCTTTTTCAAATTTTCAAAACTGTCTTTGAATTTTTTATAACATCATTATTTGCTGAGATATTGGTAATCAAGGCTAAAAGTATCTTTTATCATTCAAAGTCAGATAAACCATGTCAAAAAAAAATCGTACGACAACAACAAAAAAAACCGAATTGAAGCTGAATAAACAAGGTATCTGATCATAACATTTAATTGACTCAAAAAAATTTATCCATAGAAATGAGGACCTTAAAAACAAAATTAAAAAAAATTATTTTGTTGTCTCATCTCATTTTTTGCCATAACGCAATAACGGTACTTAAAAAAAAATGTTTTGCAAACAAAAAACAAGGCTATAAAATGCTTTTTATTTAAACTCAATACGACCACTCGTCACAAAGATACAGCTCTTCAAAAAACGCTAAAAAAAAATTGAAAAAAAACGTGTTCCTTTAATTTCGTTGACTAGTGTAGTTTATAAAACTTCTGGTGATATGACAGGTATCGATGACTGACTTCTGCATAGTATCGATGAGGTTTTGTCGGAATCCAAAGATGTTCATATTTGTACAGAGATTTTTGTCAATTACACCTTCAGCACTTATTATTATTGGGATGATGTTGATTTCCGTAAGGTTCCAATTTCGTTTAGTTTCAACTGCTAGCTCGGCATATCTGCTTATTTTCTCTGCATATGTACGGCTCGTGTTTCTGGTAGCCGGCATTGCAACATCAATAAAGAAGCATTTACGTTCATCCTTATCAAGAATTGTGATATCGGGGCGGTTATGGAGTCTCGTGTGGTCTGAGTAAATTGTTCGGTCGTAGTATATCTTGACGTGTTCATTTTCCACAACTGGTTGTGGATTATATCTGTAGTAGGGTAGTTCATCTCCTTGAAGTTTATATTTACTGAGAAGGTTCTTGTGGAGGATCTTCACGACGTTGTTATGTCTTCGTGTGTACTATGTTTGGGCTAGATTCGTGCATCCTGATATTATATGGTCAATGGTTTCGGTTTGATTAATACATCTTATTCAGGTATCATTGGTGACATTTGGATCTTTTATGACAGTCTTTCTGTAGTTTTTCGTTGGGATTACTTGGTCTTGTATAGCGATCATAAACGCTTCGGTCTCAGCATACAAGTTTCCATTCAATAGCCATTTGTTTGACATTAATTTATCAACATTATCAGCGTTAATGGACCTGTAGAATCGGCCGTGAATAGCTTTTATTGACCACTTTTGTTCCCTTGAAGTTTTATCTTCAGCTTATCGGTTGAAGCTTCCATTCAGGTTGAGAGGTGTTAAATTTGTATCTGCTTCAGTTATTATTTTTATAAGCCGAGATCTGTCTGATTTAAGCTGAAAGTACCGGCGAAGAGACTCTATTTGGTTTTCATGTAGAGTTTGGAGATCTACTAGCCCTCTTCCACCATCTCTCCTTGATGCTACCATTCTCTCACAGCATGATTTGGGATGATGAAATTTATAGCCTGTCAGCATTGTTCTTATTTTTCGTTGCAGCGATTGAATTTCAGTGACTGTCCATTTTATAATGCCAAAGCTGTATGAAAGGACAGAAACCGCGTATGTATTTATGGCTTTGATAAGATTTTTGCCATTTAGATTGGCTTTAGCTATTTTGTGTATCCGTGATGTTAACTCCCTTGTTAGATTATTTTTGACCGTTTTTTTGTCAATGCGCCTATTTTGGACCATACCTAGGTATTTATGCACATCTCTTTCTTCCATTTGTTCAATGTTTTCAATGTTTTGGTCTACTTCTTCGCAGGTGGTGAGATCCTCCGCGATAATTTACGCCAATACAGGCTAACAAGTCAGGGGCATCAACTTGACCACTTATAAGTTGGTGAAGAAATATTAAGTCATTATTAACCCGCCTTTGATATAAAGTTTGGACCTGCAGTAGCTGGATCCGATGTTCATATGGTGGGTGGTTGTAAGGATCAGCCCAAGGGACAACACATACATATGTGTCTTACATCGCTGAAAAGCTTATTGCATGTACTTCATTTTGTTATAGGTATAGGAGTAGACAATGGGGTTGAGAGATATTGGGTGCTGATTGGGTGACAGGTACTTCACTGAAAAGTTTATTGCGTATACTCCGTTTTCAAAGATTTTTTTTTGTGGATAGGTAGCAGGTTATATCGTCCCCTGATTGCAAGAACTAGGTAACTCAATTTTAAATTTTTTAAATATCTCGGCAAAAACGGTATTATTTAGTACAGTTTTCAAGAATTTTCGTCCAGTTTTTTTCTGTTCTAGACAAATATAGAATATTTCTGAAGTGTAAGAAACACAAAAATAAGTCTTTCTCTCGTCCTCTTGTAGTTAGGCATCTATGAACATTGCCATCTCCAGATTTTATAAAATTGAGTTACCTAGTTCTTGCAATCAGGGGACGATATGTAAAAAGAAATAATATGTCCTTTCACCAAAAATTATGAAAATAGGAGTTTGAAAAAAAACATACAAATTGATGTTTTGGTCACATTCGCCCGCTATTTACGCTGTGAACCAATGCTGTGTAAACAAAACGAAAGATGTTTTTTTTTTAAACAAAACGAAATATGTGTTTTTTCTCTTACACACTTTCCAACAACGTAGATGCTTGCAATGTAATTTACATAGATCAGCGTTGCCCCCCAATACAAATTTCCGTGCGCCATAAAAATAAATAGCATGTTAAATACAACAATAATACGGAGTTATACCAAATTGTTGTTTTATTTAACATGCTACTTTTTTCCAAGCGAAGATAAAAATGCGCTAAAAAACAGGGCTATTAATCGGTAAGTGTTTTTTGTGTACAAAAATGGAGCATGAATGAACGACTTTCGATTGAAGTAGAATGCTAACTTCCTTTTTTGATTCTATGTCACGTTATCGTGACTCCGTCGCTCCACTTTAGGACATGTTCAGTCGCCAAGCAGGTATCTATGTCAATAGTGTTCTTGGACAACTATACATTTTTTTATGATTTTTTTAAATCACACAACAATATTTCCTCTCAGTAAAATTTCTAACGCCAAGCGTGCTATTGTCAAGGAAAGTCACCCCAAAATAATTAATGATTATTGATCGTTTAGTTGCAACATTCTCATATTTACACTCGATACAAAAAGCATCAGCCCGTCAAACACACTTTGTCGCTCAGCTAAGGATATGCTCTGTCGCCCGGCAGGCGCCTACGTCAATACATTCCATTACGGTAGCACGAACTTTCTCACACGGATACTTTTATTTGGTAGATTTATTGCTCAAAGTACAGAATATCTTAATTTTAATGCGAGGAAACTTATTTAAGTTTTTTAAGTTTTCATTTTTCATACAAAATGTATGTTTGTCCAAGAAAATTGTTGACATAGGCCACCGAACTCGCTTGAGCGGAACAGAGGACCCTAAAAGGGAGTTCAAATCCTTCGAACCCGCGAAGTATGCCGGGAGGGTACTTCGAAAAAATGTACCAAAAATTACTTTTTTTTTTTAATCACTTTAATCACACTTAATAGTGTTTCTTCACCGTAATATTTTATAGTTATTCTACTGAGACCCTTAGCTCACTGTAAAGAAAAATTAAACACTAAGCGTGCTACCGTAAAGGAAAGTGTCCCCAAAAAATTAATGTTTATTGATCGTTGCAGCATTCTCGTCTTTTACACTCGATACAAAGTGGCATCAGCAACACACCAACAAATTTTATCGAAAATAAAGAAAACCAATTTAAAGTGGTATCATTCGGTTAGTGTTGCATGTGTACAACAATTGAGCATGAATTGAAATAATGGGGCGACTTTCTATGAAGGTAGCACACCTAGAGCTTTGATTTTTTAACAGTCACCTAAGGGCCTCTATAAAATAGCTATAAAATATTACTGTGAGGAAACACTGTTGAATATGATTACAAAAAATTTAACTTATTTGGTACATTTTTGCTAATTATGTTATACCTATGCTATTTTTAGTCTTATTAAGGAACCTCTCTTAAAGAACCTTGCCCGGCCTGCTTCGCTTTTGGGGTCATCTGTCTCGGTCAAGCGACTCCGTTGCCCTACTTAGGGTATGTTTAGTTGCCAGCAGGCGCTTGTGTGCTATTTCAATAGTTTATATAAACACATTGTATGAAAATGAAAACTTTTAAAATGAATTACTGACAAAATCTCAGTAATCTCAGTTCAACTTAGATTTCATTCGCAATAAAATAATAAGTGAAAATTTATTGTTAAGTTTCAGCATTTTCATATTTTTAAGTTGATACAAAATGGCATCAGTGCGTTAGACATACCCAAAAATTTTATCCAAAATAAAAAAAATCAATTTAAAGTGATATTATCGGTAAATGTTTTTTGTGTAAAATAATGGAGCATGAATTGAAATCATGGAGAGACTTTAAATTGAGGTAGCACGCCAACTCCCTTTTTGGGTCGTCTGTCGCGTTTACTTGGCTTCATCCCTCTTTATTAAAAATAAAATGCACGACTGGTCTGCTGTTCGAGACATTGCGGGTTTAAGAAAATTATATATATAAAAACGTGGAAAACATGAGAGAAAAATGAAGAGAAGCATGAAATACGACATTTAAATTGGATAAAACAACTCTTTTGACAGTTTGAGCTGAAAAAAAAAGAATGCCATCTTAATTCTTCATTGGGTATGATTGTTTGGGAAAAAAAAATTTAAATCGTTGGAGCGGTTTCTTAAAAAAATAATTTTGTATAGGTAAAATTCTTAAAACATTTCTAAGAACAAACTTTGGTATGCAAATCTAAAGTATATATTTATGTGTATATAAAAACAAAATTTGAAAAAAATGTCTACTCATTTTTGAGATATCGAATTTTCAAAAAAAAATTGAAACTTTTTTTAAACATCCGAAAACTTTTTTTTTTGAAAATTTTAATATACAATATTATTGAATCTTATCTGAAATTTGTGTATAAAAAAATCATCTAAATCCTTTAAGCCGATAACGAGAAAATTCAAAATAAAATAAAATGCACGACTGGATCGCACGTACTTACTCTTATGTTCAAGTTGTGTGGGACTTAAGAACTTTAAAAAAATATTCAAGTAGTTATAGAAAAAGTATAAAAAGCATATTTAAATCGTTCTTTTAATTGTTTAAACAGTTTGATAAATTACTTAGAGCTCAAAAAAAAGTATGCCATTTGATTACTTGAAAAAATATGAATATATGCAAAAAAAAATTTAAAAATCGTTGGAGCCGTTTTCTTAAAAATTAATTTCTTATATATAAAATTGTTGCAACATTTTTCAAAAAAAAATTTGGTATGCCAATTTTGAGTATATATTAATATACATTTAAAACTGAAATTTCAAAAAAAATCATCAACCCGTTTTTGAAATATTGAATTTTCAAAAAAAAATTTAGAAACTTTTTTTAAAAATCCAAAATTTATTTTTTCAAAAATTTTGGTATGCAGTATTATTTATATTCTAACAAAGCTTTTGTGCAAAAAATTTGATTGAAATCGGATGAGCGGTTTATGAGAAAACCAAAAATCAAAAAAACCGTTGTATGGCAGGTACCGTTATTAAATGTTTTTGGTGATTTTTTTCCTACTAAAAGGTACATCATATCTACAGTAATACACTGATTTTTTTTTATCAAAATCGTTGGAGCCGTTTTTGAGATAAATAAGCTTTTCCTTAACGGTTGTATGGCAAATACCGTTATTTTTTTAGCTAAAAAAAAAATTTCAATTTCCCCTCTGGAGAGTTACAAAAAACCTTAAGTTCAAAATTTGAAGAAAATCGCTTCAGTGGCTTAGGCTGTAGGTTGAGGTACATACAGACAGACAGAATTGTGCCACCCACTTTTTTCGTGTTCTCTATCATCGTAATGTCATGTTTGATTGTTATCTCGAAATTTTTTTTTGGCACGAATCCAAAACTTGCCCTATAGTACCTATATCGCAAGTAAAAATACAAGAATGCCAAGAAGTAAGAATGGGTTAATTTATTTGAGCTAACCATAGGTTTTTTTTGCGGAAGTATCTGCCAATACAAATATTTGACTTTTTACGATATGAAAAAAAAGAACGCATACTTCAAGCCACAGAAAATCCACCAAATAGATAAAATGAAATGTCACTTATTTTTAAAGGGTATCTTTTCCATTCTGGAATTATACGTTATTTTTTCTGTTAAGGCTAAGGTTTTAAAGTACCTTGCCCGGGCCACTTCGCGAGTTTCAATTGTTTTAACTCTCTTTTTGGGGCATCAATCCCGCTCGCGCGACCCGTCGCTTCACTTAGGGTATGTTCAGTTGCCAGGCAGGCGCCTTTGTCAATAGTTTTCTTGGAAAATATTATTAATGGTTCAGGAAAATTTGACGAAAAATTGCAAAACTACGAAAAAAATTACGACAAAGCTGAATTTCGGTGGAGAGCTTTATTTTGACATCTTAAACATTACATAAAAAGTACCCTAAATTTGGACTGTTCAACAAATTTGAGGGGAAGTGAAAGGGGGTAAAATTAATTTTTGTTTGACTACGTCTTCTCATTATATATTGGAAGGTGGTCAAACTGCACACTCTGCACTCAAGCTACCATTGAATATGCAAATTAATGAAACACCCACATGTAATATTGCAAAGAACTCTCGAATGGCAGATGTATTAAAAACATTGTAAGATTATTGTTTGGGATGAGTGCACAATAACTCATAAAAAGTCATTGGAAGCTTTGGATCGAACATTGCAAGATCTGCGAGGTAATCAAAATTTATATGGTGGTGTCTTAATATTATTGACCGATAATTTTCGGCAAACATGGCCAGTAATTCCACGATCAACAGCAGCAGATGAACTTAACGCATGTTTGAAATCATCTAATTTGTGGAGATGTCAAAACAATCAGATTGACAGCAAATATACGTGTCCATATGCAAAATGATTCATCGGCCGCTGAGTTTTCAAAGCAGTTGTTGGATATTGGACATGGCAAAATGCCCATCGCTGATGGATTTATAACATTGCCAGACAATGTTTGTGAGATTGCTCAAACCAAAGAAGAACTAATTGAAAAACTTTTTACAAATATTGGACAGCGGAAAAAATAAAGATGTCAATAATATTAATTGTGCTATTTAAAATGGAATAACCGGGGAAACAGTATTATTTAAGTCAATTGATACTATTATAGACAAAGATAATGTAGCGAATTATTCAACCGAATTTCTTAATTCACAAGATTCACCAGGGCTGCCACCCAATAATTTGCGTTTAAAAGTCGGTGTGCCAATCATCATGCTTGCTGCTGAAATATAAGCCAACCAAAACAAAACAATGGGACTACTAGAGTACCCAGTATTTTCACATGTGCAGTTATATGTTGCATGCTCCAGAGTAGGCAAACCGTCAGCGTTATTTATATACAGCACAACTGGAAAGACAAAAATGTTGTATACCAAAGAGCGTTTCGTTGAAAGATTACATTTAAGCAAAGGTTTCCTAACGTGACATCGAGATTCAGTTCTTTAAAATAATAGAATGTGAAGAAAAACTGAAAATTTTATATATAAATATTTAGCCATTTACTGTATCTTGAAACTATATTTATTTATTTTGGGTTTCAAATCACTCTAAAATTGAAAACTTTGTTTTGTGTTTTAAATCATTTTAAAATTGATATTTTTCTTTGTATTTCAAATCATTTCAAAATTATTGTTTAAAGCTGCAATAATTGTTAATATTATTTTAGTAGGCTTTTCATTTTTTTACATTTACAGTAGGTTAAATCAAACTGGAATTATTTATTTCAAATGCCTACATTAGGGTGGTCCTTATTTTAAAAAGTTTTGAGCACCCTTTTTTTTGTTCATTGACATCTTAAAACACTACCCTTTTTTTTCAAATCACGTTAACACGTGCCGCAGTGAGCTTAAGGTTGATGCTCCTAAGAGAGTAAGGGCCTATTTAAATACTTTTTTAGCTCCAAAAATACTTGCTATACATCGTTATGAAAAAGCTTATTTATCTTAAAAACGGCTCAAAAGATTTCGATAAAAATTCTAAAAATGTCGTGCCTTTCATTATTTTTTTTTCTAAGCAAGAGTAGGTAACAGATTTGAAAGTGCACTTCATATCATTAATTCTATAAATCAAATTTTTAATAGCCTCCTATTTCGATCGGTTTTATGAAAATTAAAATCTTCAAACTCATTGCGGCACGTGTTAATACACTCTGATTACCATCAAATTTTGTTTGTACACGTTTTGAATATATAAGAACAAAACAAAAATGGTGCTCACTAAAAACAAATAATTTTTCTTTTCCTCCATACAAATAAGGACCACCCTTACCTACATGCATTCAAACTTTATTTTGTATTCTTTTATCTTTTATTTCCTATAAGATTCCTAATGATATACTATGTAATAATTTTCTAATTCTTATAAATAAAAGATATTATTTTGAATAACTTAAAAACACTTATTTTATTTATTTATTTACTTAAATGCATTTCGGAAGCAATGCTTCCATCGTCAGTAAGTTTTATATAAATAATAATGCAAACAAAATTTTTTGATTGATATTAAATACAAATAACTCAATACAAACAAAACAAATTACACAAACAAATTTATAGTGAATTTAGGATCTATTATAAAATTTTTTGAAAATTGGATCTCTTATTGGTCCATCGTCACTATTCATTAAATTATTTCTATTTTTAACAATATAAAGAGATTCATATGCATCTAATTCATAAGGATTATTAACATTTCGAATTAATTTTAAATTTTGTAAGTTAAAATTATGGTTATTATCCAGCATGTGTTGTGCTACACTCGACTTTTCAGGTTCATTGTATTTTACATGGGCAAAATGTTCCTTGAATCTTTTCACAATTGGTCTTCTTGTCTGTCCTATATATTCCTTTCTACAATCGCTGCATCCAATGGAGTATATTCCTGATTGTTGATTTTTTTCAATTTTGTCCTTTGAGCCACTAATCAGATTTTTAAGTTTTATCTCACTACACTGGCTTATTTTTATATTTTGTCTACTAAAAATTGGTCTTAATTTTGATGTAATTTCTGGATAAAAATTGAATTTTGACCATTTCTTTTGTTCATCTTGTTCATTTCTGATTAAATCTAAAGTTGTATAATTTCTTAAGTTTTGTTTTCTTCTATGTGCAATCGTCATATCATCTATTAATTTTTCTGTATATCCATTTATCTTTGCTATTTCTTTGATCTTTCGTATTTCAATGTATTCTCTTTCTTTCGTCATCGGGATATTTAAAGCTCTAAAAATCATTGAATGGAAGGCTGATATTTTGTGTTCAAATGAATGAAATTTACTTACGAAGAAGAAATAAACGGAAGATTAAATTATTTAGATTTGACTATAATTAGAAAAGGTGAAAATTTCGAGTTTGATATATACCGAAAACCTTCAAATACTCTAAGATATATAACATCGGACTCTTTTCATTCATTTGAACACAAAATATCAGCCTTCCATTCAATGATTTTTAGAGCTTTAAATATCCCGATGACGAAAGAAAGAGAATACATTGAAATACGAAAGATCAAAGAAATAGCAAAGATAAATGGATATACAGAAAAATTAATAGATGATATGACGATTGCACATAGAAGAAAACAAAACTTAAGAAATTATACAACTTTAGATTTAATCAGAAATGAACAAGATGAACAAAAGAAATGGTCGAAATTCAATTTTTATCCAGAAATTACATCAAAATTAAGACCAATTTTTAGTAGACAAAATATAAAAATAAGCCAGTGTAGTGAGATAAAACTTAAAAATCTGATTAGTGGCTCAAAGGACAAAATTGAAAAAAATCAACAATCAGGAATATACTCCATTGGATGCAGCGATTGTAGAAAGGAATATATAGGACAGACAAGAAGACCAATTGTGAAAAGATTCAAGGAACATTTTGCCCATGTAAAATACAATGAACCTGAAAAGTCGAGTGTAGCACAACACATGCTGGATAATAACCATAATTTTAACTTACAAAATTTAAAATTAATTCGAAATGTTAATAATCCTTATGAATTAGATGCATATGAATCTCTTTATATTGTTAAAAATAGAAATAATTTAATGAATAGTGACGATGGACCAATAAGAGATCCAATTTTCAAAAAATTTTATAATAGATCCTAAATTCACTATAAATTTGTTTGTGTAATTTGTTTTGTTTGTATTGAGTTATTTGTATTTAATATCAATCAAAAAATTTTGTTTGTATTATTATTTATATAAAACTTACTGACGATGGAAGCATTGCTTCCGAAATGCATTTAAGTAAATAAATAAATAAAATAAGTGTTTTTAAGTTATTCAAAATAATATCTTTTATTTATTTCATGAAAAAACACGTTGAAAATCTCCAATATCAAATCAATTTAATATGGCTAACGTGCAAGAGGAGATAAAGAAGGCAAAGAACAGATACCTGAAGCTTAGAACTAAGATTAAATATATACAAGCTGATATATTTTTTCTTCGAAGATGTAAAAAGAATCAAATTTTTCCTAAATTTATCCAGCTGTGGGGTCCAACAAACTCAGAAAATAATAAGATTGTTCAAAAAGCTATTTGTGCAGGACAAAAAATGTGGCTAAATCTTGAAATTAAAGAAAAATATTCAAAGTTGTCTACAATAGAAAGAGAAACATATTCCTTGCATTTATATTTAAGTAGCAAATTGAGCCACGAAAGCGAAACTGAGAGACAAATTATAGATCAATCAAGTGATTGGAGTATTTTTATCAATCATGTTGAGGATACCGTTGAAATTAAATTTGGTAAGAAAAAAGAGGGTTTAATTAATAATTTTAATATTTTAACAGGAAGAACAGAAAATACACAACAAAAGAAGATTTTTAAAGAAGTAGAACCAGTGCAAGACTTTGTAAAAAATTTATCAAATATTCAATTTTCATCAAGTGAATTAGAATTACTAAACCGAGGCTTAGATTTCGCACTACAACCTCCAAAAGAGCAAGCAATACAAAGTGCTTTGGTTAACATTGAAACAGCTCTAAAAAACTTGAGTGATGAAGATGAAAAAGCTAGAGTTAGATGTGAAGCTGTTGAAAAAATAAATAGTGCGAATCTACCGAATATATCTGCTAAAATGAAAGATTTCAGAAAAGCAGCAAAGAGCCTAAAAGAAAAGAAAACTTCAGTTATTTTCAGTAAAGCAGACAAAAGCAACAATATTGTCATACTTGATAAAAGAGAATACACTGAAATAAATGAAGAATTTATTGCAAATGGACCATACGAAGAAGTATTTTCTAACCCTTTACCAGGAATGATAAGAAGAACTAAAGCAGCCATTAAAAAAGCAGCAGATATTTTTATTAATGAAAATTTATCAAGAAAACTAAACGTTTCAAATCCAGTACTACCGCGAATGTATTCTCAACTTAAGCTTCATAAACCTGGAAAACAAATTAGACCAATTACATCAACAACAGGATCAATACTTACAAAACTTGAATGTTGGTTATTAAATAGATTCAATAATCTACCAAATAAATTCGAAACAAAAGCTATAAAGAATAGTATCGAGTTTGCAGAAAAAGTAAAAGAATTAAAAATAACCAGTAATGAAATTCAAGTCTCATTCGATGTAGTATCTTTATATCCAAATGTGCCTATTGATGAAACTTTAAAACTTCTTAAAGAATGGTTAGAAACAAATTCTTTAAGACAAGAAGAAATCAATGAACTAACTAGACTTACAAAATTATGTATGGATGAAAATTGGTTTCATTTTAATTCAAAATTCTATCGACAAAAGTTTGGTTGCAGTATGGGTTCACATTTGAGTCCATTTTTGGCAAATTTATTCATGTCAAATTTAGAAACTAAAATGAAAAATGCAAGAAATTTTCCAAGAATTTGGTTCAGGTACATAGATGATGTATGGGCCATAGTAAAAAAACAAGAACTTAGAAGTTTAATAAACTTACTAAATAAAACAGAATATCCAACAATCAAATTTACTTACGAAGAAGAAATAAACGGAAGATTAAATTATTTAGATTTGACTATAATTAGAAAAGGTGAAAATTTCGAGTTTGATATATACCGAAAACCTTCAAATACTCTAAGATATATAACATCGGACTCTTTTCATTCATTTGAACACAAAATATCAGCCTTCCATTCAATGATTTTTAGAGCTTTAAATATCCCGATGACGAAAGAAAGAGAATACATTGAAATACGAAAGATCAAAGAAATAGCAAAGATAAATGGATATACAGAAAAATTAATAGATGATATGACGATTGCACATAGAAGAAAACAAAACTTAAGAAATTATACAACTTTAGATTTAATCAGAAATGAACAAGATGAACAAAAGAAATGGTCAAAATTCAATTTTTATCCAGAAATTACATCAAAATTAAGACCAATTTTTAGTAGACAAAATATAAAAATAAGCCAGTGTAGTGAGATAAAACTTAAAAATCTGATTAGTGGCTCAAGCATAGTTTACAGTTCCGATGCGAAAAAAAAAACAAAATTTTCAAAACGATTTTCCACCTATTCTGCGCACCAAGTTGAATAATATTCAAAGCGAAAAACGTTTGCTTTGGCCTAAACCACCCATTGAGTCATTAATTTACCCTTTATTGACTAGCTATAGGCCTAAAAATGGAAAATAATTATTTTTGGATGCGAAAACCATTTGCATGCAAATAATGCCTTGAGGTGAATATATTTTTTTTTTTCGGAAGTATAAACCGACCATCAAAAAAAAAAATATTTTATTCACCAGACTTTTTTTCGCATGCAAATCAATTGCCGGTCCATTGTTTTGCATGACATTCCATGACAGCATAGTTTTTCTTTTTGCATGAAACTGTAAACCAATCATGCAAACAAATAATTTTACATTTCACCTCAATTATTTTTGACATGCGAGAATATTTGCATAGATTTTTTTTTGCGCACGGGAACTGTAAACTAGGCTTCAAAGGACAAAATTGAAAAAAATCAACAATCAGGAATATACTCCATTGGATGCAGCGATTGTAGAAAGGAATATATAGGACAGACAAGAAGACCAATTGTGAAAAGATTCAAGGAACATTTTGCCCATGTAAAATACAATGAACCTGAAAAGTCGAGTGTAGCACAACACATGCTGGATAATAACTATAATTTTAACTTACAAAATTTAAAATTAATTCGAAATGTTAATAATCCTTATGAATTAGATGCATATGAATCTCTTTATATTGTTAAAAATAGAAATAATTTAATGAATAGTGACGATGGACCAATAAGAGATCCAATTTTCAAAAAATTTTATAATAGATCCTAAATTCACTATAAATTTGTTTGTGTAATTTGTTTTGTTTGTATTGAGTTATTTGTATTTAATATCAATCAAAAAATTTTGTTTGTATTATTATTTATATAAAACTTACTGACGATGGAAGCATTGCTTCCGAAATGCATTTAAGTAAATAAATAAATAAAATAAGTGTTTTTAAGTTATTCAAAATAATATCTTTTATTTATTTCATGAAAAAACACGTTGAAAATCTCCAATATCAAATCAATTTAATTCTTATACTCTACTTTTTTTTTAATATTCTTTTTAGTATGAATTGTCATATCAGACAGACGACAAAATTTCTATGTCTTTCTATGCCGTAATCATAAGCATTGTTAAGAAAGAGATAACTACAGTTAATTTAACATGCTTTCAGATTAATGGTAGATTTAATCGTTGGGGATCGTTTTTGAAGTGAACAATAAAATAGCAGTATTTTCTAAATATTCGATTTTTTTTTGCTTTTTTGAAGTGCTATTAGCCGAAAGCAAGTGAGTTGTAGTAGAAGAAATATGAACATAAACAAGATTTTGTAATATTTTTTTTTTTTGCAAAAGTGGATCGTATTAAACACTTCACTGATGAGCAGCACAAATTATTTCGCTGCTCAGAGAAGGCAAGTCATACCAGCAGCAGCTTATTTGTTGTTACTCGGCTTAAATGATCTCAATTTCTTTAAAATATGTGCAAAACCCAGAAAGAAGAGATGTAAAAAGAAAAATAACACCCTATGATGGTAGGAGAATCTTGCGATCGTATAAAGAGAATCGACAAAAATTGGCAATTGAGATTCGTTAAAAGGTCAATCTGTCTATGAGTTATATTAACTGGAGAGAAGACTCCTAGAGGCAAACTTGGGAGCAAGCATGCCGAAGAAAAAGCCACCTCTCACCAAAAAACATAAAGAGAACCGGATGCAATTTGCAAGAAACTATGTTGAGTTTCCTGTGTGCGTGATATTTTACGGGCAGATGAGTCCAAGGTTGTTTTTTATCGCGGAATTCGATCCTGCGAGTATGTTCGACGTTTCCCCAACACTGAACCTGAACCCGAGTATCCCACAAGAATCGTTAAACATTATATCACTTTTTCGTTTAATTTAATCCCACTGCTATTTTCGTCTCCACAACTGTACATTCGTCGGAATTTTTTGTATTCAAAATGGGTATTGTGGATTTTGTAAAGTGTTTAGAAAGAAGTAATTTTTGTTCTGGGACATTTGGCAAAATTGAATTTTTAGACCCCGCGGCCGTTTTTAGGGTAAAAACCTCAATTCGAAAAAGCGGTCTGAAAAACCAATATTATATGAGGTCACAGTAACTTATGTTTTGCTTTTGTATCCTGTTGCTAAGAAAATAGCATTAAAATCTTCTTGTCAAATTATCATGACATAACTTTTTACATTAAATCCACCCGAAAAATAGATCGATTTTCTAGATGTTGTCGATTATTTTTTCTAAATAAAATGCTCGAATTGGCTGAAACTTGCTTTCTAAACACTATACAGCATTTCTAAATTGATGTTCGGTCAGTAAAAATGAAAAAAAAAACCAAAATAAAACATTATAAGTAATTTTGAGAACATATCGACGCAAAGGACAATCGGCAAAACTGTATGGAAGGTGGTCTAGGAACCAATAAAAACGAGTCATATGTCGTTGGAAAGGTATTTTTATGCGCTACAATAGTCACTATGGCAGTTCATTTCAAATCACTGTGCGAAAAAAGTTATTTACTAACCAAGGTTTTGTTTTGGTACATTTCAGCGTGGAACAAATTTATACAAACTGGTCTTACCAATACCAATAATATGTATGTCGTTGAAAAGGTATTTTTATGAACAATAATAGTTTCCATAACAACTTATTTAAAATCGCTGTGTGGAAGAAGTTATTCGCTGTTTTAGGGAATTTTGGCACAGATAAAATTTATGGAGCATGTGTAGAAAGTAGCGAATAACTTTTTTCACACGGGGATTTGAAATAAGCTGCCTCATTAACTATTGTAGTACATAAAATTTCCTTTCCAACGACATACGTCCCGTTGTTATTGGTTGAGCTTGCGTTCACACTTTTTGGCCATAGTAAAAAAAAAGCATTTTTTCACACTAAAATGAACCATAACAATTCGTTAGTTTTCGAATAACTTTTTTCACACAGTGATTTGAACTGAACTGCTATTAAGGTATTGTAGGTAATATAAATACCTTTCCAATGACATATATATTGTTGTTATTTGTTTGACCAATTTTCATTAATTTTGCCCATACTAAATATATTTTATTCATACTAGACTGCACCAGAACACAATTCTATTTGGCGAATAACTTTTTTCACACAGCAATTTGAAGTAAGCCCTCATATTAACTATTGTAGTTCATAAAAATACCTTTCCAACGATATATGTCTCGTCGTTATTGGTTCTGTAGACCGTTTTGTCCTATTCTCCTTTAATTGATTTTCCAGACCACTTTTTCGATGTTCCAGACCACTTTTTCGAATTGTGCTGTTTTTTTACCTAAAAACGGCCGCGGGGCCTCAAATTCCCATTTTGGAAAATGTCCCAAAACAAAAATTTCATCTTTTTAAAACCTTTACAAGATCCACCATACCCATTTTGAATATACAAATAAAAACAAATTCCGACACCCCTACTGTACATATGTTTTTCAAAAAACGGGTTAATGAATTTTTACTTGCGATTATAGGTACTATAAGGCAAGTTTTGGATTCGTGCAAAAAAAAAATTTTAGATAACAATCAAACATGATATTACGATGATAGAGGACACTAAAAAAGTGGGTGGCACAATTCTGTCTGTCTGTCTGTCTGTCTGTTCGACTACAGCCTAAACGGCTTGATCGATTTTCTTCAAACTTGGTACATAGTGGTTTTTGGTGATTCTGCCGACACGTTTTTTTCATTTTTTTTTAGAACCAAAAATAACGGTACCTGCCATACGATTTTTTTTAGCAATTTTACATAATCGTATTTTTCTCAAAAACGGCTCGACAACTTTTCTTAAAAAAAATTCAAAAAACTTATTTTAGTAAAGGCTTTGTTTAAGTGGAAAACCATTTTTCAAAAATGGTTATAACTGGTACCTCCCAAAGAACCATTTTTTTAATTTTTGATTTTCTTCAAAACGGTAAGACCGATTTCAATTATTTTTTTTATACAGAAGCTTCCAAAAAATATAAATAGTTTTGTGTACCAAAATTTTTGAAAAAATATTTTTTGGATTTTTAAAAAATGTTTCAAATTTTTTTTTGGAAAATCAAATATTTCGAAAATGACAAGATCGATTTTTTTGAAACTCGATATTAAAGAGTTTTTTAGTACTTTCTAAAATGTTTTTAGAAAAAATTTTACATTTATGAAAAAATAACGGTACCTTCCATACAAATGTTAAAAAACCACAAAAGAAAATATTTTTTTGCTTAAAAACGGCTCCAACGATTTTGATAAAACTTTTTCTATATACTAAAATTAGTATGATCTACTACAAAAAAATATAAAATTTTACACTTAGAAACTATTAACAGTACCTGTCATAGAACGTATTTTTGTATTTTGAATTTTCTCGTTATCAGCTAAACGCATTTAGATGAATTTTTTTATATACGAATTTCAGATAAGACTCAATAATATTGCATATCAAAATTTTCAAAAAAAAAGTTTTTGGATTTTTAAAAAAAGTTTCAAATTTTTTTTTTGAAAATTCGATATCTCAAAAACGGGTTGACAATTTTTTTTCAAATTTTGTTTTTATATACACATAAATATTTACTTAAGATTTGAATACCAAAATTTTTTCTTAAAAATGTTTTAAGAAATTTTATATATAAAAAATTAATTTTTTAAAAAACCGCTCCAACGATTTTAATTTTTTTTTCCCATACAATAATATTTAATCAAGAATTACGATGGCATTCTTCTTTTTCACCTCAAACTGTCAAAAGAGTTGTTTTAGCCAATTTCAATGTCGTATTTCATGCTTCTCTACATTTTTCTCTAATAATTTCCATGTTTTTATATACAATTTTCTTTATCCCACAGTGTCTTGAACATAAGAGCAAGTACGTGCGACCCAGTCGTGCATTTTATTTTTTAAAGTAATCAAATGCCATACTTGTTTTTGAGCTCTAATCTTGTTAACCAATTGATTATATCTTGAAATAAATATTTATTTTTGTTGAAATTTCATAAAAGCGCCCCTTTTTAAGCCCCTGTTGCAATAAGCCCTATACACTAATAATATTAGGTGAGGATTTCGGTAAAAAATTATAGTTTATTGTTCTTAAAAATTCTGAAATGTCCTTATCCATTTTTTAGTCTGTTTTTAAATTTCTATTGTTTATTTTTCCAGGCTATTCCCGACTTTGATTCTTCTAACTCAGCATGTAGTATTGATTCAGATAGACGTACAACTACCAACAATCAACCTTCACTAAAAAGCTACAGCAACAATATGCAAGCCGCTCCAGTTGAACCGAATCTTTTAAAATCAACATTATGTCTCTTGGCTGCTTCGTCCTCCGGTTCAAATAATGATGGAAAATTAGGTTCTTCACCGAAAACATGTTTGATAGGAAACAATAGTGGTATGGTTATATCTCCGGTAACATCTACATCAAGCCCAAATGTTGCTGCTGCTAATTTATTGCCAAATATAAGTCTTATTCATTTGGGCTCACTGCCACAGCAACCATCGCAGCAGCACCAGCAACAACAACAACAGCACCAGCAACAACAACAACAACAACAACAACAGCAGCAACAGCAACAACAAACACAACAAACACAACAACAACAACAACAACAACAACAACAACAAACACAACAACAACAACACCAACAACAACAACAACAACAACAACAACAACAACAACAACAACAACAACAACAACAACAACAACAACAACAACAACAACAACAACACCAACAACAGCAACAACAACATCATCAACCGCAACAACAACAACAAACACAACAACAACAACAACAAAAAAATCAACAACAACAACAACAACAACAACAACAACAACAACAACAACAACAACAACAACAACAACAACAACAACAACAACAACAACAACAACAACAACAACAACAACAACAACAACAACAACAACAACAACAACAACAACAACAACAACAACAACAACAACAACAACAACAACAACAACAACAACAACAACAGCAACAACAACAACAGCAGCAACAACAACAACAACAGCAGCAACAACAACAACAACCCCAAAAACAACAGCAACAATCACAACAGCAAAAACCACAACAACAACAACCACAGCAACAACAGCAACAGCAGCAACAGCAACAGCAACAACAACAACAGCAACTACTACAACAGCCACAAACACAACAACAAACTCAACAACAGCAAACTCAACCACAACAAACACATCAACAACAACAACAACCACAACAGCAACATCAAAAACAGCAACGGCAAACACAACAACAACAACAAACAGAACAACCACAGCAAATACAACAACAAGAACAACAACAACAGCAAACACCACAACAACAACAGCAAACACCACAACAACAACAGCAAACACCGCAAACACATCAACAACAACAATCACAACAACATCAACAACAACAGCAAACACCACAACAACAACAACAGGAACAGCAACAACAGAAACAACAACAACAGAAACAACAACAACAACAACAGCAACAAACACAACAACAACAACAACACCAACAAACACAACAAAACCAACAACAGGAACAGCAACAGGAACAACAACACCAACAACAACCATCACAACAGCAACAAATAAATCAACAACAACCATCACAACAGCACCAGCAACAGCAAGAACAGCAACAACAACAGCAGCAGCACCAACAACAACAACAACATCAACATCAACAACAGCAACAGCAGCACCAACAGCAACAACAACCGCAACAATCTCAACAAACACAACAGCAACAACCCCCACAGCAACAAACACAACAATCCTCACAGCACCACCAGCAACAAACACAACAACCATCACAGAACCACCAGCAACAACAACAACAGCCGCAACAATCACAACAACAACTACAACAACAACCACCACCACAACAAACACAGCAACAACCACAGCAACAACAACAACCACAGCAACAACCACAGCAACAACAAACACAACAACAACATCACCAACAGCAAAAACCACAACCAAAAACACAACAACAACTCCAACAGCCACAACAAAAACTGCAACCACTACAACAACAAATTCAACCGCAAATTACGGGCAACATGGATTCCAGCACATCGTCATCTGTGTCACCTTTACTAATGGATGGGATGGGTAACACTCAGATGATTAACCCTCAACCACAACAACGTTTAATGCACTTATCAACTACAAATTTGATTGATATGAACACACGGTCCTTCCAACAGCAACAACAACCACCACCTGCAGATATGCAGTTTGATCGAAACCTTGCCTACCAACCACAACAAATAAATACTACTACTGCAGCTGCTGTAGATCCCAATTCCATTCTCACATTAGTTGACGGCTATTTCGATCAATTCGCTCAGTTAGACTTTTTGAATGATACGAAATTTCTAAATGAGATTCTTAACACAACAGACTCAGAAGTTGGTGATGCGAGCAGTAATAATGGACAACCTTCTGCAAAGAAGCAACGTTTGGAAGAAGACTTCAGTAATTTGGCAGCGACATTCGAAGTCGATACAGTTTGTCATCAGAATATTTCAATGCAGCATTTGCAAGGTGTTGCTGTTGGTGTTGGTGATTCGACTTCGTCATCATCATCGTCGTCATCGTCAACGTCAAGCTCATCTTCGTCTTCATCTTCTTCATCTCAGATTATACCTACTTTGCAAGTGCCCCCGTCAGCACAACAAGCATTAGAGAGTTTACAGGGAAGTTCAATGTTAAGTGACATAAGTTCCTTACTGGGTGCAGCAACGGGGAATGTTGAAAACTCAAGTTCCCAACCGTTGAATATGATGCCAACAGAAGTATTTACCAATGGTCTCCCGGTTATAAGCTGTGAGACATCACAAGAAATGGTAAGTTCGAATATTATGGCTCCATCGTCTCAAGTGGATGTAAGCGTTAGTTCTAATGATTTGGGAAATTTTCCAAACTTGAATGCAACGCAATTTCAACAAATCATATATCAGCATCAACAGCAGCAGCAGCAACAACATCAACAGGAGCAGCAACAACCTGAGCAGCAACATTTGGACGATTTATTAGGAAACGGATATCAAATCTACAATCTCCCAGCTTTAGGTGGTGAAAATGAGCAATATCCCCAGCAAAATGTGATTGTGCTGCCTAGTGGAAGCAACAATAATACAAACAATCCCGTTACAACCTCCAACGCTATAGTGGATACCAGAGGAATCAACCAACATCATCAACAAATTATCTATGAGATAGCTAATAATAGCAATGAAAATTCAACAAGTGGACTCTTCGATTTGTTCCAGGCAGCCAGTGGTGCCAATGGACTTCAACATCAAGACATATTTGCCGTACAATATCCCCGAACTATGCTTAGTGATGACAATGTGAACATCAGTTTTAGTGATATAGAGATGCTTAGTGGATCAAGTAATTGCGATATGAGAGTACTTGATAGCCTCACTTCGGCCATTTCACCAGGAGACTTGGCGGGGGCAAATTCAGATGCTCAATCGTCGCTTAAGAAACAACACTTTGCTGATTCTTCGGCGGAAACAGAAATCACTAATGAAAAAACTATCCCCGATCAAATCAAAGAAATTTCGAATGGGCTAACACAAAAATCGAATTCTGAAGTGATAACAATAATCAAAGGTGATATTACGTTTTTCGACACCTCAAACAAGTGCAAACAATCACTGGTATTTGATATGGACGGCATGGAAGATGATTCACAAGGGGAATATATTGAAAAGGCTCCGACCGAAACATCGGAAAAGGAAAACGATGATGCAGTTGTTCATAGACCTGTTTCAATGCAGTCGACATTTCCTCCGATATACAATCATTCATATTCAACTATACCCAGACCTGTAACGATGAATTCTTTTGGAATGCTGAGAACATCCTATGATTCCACAAATTTCCGCAAAGATATTCTCTGCCCAAGAAAAACCAATAATTCCGTTCCGCCAGCAAGTGGGAGTTGTTTGGCTGATAGTCGTATAAGTATTCCATCTGGTGGTAGTCCGTTAGCTTCTATAAATTCAATTAATCGTCATAATGTTGTTGCTGAAAATGGTGATGCATCTTCTATTGTTAGTGGTGCCACATCATCATTGGCACAGCTCGGCTGTAAATTTGAAATTGGAAAAACCCAATCTAGTCAAGCTATGGCTGGCAATTATATAAAAACAGGTAATAGTAATATTTGTAGCCGTGCAACAATTCGTGCCATTAATACAACTGCTGCTGGCCCCGCTATTGGGGGATTTACAAAACCACAACCAAGGCGCATAGTTTCGTTGAATACTCTAACCAATTCAACTGGATTGCCGAAATGTCGCCAAATTGCAATTGGTAGTACAGCGGGAGGTGTGACTATTACACCAACAACAACGATAGCACCAGCAGTTAATTTAACTGGGATCAACAATGTAGGAGTGTCCGGAATGGTTCGCACTGGTTCAAATAATGCTACATCTGCCAATCTTTATTACAAGTCAATTATTGGCGGTGTAGGAGTAATTGCAACAAATAATAATAATATAAATGTTACGAACAATAATAGTAGTAATAATCTAAATAATAATAATAATAATAATAATAATAATAATAATAATGGTAACAGTAGTAATAGTAATAGTAATAATAATAATAATAATAATAATAATAATAATAATAATAATAATAATAACAGTAATAACAGCAACAATAATAATAATAATACCAATGCTAATAATAGTAATATTAATAAAAATAATACTAATAGTAATAATTGTTCTAGTAATAACAATGGTAATAGTAATAATAATAACAATAATAGTAACAATAATAATAGTAATAATAATAGCAACAATAATAATATTAATAATAATAATAATAGTAATAATAATTTAAATAATAATAATCTACATAATAGTATTAATCTTAATAATTACAACAATGATATTAATAATAATAGTAATAATAATGCTAATAATGTTAATAATAACAACAATAACAGTAATAATAATAATAGTAATAGTAGTAATAATAATAATAATGTTAATAATATGAATAATATTACTAATTATAATAGTAATAATAATAATAATAATAATAATATCAATAATAATAATAGTAATAATAATAATAACAATGCCAATGCCAACAACAACCACAACAACAACAACACCAATAACAACAACACCAACAATAACAGTAACCCCAATGATCGAATAAAATTACATAAAAGATCACTGATCATGGGTAATGGAAGTTCATCACAACCCGGCACTACATTAACCCCACGGACTATAAATCTTAGTAGTGAAATAATAGCTGAGCTCTTAGATTCAGCCAGAAATCGTATCGACATTGGGCGTAGTAGTGTAACCATTACAACTACCAGTTCAGCACCATCAACTTCATCATCACCAACTTCAGTTTTGAATGGTGGCAACAGTTATGGCGGTTATCAAAACTTAGGTAAGATAAATTCTTAAGCTTAGATTAGTTTAGTTTAGCCTACTCTATGCTAGGCAGCATTCTTTTCTCTTTTCCCTCAGCTTAACTGGATGCCACCCTTGGGATTTGATGCGATAATAAACACCTTAATCTCAAGCCACTGTGCCAATTCTTTCCTATCCTCCTATTTTTTCTAACCAGTGCCGTGCAATTCAGGTTGCATTTAAAATAACCTTATACTGTCCACTCCCTCTAATGCTACATTTCCACCTAACGCTAATCTGAGACTTAATAAGACTTACCTCAAATCTTCTTTAAATTTATTTCTAATCTTCAAGATTTACGAAATAAATTTGTAAGGTAAATCTTCCTAGGACAAATACTTTTATAAATCGAACTAACCTTTTCTTATATGGCGCTGAAGGATTCATTCATGGCTGAATTCAGTTCTTCACAAATGAAACATTCTATCTCACTTCCTCTTCATGAGAAAAAATGAAATACCATTTGCATATAAAAGGTGCTGTCAAAGTAAATCTTTTTTAAATCTTTTAGTGCGGTGGAAACACCAAATAGATTTATTAAATTTGAACTGAAAAAACCTTTGGTGGAAACATAACATAGCATAAGTCGCATTTTCACGGGATATCAAAATTAGTTCGAGTTAGAGAGAGTTATGTAAAAATTTCAATTAGAGAGAAGTATATACATACATATATGTAGTATGGAAATATGCCAACAAAAATCGATTTAGAGGGAAATTTGACTTAGAGGAAGTCGATTGTTGTTAAAATTAATGTAAAAAAAAATGCTAATCAATTCTTAGCCAAACACTTAAAACCGGTACATCGTGGCATAATGGTTAGTGCGTTGGACTGTCATGCCGAAGATCTGGGCTCGATTCCCAGCCGCATCCAGCTAAAAACAAAAATATTTTTTCCGTAGTATTGCCTCTTGTGAGGAACTGACAAATCATTCAATAGTATCTGTTGTCATGAAAAGTGCTTCTCATCTAGCCGTTCAGATTCGGCTAAAAAATTTCTGCCAAAAACACACACAGGAATGGTTGAGAGTTGTAAGTCACTAGGCCCTGGTTCTCCTCGAGCTGTTGCGCCACCAAATCTATTTATTTTTTATTTTACTTAAAACAGGATGCCTTCTAGTTTTTGAAAAAAACAAAGATAGTAGAAACTGATTTACTACTTTATAAAGTGGAAATAGGTTGTGGAGGAGTTTAAACAACATACGGGCGTCACATTCCACGAAAATAGTTTAGTTATTTAATAATAATAAAGAATGGATGACTCTGAAAAACGAAACTATAAAGCACAACATTTTTAGTGTTGCCGTTGATTTTCATATTTTTTCTAATGTTAAGTTAATTAAAAAAAAACTTAAAATTTTGTGGGCAATAACGAGTAATAGCGAGTAACTTTTTTTCCACAGTGATTTGAAATGAGCTGTCATAGTAGGTACATACAAATATTTTTCCAATGATATAATGTTTCATTGTTATTGGTTTATAGACCAGCTTTTATACAGTTTTGTCGATTGTCCTTTGAATAAGGAGAGATGGCCCTACGCAATGCTAACCTAAGCAAGAGCGTACGCAGGATTTCAATCAGGGAGGGGCAAACTCATTCAAATTTCAAAACCTAGATTTCTATTCTAATACTGCCGTGCTAAGAAGAAAAAACGTATCGGTGGTCGTTATATGGTGGTCGTTATATGTTTTTTTTTTAGCTTTGTATTTGGATGGGCCAAAATCAGCTCTAAATGAAGCTTTCCAAAATGCTAAACAACTTTTCTGTAAGTGTTGCCGTTGTTTTTAAAGTAATTTTTCTATTTTATGCAATTATTTTATTAAATTGTCCCTCCCGTTCAAGCTGGGGGATATATTACCCCCTCCGCTCCGGTAGCATTTTTTCTTGTCTACTTCCCACCTTCATGCTCTTTGGGAAATTTTACGCGAATTTCTTAGTATGCAAAAAAGGAACGGCTGTTTAATTTACTCCTACAGCGACTATAAATAAATAAATAAATAAATTGGATGGCGCAACAGCTCGTGGAGAACCAGAGCCTAGTGACTTACAACTCTCAACCATTCCTGTGTGCGTGTTGTTGGCAGGAATGGAGGGGACCTACAGTTTTTTGCCGAGTCCGAACGGAGGAGTATTTGTCAATTCCTCGCAAGAGGCAGTACCTCGGATAAAACATTTCTGTTTTTAGATGGCATGGCTGGGAATCGAACCCACACCTTCGACATGACAGTCCTACGCACTAACCATCATGCCACGAGGTACTACCCTACAGCGACTATAGGAAATGAAAATAAAAATCTGAAAAAATTAGGGATTTTTATCCTTCTTCCTTAGAGCTAATTTAGGTCCATCCGAGATGACCTTTTTTTAACGGTCTAATCTACATACATTGCTGGCATTTGGAGACATATATGTATGTATGTATGTATTAGCAAATAATTAACTTTCTAAGGTAATTTGCCAGATCTTCAAGTGCTAGTATGGAGGTAACGCCTTTTTTCTTAAAAAAAAAGTTAATGAGCTCATTTTTCTCTAAACAGCAAGGTTCTTTGTGCAAATGGCATTTTTCTCAAGTATTCTAACCTATTCAAATTTAGAAGTCGAGATATAACAGTTTTATTTTGTATCAATAAAATAATAAATAAGTTGTCAAAACTGGTCTGTATCAAAGCACATACAAATGTAGATAGATAGATCTTCTTAGCAAGGTAGAATTAGAATAGAAATCTAGTTTAAGGATGCAAAATTAAGTTTAAACTTTCTTAGAGAAAAAGATAGCTGCGAATTCAATTTTAATATGTATTTGTATATGTATTTTGTTGAGAAAAAGGCACTGATAAAATAAAATTTCAACATCTCGAATAGTTTTTTAGAGTAAAGGGTTTGTTATTCATCTGCAAAAAATAAGTACAACATTTTTTGATTTGTCAGGGGGGGCAAGTGCCCCTCCCTGCCCCCCTTGCGTACGCTCTTGAACCTAAGTGCCCTTTTTTGAATTATAATGATTTCATTTCTGTACCTTTCTTTTTTTAAATCATACTTATTTACATAATACACTTAATTGATTTTATTTTAAATTGTGTTATGTGTTTTTAGAAAATTGGTGCAGCAAAGCCTCGTAAATGAAGGTCATAATTCAACACTTTCTTCGTAAAAATACAAGTTAAGTCGATAGAAAAACATGGAAAGATAAAACATAGGACACAAAAAATAAAACCTGAATTTAGGTGTTTGGTTTTAATATAAATTTAATATATTTATAAATATTTGTTTCTAATGTTTTTTTTATTTAAATTATATTTTTATAAAATGTGTTTTTTTTTTCTTAATGTTACAGTGTAAAGATTTTTTTTTTTAGAAACTAAGTAATGTGAATTATTTTTATATCTTTTTTTTTTAATTAGTAAGAATTTAAATTGTTTATAAAATATTTGAATTTTTAATTTTGTTTTATTTTAAAAATGGTTTAAAACAAATTTTAAATTTGATGTTTAGTTCGATAAAAAAAAATTCAAATTTTATTTACTTATGTTTATGCAAACAGTTGGGTATTCTACAAACCAGCATACAAATACCCATTCCATTATATATAAAAAGACATAAATGTATATATGTATGAATACATTTGTATTTATATCCATATATTGATATATGCATATAAATATATTTATTTATAATAAACTAATATGTATATGGTTTTTCAAAATCAATGGTCCAAACTGAAGCTGATAAAAGAGAAGCCGGTCGCTATCTCCCTTAACGAATTAGGTTAGGTGATGGTACGGTAAGCCGTACGTTTAGGAATGCGTGACCGTGTACCTCACTTACACAGCCATATTCTTAACTCTGGGTATAAATAAGATTTAAGTGAATCTTAAGCCCGTCCTAATCCGCATTTTTTAACGGGATGGGTACGAAATTCCGAATGCCAAAATCCCGAAATGGAAAAAAGCCTGAATGTCAAAATCCCGAAAGACAAAATCCCGAATGGAAAAAATCCAAAATGGCTAAAATCCCGAAAGCCATAATCCCGAATGACAGAATCCCGATTGACTTGTTACGCGAGTGCGATTTTTAATACCATAAACAGTACTAAGCCATTCGAGATTCTAGCCTTCAATATATACTTTTTGAAATGTTTTTTCGGGCTTATTGGCATTTTTTGATTTCAAAATGGGTTGAGGAAGTTGTTTTTCTATATTATATAATTCGTGATTTTCTTCATGCTAGATTTGTGTACATTCGAAATTTTTAAATTCAAGATTTTTATTCCCCCATATTACGACTGACAATATCACTTGATAATTGATAAATATTCATCCTTATTATGAGTTTCACATGAACAACATTCCACCTGGAAAAATTGACATTACACTTTTTAGTGTCACCCGAAAAATGAATCTTCCCCTTTTTGTGAGTACGAAGGAGAACGAAAGATAAACAGGTGGTGCTGGTGCACTTTGCGCAAGTTTTTTTGTTTATTTTATGCCAAGAGAAAATCGGGCGAAACTCATAATAGCTTTAAAAATTCCGGGGGAACAAACATTTTTCGGGTGAAATATTTTCCGGGCGAAACTCATAATAAGGCTGATTGAATTTTGATATTTACCAACGCCATCGATAAATGTTGTGATCATTGAAAATGACCGTTGCAAGAATATTATTAGCCACGTTTTACTATCGCTCATAACCCATATGGTTCACCTCGTAAAATGAATGCTTAAAACCCATCTCTTTTTTTCCTTATGTTTGCTTATTTTTCATGTAAGGCCTGTCTCTTTTTCTAACACTGCTGACAAAACGCTGACATGATTCACAATGGTAAATAGCCACCTACTGGTCAGAGTAAAAACTTGTACCTGGGTTATGAAATAAACCCCGATTGAAACCTGATCCTACGTTCTGTAACTCTCGCATCGAGAATTTTCTCGCATGGAACACGTGAATCAAAACGAATATGACGTGAATTGGCATCATCTTTTCTCACATTCTCCTGGTTCTGTTACTAGATTTTCTCGACTTGAAACTTTTCGGAATAAAATTTCTGTGAGAGCCTGGAAAAATGTGAGTTAAACTGTTTCTGTAAGAAAAAAGTCGAGATAATTTCTCGATTTACCTGCTAAAATTACTCGACAAGTAAAACGCATGTGAGAAGTAAATTGAAGTGATTAAAAGAAGAGAAATGGTTACTTGTTTGCATTTCTAATTTGTATTATTTCAATACAAAAACAAAAGAACACTAAATCCTTTTGGATTTTGCAAGAGGGTAGTTTGGAAGTATAAATGTAAGCGTTAAAAGCAAATATAGAACTATCATTTTCTTCCTTAGTTCCACTTAATTGAGGTGCGCTTGAGAGCTCTCCTCACTTCAGAAGTAAAATTGAATGAAAGTAGTAGATACGTAACAGACCCTAAACATTCCTATAATTCACTTAAGTGAAATCAGTAATTTTGTCCATTTTGTGCTTCAGTATCGTCAGTCACTTAAGTGAGGTTTAACTAAGATTTTTCATTTGCACTTAAGTTCACTTAAGTGAGGTGCACTCGAGAGCCCTCATAACTTCTGAAGCAATAGTAAATTCAACTAGACTAAAAGTAACAAACCATAACTATGGGCGAGCTTAAGTGAAATTAATAATCTTTCTTTTTTTGTGCTCAGTGCCTTCGGTTTCAATTAAGTGTGGTATACTTCAGATTCTTGATTCACTTGAATGAGGTATGCTTCTGAAAGCCTAAAAAATTGAAACTAGACCAAAAGTATCGAACCGAAATTATGGGAACGTCATTATATATATAGATAATATTTGCATAGTTAAATGGTTATATATACACAGATATATGCTTATACCTTAGTATCCATGTGTATAGATTGATATTTTTTCAATAAATGCATTAATTACCCGCAAAAAAAAGAAACAATTTTACATATATATTAATACGTAAATACTTTTCTATATCTCCTTTTTAAACTGATTTAATGGCAATTTATTTTCATATTTTTTTTTATTTGAAAGGTATATAAAATCGTTCGGACAGAATCTAATTTTTATATTCGATTTTCGACTATTTGGCGATACTAGCTTATATAAATACGTATTTACTTATTATATTACGGCGGTTATTGTCCTTTGTCCTCTGTATTTAACATATGCATATGTACATAAGACATGATAAAATACAAATATTTTTAAATATTTGAATTTTAACTGCTAATATTATAGTTTCCGAAAGATATTCCAATGGAAACACAAATCAAAAGAGTTGTTTCTCACATTGAGATATAGACTAAGTTTATTTTTCCAGGTCGAGAAACGTTGGGATTTTGTGTTCCACGTTTTCTCGATGCGAGAAGTTCTCGACTAAGTTACAGAACGTAGGCACTGGATCCCATGTTATTTGTGTAAAGCCACATATCCACCTAAGGCTTGTTCCGCACATGCAACTGCTACTGCAACAAAACAGTTTAGTCACAAGTTGACCGATGAGCGCGCACATGAGCAACTCCACAAGCAATCGTAACGAACCTAACCAACACACCGACAATGTTTATTCAAATTTTCTACCCCACACATACAAAGAAAAATATTATCGCCTTTGTCCTATTCTTTTGCTCGGCAAATAAAAGAAAAGATAAATTTGTTCTCTTTCGCACAGAGAACATAAGTCACTTTGGAAAGAACAACATTCAACGATGTGGTTAAATATCTGCAACTATTTGGTTGCATGTGCGTGCAGTTACATATTATTCTATATGACACAAATTGAAAAACCGATTTCGGGCAATCGTCCAGTTTGTGGCAAAATACAAACTGAAAAGTTGCTCGAATCAATGACTGAATAGTTTCTGCAGGTACGCGCTGTCCCATATGAATCAATAGGATTCACTTTTGCAACCAAACAGTTGCGAAACTGAAAGTTGCATGTGCGCAACTAGCCTAAGGCTCCAGTTATAGCGCGTAGAAAAAAACCATCCGAAAAAAAATTATTGAAGTTTTTATTACTTTTCAATTCGATTTGATAGCCAAATGATATATCAATCGAGGCGTAATTCAGCGTGGAATTTTGTTCGCGAAAAATATTGCCAAACCAATAATATCTTATGTTTTAAATGGATTTATTCGTTTTTCGGGTGAAATTTAATTTTTCGAATCAACTGATTGCTTTTTGACAGAAAAAGGAACAAATCATTCCATTGATTTGTGTTCCAATTTTTTTCTGTTCCACTGAAAGAATTTTATCCGAAAAAGTTTTTCTAGAATTTCAATCAGAAAAAATCTTGCCGGCTGTTTGTTTGTTTTTTTTTGTTTTGCGAAGAATCTAGTTTAATATAAAGTTTTTCTGACACATTTTTTCTGATTGCTATAAACAACCATCAGAAAAAAATCGATTTCATACTGTTTCAAATCTTCGGATAGGTTTTCTGATCGCTATAACTGGCGCCTAATGCTACATTTCCACCTAACGCTAATCTGAGATTTAATAAGATTTACCGCAAATCTCCTTTAAATCTTGAAGATTTACCATACAAATTTATTTCGTTCATCTTGAAGATTAGAAATTAATCTTGTTAAATCTTCCTAGGACAAATACTTCTACAAATCGAACTAACCTATTCCTGTATGGCGCTGAAGGATTCATTTATGGCTGAACTCAGTTCTTCACAGAGGAAACATTCTATCTCACTTCCTCTTTATGAGAAAAAATGAAACACTATTTTCATTTTAATGCTACATTTCCACCTGACGCTAATCTGAGATTTAATAAGATTTACCTCAAATCTCGGAGATTTACCATACAAATTTATTTCGTTAATCTTGAAGATTAGAAATTAATCTTGTTAAATCTTCCTAGGACAAATAGTTTTACAAATCGAACTAACCTTTTCTTAAATGGTGCTGAACGATTCATTCGAGACTCGCATTCAGTTCTTCATTGTTTCACACGAATCAAACATTCTGTCTCATTCGCACTTCATAAGAAAAATTGGAACGCCATTTGCATTTTTGAAGGTGCTGTCAAATTTAATCTTTTTTAAATCTTTTTGTGCGGTGGAAACACCAAAAAGATTTATTAAATCTAATCTGAGATAAACCTTTGGTGGAAACATAGCATAAAAGGGGATGTCAAAGTAAATCTTTTTTAAATCTTTTTGTGCGTTGGAAACACCAAATAGATTTATTAAATCTGAGCTGAGATAATCCTTTGGAAACATAGCATAACGCTAATCTGAGATTTAATAAGATTTACATCAAATCTTCTTTAAATCCCGAAGATATACCATACAAATTTATTTCGCAAACATTGTATATTAGAAATTAATCTTGGTAAATCTTCCTAGGACAAATACTTTTACAAATCGAACTAACCTTTTCTTATATGGCACTGAAGGATTCATTGATGGCTGATTTTAAAAGGTGTTGTCAAGGAAAATCTTTTTGTGCGGTGGAAACACCAAATGGATTTATTAAATCTGAACTGAGATAAGGCTTTGGAGGAAACATAGCATATTACGTGTTAAAAGATTACCTCGACCCAGACCCGGAGATAATAAAACGCAGCTATTAATTTTCAATGAATAGTTGGTCAGTTTTTTAACAATTGACTTTTGAAATACCATATTTCAATGTTTTTCAATTATTAAGTTGATAATTTCATAGAAAGCGTCATGATGCCAAAGCGAGCAGAAGTCAAAAGCCATAAAAACTGTTTGATTTCTTGTAAAGTACTGAAATAGTACTAAAAATGTATTGAAATTTGGTATTCAATCCCAGATGTATTTGGTATTTTTTGTCTTTCGGGATTTTGTCCATTCGGGATTTTGTCCATTCGGGATTTTGGGTATTCGGGATTATGATTGGGATTCTCATTGTTTGCCATTCAGGATGTTGTACCCTTCCCTTTTTAAACTCGAAAAATTAACAATGCACTACAACTGTTTAAGCTTGACTATACACTTGACTTAAACACATTTTGTCAATAATTTGACATTTAAAATTGTATTGTCAATTATTTAAGAATTATGCTCGTATTCGAAACAATTTTGGTTAAATAATTTTATTTTATCATTTGACTTATTTGACTTCGAGAAATCGGAATCGCAAACTCTTTTCTTATCTAAAAGGTTGGAAAGGTTTAATTTTTTTGACTAGTGTACTTCGAAAATAAAGTTCGAATATTTATTTATGATTTCCTTGTTGGTAAAACTAGCTCCCAAGGAAAAATATTCTGTGAGGAATTCGCGAAAGTTCTCGGGAAGTGAAAAATATTTCCTATGGCATTCCAGATAGGTCTGATTATTTACATAATAATAAATTTAACTAAGAAAACAACAATATCTCATCCAATTGAATTTGGTATTCAAAATAAAAATATAAAAAATTCCTTAAATTGATTTGACCTGGCCTTTTACCAGTTGCAGTTTTGATCATTGCTTTTGGGATGACCTGTATGTATGTAAGGGCGATCTGAGATTTACTTTTTTATTCTATTTTACCTTCTCTTGGAATTTAGGTTCCCTGGTTCCACAGATATTATCAGATTCTTATTAAAACCGTAAAGATACTTAAAATCGATCAAAAATTAACTAATTGTGAATGAAAACCGTTGCGTATAAAAATAGAAAAAAAATCATAATGCACCTAATTACAAGTTTCATTTTCTTTCGATAACCCCGAGGCCACAAGGGCAAATACTGGCAATCCATATACATTATACATTTGTTTACTAACACATACAAACATACATTTTTTTTCAGCAAGTTTCTTCTAAGTGTTCAATTTGATGATAGGAATTATAATATTAGATATGTATAAGAATTAAAGCAAAACACATGCAAAGCAGATTAAAAACACAGTTAAAGCAAATGTAAGTGAATTGCGCAAAATAATTTTAACATTTGCACAGATACCTTTGCATTTGCACAAGAAAAAAGAATCTCGTGCATTTTGGGACAGTCTGCTTAGCAGGGATTGTTATGTTTGCATTTGGGAACATTTAACTTAGCATATTTTGCGCAAGATATGCGTTTAGGAATTCGGCCTAAGTATTGAACCTAAAAATATTGTCTCACAAGTCTCTGATTTAATATAGCTTGAAGGCCTCTATTTTATAGTCTGAGCATTGTATATAAATTATATAGTATTCTCATGAAGAAAAAAAGCTCGTGGCCATCTATGCGTCCAAATGTAATACTAATTTTTGTCAAGGGATCTCGGTAAGGCGATCACAGCGAACCTATCGACCAAATGTCAACCTACAAAATCGTGTTTCATGAGAATACTATAGAATGGATATACAATGGTCTGAGTTCAAAGTTAATACTTCTTCTATGATATAAAGTTCTCCTTGAGAACATCAAACTTGCATTTATCTCTTGACAAATGTTGTAATATCCATTTGGATATTTAGGAATTACGAAGACGCGATTTTATATTTATTGGTATTGGAAGGAAGAATGCCTGCTACTCCTGTTGAGGAGGCAACCAATATTTTGTTTATTTAAAAAAGAGGGTCAAAAAGCATTACTCTCAATTCTTCTGCTTCCGTAGGCAGAGTCATGCATGAAGGAATGTCGGATTTTAGTTTTGCGGAAAAGCAATGATACTACATTGAGTTAAAACCATCGTCAAGCAGTGCAGATAGCACATAAAACGAATTGTTTTGCTGTCCATCATCTTGGACAATGGAAAAGAGGTATGAAGACAGGCTGGGGCTCCAATATAAAGTAGAATGCGATGCGTTTCATGAAATTCAATTTTAAACTTTTTGTTTATGTTAGTGTTTTGCCAAGTTTTTCTGATAATGATTTTGATACAAACAATGCTTTTGAAAAATAAATATTTACATTTTTTTTAAATCAATAACAAGGCTTGCAAACTTCTATATAATTTTAAAAATCTGAAAAAATTGGAACAGGGGAACTTAATTACAAGAGAAGCCTAAAATTAAACAAAAAAGCAAATCGTGTACCACCTCAATATGTATGTACGTATACATTGTTTATATTTAATAAATATATATAGATAGGTATAGCAGGATGGGTAAACAAAAATCAACTATATTTCATGTCATTTTGCTTAGACGGAACAGTTATGTAGTGATGTCAAAGCTATACACATATACACGTCTATATTGATGCTGTCTTAGGCGGCTTTAAAATCGATAAAGAGATGAAGAACCTCTTAATGCTTCTACATATTAAGAGCTACTATTTTAAGAAGATTCTCTTTATGTGCCATGCAATCAAATTTTTACTTTCAGAAAAAAAATTGTTGATTTCTTTTGACCCACCCGACTTACAAATTGAAAAAATATCATTGAATTATTTTTACTATGTGATACCAAAAAAAAGAATAAGAAAAATTATAATAGGTATTGAACTTAAATATAAAGAAAAACCAACATGCTTATATGCGAGTATTTATATATTATTAATGTAAACAAATAATTTATTCGTCCTAATTATTTGCGATATAATAATTGTTTGTTTTTTATAAGTAGAATTAATTTTATTTATTTTTGAAAACAATTATAATTGAAGTCAAAATAGGAAAAAACATTATTTTCTCCACTGCTTTGATTCTGCACACCCCTATATACATATATATATTTGTAAAGAAAATAACGCCACCTTGTAATGTATCTATTTATATGCATATTATATGCTGATAAGAATAAAAACTAGCGTTTAATGACAAAACATATTAAGAAAAATCAAAAAAATAAATTAGTGTAAAATTGTGATAAGAAAAATTTTGTTTGTATAAATACATCTACATTTATAGCATACAAATAATTTACTGAAGAGAAATTTATTATTTTGAACATAAGCAACGAACTATTTTTACTTCGGTGTGCATAGTAATTTTTGTTTTCATTATTATAATTTTTTTATTTTCATTATTAAATTCAAGTGATAAAACTTCGTTTAGTAAGAATTGTTTTAATTTTAACATCATAAATATAATCTTAAAAAATCATTTTTATTTAAAATTAAGTTATATGAACACAAAGTCTTCAAAGTATCGTATGTCATCATTAAAATTATTAATTAAATCTTATAATATATACCTATACAAAAAATAAAATGGAAACAAAATACCAAGAAAAAAAAATACAAAAATAGATGTGAAATAATATGTGCAGAAAATAAAGACAATATAAAAAGTAAAGTCATGCTGTTTTCAATAAAATAAAATGCAAAACTAAATAGTCGTTTTTCTTTTTTTTACCTCCGAGCATGTCACTGAGCTGTTAAAAAGAAGATCTGTGTGAAAAAGGTGGTGTTTGTTGGACGAATTCATCAATAGAAAAATAATTACCCATACAATTACAAAAACAAATGAAATCTCATTTTGTGTTTTGCTATGTGTGCTATGTTTCCACCAAAGGCTTAAGACCTATTGGATTTTGAAGATTTGATGATAGATAGAAAAAAAATAGGTCTGTTTCTTTACTTTTGGGATAAAGTTTGAGAAAAAGTTTGGGATTGAGCTTTTTGATGTTGTTGTAATGTTTAACCAGAAATGAAAAGTAAAGAAACGCATTTGGGATGTTTCTGGTTTGTTGCGGTTTAAATTACCAATTTAACTTCATTGCTTGTAGGCTCACTGCATACAAAATTATGCAATTTTAATTCTTTTTACATGCACTTATCATTTAGCCTCCATTAAGGAACAAGGAGAAACATTTTGCTTTAAATTTGTCTCCATTGTATCATTTTGATTTAATTTAATTAAATTAAACCATTTTATGTACGCTACTTAAAAAATTTAATTTCAAATTTTTCGATCAGCTGATTTCTTGTTTGACAAGCAAGAAAGTGCAGTAACTTATGTCGAATTCCGTTCAACAATTGGAGATCGATTTCTTTTTTGGGTTGAAAAGAATTTGTAAAAAAAATCAATTTTTGTATGTGATTGTGTGTGCTGGCCATTGACATACATTTTGAGGCAAAAAGTAAACAAATTAATGGGCATACAAATACTCAAAAGTGCATTCCGACTTACGCGTCATTTAATACGACTAAAAACAAATATATTTCCGGGAATAGTAGCAGAAATAAACAAAAATTGTTGTGCGTCCATTAAAGTCAAAAAAAAAAAATACAAAATCCATCAAAAAACACATCAAATGAGGAACACGTCGGCGAGCGCGCGCTTCATAACATCAGTCGACTTTGGACACTTGAAATCGAAGTTCATTGATATTTTTATCTTACTTACTTACTTACTTATCCGGCTCCCGATCCATGAAGGGTCTCTGCCTGAGATATTGCGGTCTTCCATCGGTTGCGGTCCCTCGCACGCTCCCTCCAGTCGTCGAGACCAAGCGCTCTTGCGTCTGTGACCGCCTGGTCCCTATAGCGGAGGTTCGGTCTTCCTGGTCGTCTCGAGCCTGGGGGCTGGGATTCGAAGATTTTCTTGGCTGGAGCGTTGTTGTCCATTCGCTCGATGTGGCCGAGCCAGTGTAGTCGACGTGTTTTGGCTCTTTGGACTACATCCACATCTTGGTACAGCTCGTACAATTCACGATTGAATCTTCTCCTCCAATCGCCCTCTTCGCATATAGGACCAAATATCCGCCGAAGAATTTTTCTCTCGAAAGTGCCCAGTATCAATTCCCCTTTTTTACTTATCGTCCAGCACTCGGCGCCGAAGAGTAGAACTGGTAAAATTAGCGTTTTGTATAGAGTGCACTTTGTCTTTCGGGAAAGGAGTTTTGAACCCATTTGTTTGGCCAAACCGAAGTAGCAGCGGTTCGCTAGGGTAATTCTTCGTCGGATTTCTACTAAGGTGTCGTTCGTGGAATTGATGTTTGTTCCGAGGTAGGTGAACTCCTTGACTACCTCGAAATTACTGCTACCAACAGTGACGTTTTGTCCTAGGCGATGGACAGATGAGGCTTTGTTTGTTGATAGCATATACTTTGTTTTGTCCTCATTCACTTCAAGACCAACTCGTTTCGCCTGTTCATCAATAGCTGTGAATGCTTCAAGTACAGCTCTCTTGGAACGGCCGATGATGTCGATGTCGTCCGCATAGCCAAGAAGTTGAGAAGACCTGTTAAAGATAGTGCCTTTCATGTTAACACCACTCTTGCGCACTATCTGCTCCAGGACTAGGTTGAAGAAATCACATGATAGCGCATCTCCTTGTCTGAACCCTGTACACGTCTGGAATAACTCGGATGAGCTGTTACCCATTTGCACGTTGCACCGCGTATTTTGTAACGTCATGCGGCATAGCTGTGGCCTGATTAGGGAATACGAAGCGGATCGTTTTAGATGGCGAAAATGAGGTTTGCTATTATTGCTTTAGCTTTCGCCTTTTTCGTTTAACATTCGCCCTATTTTCGAAATCGAAAGCGAATGTGAAGTGAGATTTCCGATAAGTTTTTCTTGGCGGATTGGTGCATCGACGGGCGAAAGTGAATGTGTTAATTGATTTCATTAAAATAAATAAAAATGCGATGTCATTGTTACTTTCTTTTATAAAATAAAACTAAAGAAAGAATTATAATTTATTTTTTGTATAATAAACGTAAAACAGCAACACACGAACCAGCAACAACTTTCAGCGTTCATTGAATCATTGAGGGAATATGAAGGGATAGCCAAAGGAGCACTCAATGCACCTTAATAGGAAACCTTTCTTTGAAAGCAGAAACAGCTTATTGAACCTATTTTTTTTTTATGGAATAAAGCAAATTTAAGATGAAAACACTTTACACAAAACACTCACTCTAAGCAAAGGAGATCAAGAGGTGAAGAAGCACTTTTTAATAACTTTCTTCAAAGTTTGAGGAAAATTGTACATCACAGTATCAGCATATTTGTAAACAACATTATGGGTCTATTTTTAATTTAAATAATACATACATATTTTAATTTTATTCTAAGCAAATGACAAAAAATTGTAAATACATATTTGCTTCCCGCCAAATGATTTTATTTAAAAAAACACAAATATTCTCTGGAAATCAGCTGTCAATTGTCTGAAAATCTTGGAAGTATAATTTACGACTCGCTTCGTATTCGATAATTGCTCAAATCGAAGCGAGTCGAAAAGGAGATATCGAATTGAAAACGATTCGCTTCGTATTCCATAATCAGGCCACTGGATCAGTTTTTTCGGGATCCCGAGTTCCGACATCGCCAATAGAAGCTCTTGGCGACTTATGCTATCATATGCGGCTTTGAAGTCGATGAATAGGTGGTGGGTCTCGACTTGAAATTCGTTGGTCTTTTCCAGGATTTGCCTCAAGTGAAGATTTGGTCTATCGTTGATCTGCCTGGCCTGAAGCCACACTGGTACGTGCCGATCATAGTGTTGCAGAAAGGTTTTAGACGCTCACATAGTACGTTGGATATGATCTTGTAAGCAACATTAAGCAGGGATATGCCTCTGTAGTTCTTGCAGGACATAGGATCACCTTTTTTGTAGATTGGGCATATGGAGCTATTTGACCAGTCGTCGGGCATACTTTCCTCCTCCCAAACTTGGTTGATGAGCTGGTGCATGCACCCTACCAGAACATCTCCTCCATACTTGAAGAGTTCCGCTGGTAGGCCATCCGAGCCGGCGGATTTGTTGTTCTTAAGCTTGTGGATGGCTTTCTTAACCTCTTCAGTACTGGGTGCTGGGACTGGATCTTCATTGACTGGTCTAATGCTTCTTTGTTCCCCTGTCGCCTCCTCTACATAATGCCCATTAAGCAGCTGCTGGAAATGCTGCTTAAACACGTCTACAATTCCCTGTGCTTCGGTGACTAGGTTCCCTTCGCTGTTTCGAAGAGCTTGCGTGCCAGTCCTATAACCAGATGCCAGTTGCTTGGCTGTTTTGTAGAACGGGCGAGTGTTGGTGGCGGTGCTGAACTCTTCGAGATACTTGAGCTGAGAGGCTGCGGATGCTCTTTTCTTTCTACGCAGGGTTTTTTCTCTTTCCTTCTCTTTTCACGGTACTCCTCTCTTGCTGCTCTAGTTTTCCGTTGCAGCATTTGCATTCGTGCATTTTCCGTCTCCTGCTTCAGTACCGCGCATTCATCGTCATACCACGGGTTCTTTTTTCTGGGTGGTTGATAGCCTATGGTGGTCTCGGCTGTCTCCTTAATAATGTCGCGATACTGGTTCCACTGGTTGTTGACGCTTGTGGCTGGGTGTACGGCAGAGAGTTTCCCGGTCAATTGCTCACTGTAGTCTCTGGCTTTCTCAGATGTGCTAAGGCATGCGATGTTGAACTTCTTTCTTTGGGCGGTCTTCGTTTTCTTTTCATTGGACAGTCGGGCTCTGAACTTTGTCACAACAAGAAAGTGGTCAGAGTCCACGTTTGCACCTCGGAAAGTTCGCACGTCCAAGATGTTCGATGCGTACCTTGCGCCAATTAGCACGTGGTCGATTTGGTTGGCAGTTCGACCATCTGGAGATCGCCAGGTTGCTGTGTGTATCCTTCGCCTGGGGAAGCTAGTGCTACTTATCACCGTATTACGAGCTGCAGCAAAGTCGATTAGTCGGAAGCCGTTGTCTGTTGTCGTTTCGTGGAGGCTGTGCTTTCCAACTAATCCACCAAAGATGTTTTCCTTTCCGACTTTAGCATTGAAGTCTCCGAGCACGACTTTGACATCGTACTCCGGACAGGCTCCGTCCAGGAGGTCGTAAAACTCCTCCTTGTTAGACTCCTCAGCTTCATCGGCAGGGGCGTGTGCACATATTAGGCTGATATTTTGGAAGGTAGCTTTGATGCGGATCACAGCCAGGCGATCGCTTGTCGGCTTAAAATCGACGACTTTTGATCTGAGTCGATTTCCCACGACGAATCCGCATCCTAGCATGTGCAGTCTTTGGTGACAGCTGTAATAAATGTCGCAATCTTTTCTTTTCGTTATACCTGATCCTATCCATCGTATCTCCTGGATCACGGTAATGTCTGCCTTGTACCGCGAGAGGACAGATTCAAGTTTTTGAGTAGCACCTGGTGTGTAGAGTGTCCTTACATTCCAGGTGCATACTCGTAGATCATAGTCCATTTTCGTTCCGGGTCTGGTTGCCATTTGAGGGGGGTCGTTATCCGAGGCTTTCCGCGTTTCTCTCATAACAATTGTTGTTTTTACTGTGGTCGGGTCGTTAGCCAAACGCACTAACCTCCAATCTGTAGGGCCATAGGTTTAATGTTGTTCAAAGGGTAGACATGTGCATTCAAGAGGACACAAGCGTCCACAAGCTTTGTTTCAAAGCGAACCTCTGTCTATCAACTCCTACTCTCACCTCCCCGCGGTGAACATCGGGTGCCTAGTACCTTTAACTGAAGATGGGGTTCCAATCCCTGTGGACGGTTTTAGGGGGCAGCAAACGAGAGAGGGGGGGAGGAGTGTTCCCACTAAGGCACTTCTCCTTCATCCAGGCGGCAGCGGAAGAATTCTCAAGATGGAATCAACGGTGGCGTCTACAGTTCCAGTTAGGCTGAACTACTTAGTGAACACCTTATACGGGCTACTACGACATATTCGGAGCTCAGGCCTATAAGGAGCGGTTAATCCGGCTCCCCGCCCTTGGAGTTATATATATAGGGTCTGGTCCTCCAGGTTGGGGGTCGTGCCGTCGGGGTGACTTCCCGGCCACGTAAAGCTATTTTTAGTTGCGAAGCATCAACAAGCCTCGGATACGGATGGATTTACTGTTGACGAACCTAGCAAACGAAATAAGGACAACGAACTTCGGATCTGCACGTGGAATGTTCTGTCTCTCTATAGACCACGTGCAGCCGAACATTTAGCGGAGGCCCTAGACTGCTACAAAGCAGACATCACCGCCATCCAAGAAGTGCGATGGGATGGGCCGGGCAAAAGAAAACTGAAAGACTGCGATGTATACTACGGTGACTGTTACCGACCACAAGGGCAGCGTCTTTTTGGATGTGGATTTGTTGTTAGAGGCAGACTGAGGCAAGAGGTCTTGAGTTTCAATTATGTGAACGAGCGCCTCACGACAATTCGCATCAAGGCTAAATTCGCCAACATCAGCCTGATATGCGCGCATGCCCCCACAGAGGAGAAAGATGACGACACCAAGGACGAGTTCTACGAGCTCCTGGACAAGACATATGAGCAATGCCCTAGCTATGACATTAAAATTGTCTTGGGTGATTTTAATGCCAAACTAGGAAGAGAAGACGTCTTTGGTGGCACAATCGGAAGATACAGCCTGCACGACACCACCTCCGATAACGGACTCAGGCTAATCGACTTTGCTGCAGGGCGAAACGTTGTGGTAGCTAGTACGCAGTTCCCGCATCTCGATATTCATAAGGGGACATGGCGAATTCCTGGTCAATCAACCGCCAACCAAATTGACCACATTGCGATCGACGCAAGGCACTCCTCCAGTATCAAGGATGTCCGAACGTTCCGAGGAGCCAACGTTGACTCGGACCACTACCTCGTTGTAGCAAAGGTAATGCTACGGATATCCAGACCAAAGCCAAAACAGGGAAATACTGTCAGGAAGTTCAACGTCGGACGGCTACAGTCGCAAGAAATCGCCAGGTCCTTTTCCGATCGAGTCTCTCGCGCCCTCTTAACTAGTCCTTTGCCGCCAACTGCAAACATCGAGAACCAGTGGAAAAACTGCAAGGAAGCCATCAGAGATGCCGCCTCTGACGTGCTGGGCTTCGCACGACCACCACAGCGAAACCCCTGGTTCGACGAGGAATGCCGGCAAGTACATGCAGCCAAACAACAGGCATACAAAGCGGCGCTGCATAGAAGGACCAGAGCTGCTCGCGAGCTCTACGAGCAGAAGAGGAAAGAGGAACACAAGCTTCTTAGAAAGAAAAAGAAAGAGCATGAGAAGCGCGCGATCGAGGAATTAGAGGGATGCCACTGCAGGAATGAAGTTCGGAAGTTTTACCAAAAAGTAAAAAGAACCTCCCAAGGTTACAAACCCCGAACCGAAGCCTGCAAGGACGATCAGGGGAACATCGTGGTGGAATCGCAGTCGGTGCTGAGGATATGGAAAAATCATTTCTGCAAATTGTATAACGGCGATGACGAACCGAATTCCGCTACCATGCAAATTGCACCATTCAACCTGGACGACGTAGGCCAACAATTCCGTCCACCCGATCTTGACGAAGTGAGGATAGCCATACCTAATTTTCTCTAATCGAGTAGAGTGATAATTATTAAATATTTCAAAAAATCAATCAATAGTACTTTTGAATAACATTACATTTCAAATAATAATATTAAAATATGTGTTGACTTCTTGGAATCCGCTCGATTATATTTTCGGCTGGGGTCTTCGGCAGCCGTACCGTTGCATTTGTTGCGCTAACGCCACACTCTCCGCATGAAAAATTGGTGTGTCATCCAGCTTCCTCTCATAGCTGTGGTGATGATGTCTCCGATCTGTTGTTTGTTTAGATGTAGTGCTGTTATTAGATACGTATTGAGGTGACACCATCCTCCACGTGCTCCCACAATTAGTGGAAGTATACGGAGGTTAGTATCTGGATGGCGACGTCGGACACTTTCGATGAACTCCGGTGTACTATATTTGGCAACCTTGTTCCTATATTGAAGAGAAAGCGATTCGGGTCCTTCCCAATGCACCCCGACGTCACAAACGATGGTGGTGTTGCCTTTATTGAATATGACGTCAGGAATCTTCAAGAGACCATCATTCCCTCGAAACCTTGGCTCGATCTCTGTTCGCCAGCCCTTATTCCTCGCCGCAGTCACGAGTCGCTTTTGGACGTAGTTGTGCCGGCCAATGCGTTGCCAATGGGTGGCTGGACAACCTTGAAGAATGTGAGACAAACTCTCCACTCGGTCGCAGTTGGCACGGCATCTTCGTTCAGCGGCTGGATTGGATGGTATTCCTTTTGTAGGAAGGAGGTTGAAACGTAGCAGGATGGCCTTTACATAGTCCAATAAAGCTGCTGGAGCTGATGGCCTTGCGGCTGAGCTATTCAAAGCGGCTGGCGATGAATTGGTTAGGAGTATGCACCAGCTCATCTGTAAAATATGGTCGGAAGAAAGCATGCCTGATGAATGAAACCTCAGTATTGTTTGCCCGATCCTCAAGAAAGGCGATCCTCTGGACTGCACCAACTACAGAGGCATCAGTCTTCTTAATATCGCCTACAAGATCTTCTCTGCCGTACTTTGTGAACGCCTGAAGCCATTCGTCAACAACCTGATAGGTCCATATCAGTGTGGCTTTAGGCCAGGGAAGTCCACCATCGACCAAATATTCGCACTACGGCAGATCTTGGAGAAAACCCAGGAGTTCCAAATCGATACCCACCACCTTTTTATCGATTTCAAGGCCGCGTATGACAGCATCTATAGAGACGAGCTATATAGAGCAATGTCTTGTTTTGGCATCCCTGCCAAACTCGTCCGTTTGTGCAGGATGACGATGGAGAATGCACGCTGCACCATCAAGGTCGGCAAAGACCTCACCGACACCTTTGATGTCAAAAAAGGTTTTAGGCAAGGCGACGCGCTGTCATGCGATTTCTTCAACATCGTTCTTGAAAGAATAGTGCAAAACTCTCACGTCAACACCAGAGGCACAATCTTTCAAAAGTCCGTCCAATTACTCGCTTACGCTGACGACATTGACATAATCGGACGAACAAAGCGTGATGTCAGTGGTGCTTTTGTGAGCATTGAGAAGGAAGCCAAGAAGATGGGTTTAACGGTGAATGAAAGCAAAACAAAATATATGCTGTCCACAAGAAAGGACACCCAACACCGACGTCTCGGACAGAACGTCACTATAGACAGCTATAATTTTGAGGTAGTCAGAGACTTTGTCTACCTAGGATCCGCTATAAACTCAGCGAAGAATTACTCTTGCCAATCGCTGTTTCTTTGGGCTAAGAAGGCAATTGAGAAGCAAGGCCCTCTCTCGAGCAACTAAACTGTCCCTGTATAAGACGCTTATCATCCCGGTCCTGATGTATGGTGCAGAGGCATGGACACTGCTAACAGTGGATGAGAACGCGTTAGGCTGTTTTGAGAGGAAAATTCTCCGGGTGATTTTTGGTCCCGTCTGTATAGATGGGGAATGGAGAAGAAGATACAACAACGAACTGTATGGGCTGTACAGCGACACCGACCTAGCCACAAAAGTGAAAAGCCAACGACTGAGATGGCTGGGTCATCTAGAGCGAATGGACACCAATGCTCCGGCCCGGAAAGTCTTTGAATCCAACCCCGTGGGACAACGCAGTAGAGGTGGACAGCGTAAAAGGTGGCGCACGCAAGTGGAAGAGGACCTCAACCAACTTGGCGTGCGAAACTGGAGACAGCTAGCTAGAAACCGAGCCGGCTGGAAGAAGCTTGTTGGTTGAGGCCCTGGTCCACCCCGGACTGTAGCGCCACCTTAAGTAAGTAAGTAAGTAAGGTTTAATGTTGCAATTCTTTCCTTGATCAACATTCGCACTTACAAGTTTAGCAAGTCTTGGCATAAAGCCAAGACCAGTATCCGGCGGCTACCAACTTGGAGGTATTGTAAGCACTTGATGTGTAGGAAAAGATACAGCTCGAGGCCCCCAGTTCCTACAACATTATCACTTCTTATTAATTATGCACTGCCATTTGATGAATTAAAAACTTTTCAGAGATATATTTGTTTTTAATTTATTTAAACGAACGAGAAACACTTTTGAGTATTTGTAAAACACCGCAGAACAAAACTTTCAACTCCAGAGAAATGTCAAATCTTACTAGTGTGTGTGAAAGTCTGTGTAAATCTTGCTAAAAACGAAAGATTTGATTTGTTTAGAAAAATTGATCTTTTCTTCTAAACAAATCGATTTTTTTCTAAAACAGATTCGATTTTTTTGTTGAATGTTTGGAATTTAACATTAATAAATCAATTTATTTTTGATTTGGATCTGTCAAAATCAGCTTTTTGACAGATCCAAATCAATTTTAACCTTCCATTGGGCGGAAAAATTGATTTATTTTTTGATTTTAAATCAATTTTGCAGATCTAAATTTTTCGGCAGATTTACCCCTCCCTGCACTAATACCAAAACAATTTTGAGCTGTCACTTTCCTTATGTGGTTTTTGATGTGATTTTTTTTATTTCGGTTGCAAAAATTGTGCTCAAAATACGAAAAAAATAATTTTTAATAGAAAAAGGAAGCTGTTTAATTAATTAATGAAGCTATTACTCTACCAAAAGTGGCTCAAGGGATGGAAATTGTTACGAGTAATAAGATACACGTGAAATTACACAAATACATTGGCAATACAGGTCTACAGCACTGATCTCTATAAAACACTGGATAGTGTATCGATACAAAAATATTGCTTCCATTTGAAGAATTGTTATATTATGAAGCTGACCACTTTTTTGTATACCAGTATAACTGTATAACATGTAATACAAAGATAATTCATTAAACAGACATCAATTCTCCGTTCGTTTCACCCCCCGAGATCTGTTTGCTAACATTTGTTGTGTTCGTAATTTAAATTCATTCACTAATTAGTAAATGAAACGGAATAACAAACGTAAAGAGTGTGACAAGGAGGTACAATCATTAAAAAAAAAGGCAGAATATGCAATCGCATCCTCCTCATAATAATTATTCATTAGCTATTTTGCTCAACTTGTTCGCAAACTGCAATGATTTATCTCATTCCACTATGTAATTATACTAAAAAAAATATACCAAATGCACACAGTGAATAACTTAAAGATAATAAATAATAAAACAAACTTCCATAAAAGTTTATATTTTCATATCATGGTCTGTTTCCCTTTCTTCAGATAGACATCTGGAAATAGGGATGAGCGATTTTAATCGATATTTGCAAAATATCGATAATAAGGACTTCGATGCTTTGCAACATCGATATTAACATCCAAAACATCGGACTTAAAAACAAACAAAAAGTTAATACGAAAATTATTGATTCTGCTAGTAAAATCTAGATGGAGTGACTTTCATAGTTTATAAGTCATCTGTAACATTTGGAATTTTTTGAAAACGGAAATCATCAAAGGATCTCCCAAACCAAACTTAAAAATTCAGAACCACAACGAAGCTTCGATGTGCAAAAAGGCACAGATATAAGTTTACACATGAAGTGCCTATCAATTTTGCTTCCATCAAATTTGTTTTGTGTTTATTTGTGCAATAGAAATATTTTTACATCGATATTCAAGCATTAATATCATCGATGCTCAACAAGACGCATTTTAAACCATACAAGTTTTTGTACACACTTTCGCAAGCAAAAATATTTCTCAATATCGTTAGATAACAGTGTACACATGAAATACTTGCAATATATTGCTTCTATAAAATCTGTGGACGATATATTTTGCAAAATTCAAATTTTAGCATCGATTCCCACGCATAGAAATAATAGATGCTCAGAAAGACCCAATTTACACCAATGAAAGTTTTTGCACACAACTTCGTGTTTTGCAATATCGATATATTCCTAAAAGCCACAGAAAACAGTTTACACAAAATTCCTTGAAATATTACTGCAAAATACATATTTAATATCGATTTTCACGAATTTAATAGCCCGATTCTCCCCCTTGTGATGAATCACAAGTCACAAGCTCTTGTGACTACTCCTTGTGAGGATTGTTGTGACTCGATAACATTTTGGTATTCTCCCCCTAATAGTCACAAGAATACTCACAACGAAACTCACCACAGCATTTTGTTGGTAGCTTTTTGACCGATGAGCGCACACATAAACAACTCTACAAGCAATCGCAACGAACGAAACCAACACACCCAAAATTTGTATTCAGTTTTTCTGTCCCATAAATACAAAGCAAAATGATATCGCGCATTTGTACTATTCTTTTGCTTAAGAAATGAAAGAATACATATATTTTGTTCTCTTTCGCACAGAGAACATTAAGGCCTCTGTAGAAAGAATATAATTCAATGATTTGAAGAAACTCAAATAAATTGTGAGTTGTGACCTGCTCTGGAGGAGATCACAGTTTCGGTTGTTTTTATGACTCTCACAAGTTGTGACTTTAGGGGGAGAATACGAAAAAGTCACAAAATCAGTTTCACCACTTCTTGTGACTTGTGAGGTATCAGTGATGATAGGGAGAATAGGGCTATAAATTATCGATGGTCAGAAACACGCAGTTTACACCATGCAAGTTCTTGCGCACACCTTTGTGTGAAACAAGATTTTGATATATCGGATTTCAAAAAGGGCAGCTTAAGACCATGAATTGCCTTGCAATAGCTGTGTTTTTTTGTTTGTCCATATGGAGTTTGGTGAAAAAAACGACATCGGGACATTTCAACATTTGCCTTGGTGTGCCATTTTGTTTTGAACTATCTTACCAACAAACATTTGACATTTCTATACAATTTATCGATAACACAACGACAATGGTAGTCTGGCAATACCGTTTTTATCGGGACAAAAGTTAACTCCAGTTAATTATCTGGACTTAGCTAACTCTATATGGACATAGTTCTTGTTGTATTTAACATGTAAATTGTTTTGCTTTGTTGTCGTTTTTTTCACACAATTTTATTTGGATATGCAAAAAAACACAGCTAATATTGATTTTATTAAATTTGTTGATATTAAGTGTGCAAAATACATATTTTAACATCGATTTTCACCCATTAATTCAATCAATGATTATTGATGCCTAGAAAGATACCACTTACACGCGGTTTTAGCACACAAGCTTCTGTGCATCATTATTTTGCAATATCGATGTTTAAAGTTGAAATACCTTGCTTATGACTTCATATTTTCCATTTGTATGAAAACTTAAATCGATTTTAAAAACTTAAGAAAAAATAGCCGGCACCAGAAATTTTTAAAGCTTAAATACATTAGAGCATAGCATGACGCTTTTTTTGCTTTGGTCAAAGAAAAAACTTAAACAAAAACACCTGAAAAAAACATTTATATTAAGTAGCATGGATATTTTCGGTTCGATGTTGAAATCGATGTTGTTTCAATATCGCACATCCCTATCTGGAAAATAATTTTTTTTTTGTGTAATTCAGACGTCAAATTATGAAGCCGACCATTGTATATCCAATCTATAGTATTCTCATGAAACACGATTTTGTAGGTAGCCATTTGGTCGATAGGTTCGCTGTGATCGCCTTACCGAGATCCCTTAACAAAAATTAGTATTACATTTGGACGCATAGATGGCCACGAGCTTTTTTTCTTCATGAGAATACTATAGAATTTATATACAATGAGCCGACCACCTAATTGTCATCTTCAAATGGAAGCAAAGAAACTGTTATACTTTATAAGGAATACACTATCCAGTGTATTATAGAGATCAGTGGTCTACAGGTGTTCAAAAATTTTAGAAAAAACAGTCACATGGACATACTCGAGCGCGCCAGATATTGATAATGTATGCGTATATGGCCTGCGTCTTTCTTATAACGGAGGTATGTTAATCTGCCGGTTTGCGTGGTGGGGGTGGCTGTATCGGAGGGTATAAATTGGAAAACAAATGTATTTACTCGAGCGCGTCAGGTTTTAAGAGGGGATGTTAGTGACCTCATTGTATATAAAAACTATAGTACTACTATGGAATAGCTTTTGGTAGTACGCGTAGTACGCGTTGTGGCGCTAAGATAGCCACAAATTTTGACTACGAATGGTAGGATAGGAGTATCAAGGAGTAAAGAACAAGTAGTAAGAATGAGAGGAGAATATTATTTTGGTATACACAATAAAAATGGGAGTAAAGGAGATAAGTGAGTCAGCTGTTTTTGTCATTTAATAATAAATAGAATAAGAGAGAAAATGGAAAAATATTTGCCATGGCCTATTTCTGTTGAGCATTATACATACACACATACATCGCATATTTTGTTTTGTAAAGTAATAAGCGCCACCTTTATGGATTTCAAAACCAATTACATAGGTATTTAAATCCCAATTTTATATTAAATACGAATTGAAAACCTATATCGAAGAGAATAGTTTCATGTTTCTATTTACATACATACATACTTACATTTTAGTGCGTAGGACTCGATTCCCAGCCGTGCCACCTAAATACAAAAATGTTTTATGCCTCTTGCGAGGAACTGACAAATCCTCCAAGAGTATACTTGTCATGAAAAAGTGCTTCTCATTTAGCCGTTCGCACTCGGCAAAAAACTGTAGGCCCCCTCCATTCCTGCCAATAACACGCACACAGCAATGGTTGTGAGTTGTAAGTCACTAGGCCCTGGTTCTCCACGAGCTGTTGCGCCACCCAAATTATTATTTTTTTTTTTATACTTACATTATAAATACGTTGATACTGTGTACTGTGAGCTTTACTTTGTATTCAAAATTACTTGCCAGTCACTGCATAGCCCTCGAACTATACCTGCACTATTAGCATATGAAATAAAGAAGTCAATCCTCAGCTGTCAATTTGATTTGCCTACAAGCTGAAGCGAACAGCTGATGTATTAGATTTGCAAAGTATTAGTGAAAAGCAGTGCAAACGCACACATAGAATCAACTAGTCATTCAGCACAGGGGCCTATTTCTGCGCTACTACATCAGCTACAATGTATTAGTATAACAGTTGTATTACATCATTTCTGTTTCAAACATACATTGGTTTTTCAGGTGTAGTACATCAATGTAGCTTTGGAGAATCGATTGGAAGTATTGGAAAAATGTATGATTCTGTTTCACAGCTTTTGCTACTACATTGTTGTGGTACAACTTGCTGTAAATACTTTCTCACACTAAAAATATTTGCTGTGATTGCTGTATCAGGATGGGATATGGCTGGATATAAAAGAAAATATACGAATGTAAGTATTTTGGTTACAATTGATTGGATGTACAATGAATGCAAGCGTTCGACCAACAATTGAGTACACATTTTTGGAATCCTTCAACGAAATAATGGTCTTCCATATTAAAATTCATGCGTTATAAATATAATTTTCGGTCTTCTTTAAATAAGGGTATTCATCTGTCAAATTTTCCATACAAATTGTGACAGAATTACGAAGTTTAAAACTTAACAATACAAACTACGACTTGCATGAGTACCCTTGATTATATGTTGAATTCAAAATTATTGGCGAAAATATTTATGTCAAAATCCATTTATTCTTAATTTATTTTAAATTATTTATTTGTATCTCTTCAAAAATTGAAACTAACTCACTTCCAAAAAAAACAAATAATATAAATGTCACAAACACAACATCCATTTGATCAACGAGCTACACCCTACAACGAGCTGCACATCCACTACATCAACGAGCTACATCATACAACACTTCCAGTTGTAGTAATGAAACAGACAAATGTAATTGATGTAGTTGTAGAAGAGTGCTGTAAGATGTAGTTGATGTAGCTGGTGTAGTAGCGGAGAAATAGGCCCCAGGTCTTGTTGTTGTTGCAATTCACATCTATTTCTTCGACACGAAATGAAATTACAAATACAACAATGTAAACAAATGGGTTTTGGAGGGTGAAACGTACGAAGGATTGGCTTCTTTATTTGATATTCTCTGACTATTAGCCGCGTTTTATTATCGCTCATAACCCATATGGTTCACCTCTTGAAAATAAAACGATGCGGATTAGTGCAAAAACAGTGCTGTATATCAGTCTCTTTTTTTCTTATGTTTATTTGTTTTTCATGTAAACACTTGTCTCTTTTCCTCTCTATTCCTAACACTGCTGACATCATTCACAATGGTGAATAGCCCTCTGCCGGTCAGAGTGAAAACCTCCTTCTGGGTTATTGTAATTAACCTCGATGGAAACCTAGATCCCATGTTGTTTTTGTAATATATGCTAAAAGATAACCTCGACCCAGACCCAGAGATAGAAAAACGCAGCTATTACACTAGTTTACAAAATTTTGGGTCATGGTAGGGTCCTTAGAAAAAATATATTTTCTAGACTAATTTTGGGTCACTGAACACGAAAATCAAAATTATTTTTTTTTCCAAAGAAGCGTTTTCGAGATATGCGCAAAAATCATTTTCTCAGCTATTTTTTCAGATATTCCCATAAATCTCAAAAACGGCATAGTTAATTTACATAAAATGTGTATTTTCTGAATTATGTGATCTGTCTCCTTCCGACGATGTACTGTTTGTATAAGTCGGACTGAAATTTTATAAGTTACAGGCATTCAAAGTTTCAAAAACGAGTATTTTTGAAAAATTTCTAGTTTTTGGTTGCGCCATATGGATAGAAAAAAAAAATATTTAAAATAATTTTAAGGAGTCAACTAAAAAACAATCTTTTTAACAAAGATTTGAGCCAAAGTTTTTCAAAATCGGACGATAAATGTAGAAGTTATTAAATAATTAGTGAAAAAGGGCAGTTTAATTTTTTTCAATAAAAGTCATATAAATGTATATAAGGGTGTCTGTTATTTCCCAAAATCATTTTTTAAAATCAGGAACCCCTAAAATCAAAATTCTATGTCCTTAAATAAAGTTTTTGACCACAAAATTTTTGTCTAAGGTGATAAATCGTTGCATCTTAGGCCATTCTCTTTTCCATACAAAGGAGTATTGAACACACCAAACTCAAAGACCAATAATGACGTGATATATATCTTTGGAAAGGTATTTTTATGAACTACAATAGTTACTTAGGAAGTTCATTTCAAATCTCTACGTGAAAAAAGTTATTCGCTAGTTAAGTATAGTTTTTTCACACCAAAATTCGCTGAAACACAATTTTGGCCAGCGAATAACTTTTTTCACATAGAGATTTGAAATTAACTCTTTGAGTAACTATTGTAGTTCATAAAAATACCTTTCCAATGATATATATCACGTCATTATTGGCCTTGGAGTTTGGTGTGTTCAATACTCCTTTGTATGGAAAAGAGAATGGCCTAAGATGCAACGATTTATCACCTTAGACAAAAATTTTGTGGTCAAAAACTTTATTTAACGACATAGAATTTTGATTTTAGGGGTTCCTGATTTTGGGAAATAACAGACACCCTTATATACATTTATATGACTTTTATTGAAAAAAATTAAACTGCCCTTTTTCACTAATTATTTAATAACTTCTACATTTATCGTCCGATTTTGAAAAACTTTGGCTCAAATCTTTGTTAAAAAGATTGTTTTTTAGTTGAGTCCTTAAAATTATTTTAAATATTTTTTTTTCTATCCATATGGCGCAACCAAAAACTAGAAATTTTTCAAAAATACTCGTTTTTGAAACTTTGAATGCCTGTAACTTATAAAATTTCAGTCCGACTTATACAAACAGTACATCGTCGGAAGGAGACAGATCACATAATTCAGAAAATACACATTTTATGTAAATTAACTATGCCGTTTTCGAGATTTATGGGAATATCTGAAAAAATAGCTGAGAAAATGATTTTTGCGCATATCTCGAAAACGCTTCTTTGGAAAAAAAAATAATTTTGATTTTCGTGTTCAGTGACCCAAAATTAGTCTAGAAAATATATTTTTTCTAAGGACCCTACCATGACCCAAAATTCTGTAAACTAGTGTTATTAGCCGCGTTTTATTATCGCTCATGACCCATATGGTTCACCTAGTGAAAATAAAACGATGTGGGTTAGTGCAAAAGCAGTGCTGTATATCAGTCTCTTTTTTTCTTATGTTTATTTATTTTTCATGTAAGCACTTGTCTCTTTTGCTCTCTGTTCCTAATACTGCTGACAAATCGCTGACATCCATTCACAATGGTAAATAGCCCTCTGCCGATCAGAGTGAAAACCTCTATCTGGGTTATTGAAATTAACCTCGATAGAAACCTAGATCCCATGTTGTTTTTGTAATGCATGTTAAAAGATAACCTCGACCCATACCCAGAGATAATAAAACGCAGCTATTAAGTTGCCTATGTAAATAGTTATTCAGAATAAAAACATTTATAATAAAGTTGAGTATACCTACATACATACTTATTTTACAGATGACATATGTATACGTGCAAACACCATCATTGGGCTGAACGGGATGCCCCAAGTGAAGGGAGAGTCGAGTGGTCTAAGAATAAACAGCAAAATCGACAAAAATAATGCTTACAGGCCGCTCAACACAGCAGCGTATTTTCTGCAGGAGACGACAATATAAGAAGTCGAACAGTTTAACTACCTTATTGGCAGTTTTGTTTATGCAAGTAGCGATAGGTACGGATCGCGACGTTAAAAGTAGGACTAACAAGGCTCGTGCTGCCTTCGGTACTCTGTCCCAATTAGAGAACCTAGTCAAATCAGGCGTTTTCCTTTGGAGGTGGCGAAGTACTTGCAAGTACTTTGCCAGCTTTTTTCAATGGAACACATAAAACTGCTTTCCCATGTAAAATGTATCTACTCGCGCATGAGAGCATGTGCAGTTGGTAGTACTAGATTAGGGTTTTCATCTACTCGTAAGTACTTCGCCACCTCCAAAGGAAAACGGCTATCAATGTCAAGTCCGAGCTGTTAAATGCTTGCGAAACCTGGAAAGTCAAGACTAAAGTTTCGAGGAAATTGCAGGCTTTTGTGAATCACTGTTTACGCCACATCCTAAAGATTCACTGGCCATAAATTACTTCATACGAGGAATTGTGGCGAAGGACAAGTCAAGAACGGGTGGACGGCGATATAAGAAAGGGTAAATGGAAATCGATTGGTCACACACTGATGAAACCAAACCCTGAAATTGCATGTAATCCTTTGAATGGAATCCTAAGGGTGCACGGCGGGTTGGAAGGCCAAGAACAACATGGAAATCAATTGCCTGGGCAGAAGCTGAATTCCAGAGACGGACGTGGCCACAGCTTAAAGGATGGAGACGTTTTGTTGACGCCCTATGCCCCAACCGGGGTTACAGGACACGATGATAATTAGGTATTTCTCGAGGTAATTTTTTAGAATAATTTTGAAGTGGTTTAAAAAGAAAACACGGTTTAAATGGTTAGATTGAGCATTTTTATATTTTCTACGTGACCAACGAGATATTTTCTGCGTACTGTCAAACACTATTCGCAATCCACAATATCAAGACGCATTCCACAAATCTGCGAATGAGAAATTCGCCCGAATTTAACTTCAAATTTTACTGGTTTATTTTTTATGACAGTTAGCGTTTGTCGGCGACCACTCATGTGAAAGAAATTGTTAAAATTCATCACAGTACACATATATGTGTACGTGACAGTACACATATATGTGTACTGTGAAAATTCATGACCATTCCCAATTCGCAGCTCATATGGAAGGTGTTTGATGCCAAAAAGAAAGACGTGTTACTGCTTTGAGTGTTCAACAAGAAGTAATTTATTAAATGTGAATTCATTATGCAATACATAAGTACATACAGTGCAAAGAAAAATAGAGAGTTCTAAAAACATCGAATAGGAGAAATAGAATAATTAACATAGGGTAAACTAGGCATAATTCAACACTTCCACTTTTATATTTCTATTTCATTATATATATTTCATTTCTCAACTCCTAATTTGTCTCTTAAATATTCAAAACGATCTCTTAGCAAAGGTTTAGTAAATATATCTGCTGTTTGTTGATTAGTTGATACATAATGCAAGGTGAATAACCCCTCCTCATACTTCTGACGAATAAAGTGGTATTTAACTTCAATATGTTTAGTTCTTTTGTGGAACTCTGGATTTTTAATCAGCTTGACAGCACTCTGGTTGTCCATGTTGAGTGTTGGAGTATCTGCTTTCTTTCCAACAAGCTCCAAAAATAAACGATGTACCCATATAAGCTCTTTGACACCTTCGCAAGCTGCCACATACTCAGATTCGGTCGTTGACAAAGCCACACACTTCTGACGCTGGGAACACCAAGATATCGCAGCTGCTCTAACCATCATTGCGTACCCACCAGTTGATACCCTTGTTTCTGGGTTTCCAGCAAAATCAGCATCTGTAAAGCAATGTATTTGTAGATTAACTTTTTTAAAACAGAGACCATAATTAAGAGTTCCTTTTAAATATTTAAATATTCTTTTCACTGCAATAATATGGCAACCTTGAGGATTTTCTAAATGCCGACTAACCAAACTCACTGCATAGGCAATGTCAGGCCTGGTACCTACAGCCAAATACATAAGGCAGCCCACTGCTTCACGAAATGGATATTTTGACACAAGTTGAGTTTCAGGTTCAGACAAAATACCTTTGGTTTCAACTGGCGTTGTAACAGCCCTTGAATCTAGCATGCCAAACCTTGATAAAACCTTCGTAGCATACGACGTTTGTTTCACCTGCACATTTCCATTTTCATTAAATTTGATCTCCAAACCCAGATAGCAGTTTGCCATTGAGGCTTTAATCTCGAACTCTCGACTCAAATATAAAAGCAAGGCCTCTATATCGTCTTCATCATCTGCGGCCACTAGACCATCGTCAATGTATATGGCCAATATCATTTTTCGTCCATTATTTTCACTGATGAATACACAGGAATCCGCCTCACTCACTTTAAAATAGAACTTGTTTAGAAAGTCTGTAAATCGGATGTTCCAACATCTGGATGCCTGTTTCAGTCCATAAAGGCTCCTTTGCAGCTTACACACTTTCCCGCTTCCGTCATCATAGCCTTTCGGTTGGTACATGTATATATCTTCAGTAAGATCCCCATACAAAAACGCCGTTTTGATGTCAAATTGTCGGAGTTTTAGATTCTCATTTGCACAAATGGCCAAAATCAATCTTATTGAGCAAAATTTTACAACGGGGCTAAACGTTTCCTGGTAGTCAATACCGTACCGTTGCGTGAAACCTCTTACTACCAGACGCGCTTTATAGTGTTCGATCTTACCATCTGCAGCACACTTTATTTTGTAAACCCACTTGTTCGTAATGGCTGATTTATCACAAGGAAGAGACACAAGATTCCAAGTATTATTTTTCTTCAATGATGAAATTTCATCATCCATAGCTGCCTCCCACTCTTTTCTTGATGGTGACTCTTTAACTTCTTCAAAACATTGAGGTTCTTGTGAATCAGCTATGAAAGCAAATCCTTCTTCATGAGCGCATACGGTAGAACATTTTGAACGTAACTGGTGGTTTTTCTTCCTGGCTTCCTTGTTTTCAGAGAAATTTCATCATCCATAGCTGCCTCCCACTCTTTTCTTGATGGTGACTCTTTAACTTCTTCAAAACATTGAGGTTCTTGTGAATCAGCTATGAAAGCAAATCCTTCTTCATGAGCGCATACGGTAGAACATTTTGAACGTAACTGGTGGTTTTTCTTCCTGGCTTCCTTGTTTTCAGAGCTTTCCTCTTCTTCAGGGCTTTGAATGATATTTTGACTTCCCTGCTTTGCCTTACCTTCTAATTCACTTTCTTCCACTGAGTTTGAAAGCTTTTGTTGCTGCTTGGTAGTATCCTGATTCTCCTCGGTTTCCTCTACTGTAGGAATGGTAGTGCTTGGTGATTTATCTCGAAACACAACGTCTCTTGAAATTTCAACTTTCCTGCTCTCAGGTAGCCACACTCTAAAACCTTTCGAATATTCCTCGTAGCCAACAAATACCCCTTTCCTTGCCTTTGAACACAGCTTGCGTCTTTTTTCTTTCGGCACATGAATATACGCATCAACTCCAAAAATTTGAAAATGTTTTATATCTGGAACCTTTCCAAACCACAACTCAAATGGGGTCTTACCACTTTCTGGGCAGGATCCCGTACGATTAAGAGTATAAACTGCAGTTGTCACAGCTTCTCCCTAAAAATTTATAGCTCATATCCCTCGCATGAATCATAGTTCTGGCCAATTCTATGATGGTCCTCATATCGCGTTCTGCTCTGCCATTATGCTGAGGGGTGTAAGGAACACTCTTTTGATGGCAAACACTAAATCTTCTCAAAATGGCTTCCACGTCCTTGTTGATGAACTCGAGTCCGTTGTCTGAGCGCAACGTCTTAACACAAAACCCTGTTTCTGCATGAACCTGCTCCAAATACGCCTCAATGATTCTAGGTACATCTGTCTTAGATTTTATACAGAAGACTCTGCGGAAATTAGGAAAGTCATCACGAAATAAAAGCATATAACGAGCACCTCCATAATGAGTCCTCCTGCATTGGACCGCATAGATCTGTATGCACAAGTTCACCCACTTTCTTGGCCCGATTTTCGCTTGCCTCAAAAGGTTTCCTATGATGTTTCCCGAAAACACACGCCTCACAAAAGAAGTCTTTCTCATTATTAAATTCTATACTTTGAAAGGCTAGCACGTTTTTGACGTGACCTACGTTTTGGTGGCACAACCTCTGATGCCAGGTTTGCAAACGCAAAACTAATGCCGCATGTGCTACACCCATATCTTTAGCTAAAATTACCTTAAAAGCCAGTCTAAAAAGCTTACTAGACTCCCGGTATGCGACTGCAGCAACCTCATTGTTTTTCCGAATCTCGCATCGATTATTGTCTGCCACCATATTAAATCCCTTGTCCAAAGTAGAATTAGTAGAAAATAAATTCAACTTTATATCTGGAACTAATAAAACATTTGATAGAAATCTCTTGGACCAACATTTACCATTAAACGCTTCGATTTCCACAGTGCCCTTCCCCTCAGCCTTTATTACATCTCCGTTTCCAACTCTTATGAACATTGGCTCCAAAAATCTTTCATAGCCACGAAGCCAGTCCTTTCTGAAGCACATGTGATCGCTGGCTCCCGAGTCTAAGAACCAGCTATCCCTCTCGGCAGTTACCGAATAACCTTTTTGGATAACAAAAGCATCACCTATCCTATTATTGCCTTGCTGAACTTGCCTAACCCTTCTTTTGGGACACTCATTTTTCCAGTGGCCATCTTTTTTGCAAATGAAACATTTGCCACGCTTTCTAAACCCATTTACCGTACCACCACTGCCACCACTGCTGCCACCACTTCCACTGCAACCACCACCACGTGATTTTTCCGTCTTTGCCAGAAAAGCTCCTGAAACACTGCTTTGAACCCCCATCCTAGACTCCTCCATACATAATCTCGCAGTCAGATTTTTGAGATTGCGTTCTTTTTTGTCTGTGGACTCCCAAGATGTGAAAAAATGACCAAAATTATCTGGAAGTGTCATTAAAATCTTTGTAATGAGCATGTTTTCAGAAATACCTTCCCCCAGATCTTTTAATTGCTGTGCGATCTTCTGCAATTTGGAGATATGAACCGCAATTGAATCATCTTGCTCCTTTGAATAATTGAAAAATTGCTACTGGAGCAAATGAATACTAGTCTCTGGTTTCTGTTCATATACACTCTAAAGCTTCGCCCACATTTCCGCCGAAGTTTCGTAGTTCATGATATGTAACATTGGCTCTTGGCCAATCGTAGTAACAATCATTTTTTGAGCGGCATTGTCCTTTTTGGTCCATTTGACTAATTCAGCCGCTGTCTCTGATTTTACCACAACACCAGTAACAATACCTATACCATAGCTCAGATGCTTTCATTAGCACCTTCATTTGGAACTTCCATAATGTCCAATTTTCACTGCTACGAAGCTTCTCTATTTTTGATAGCTCACTGTCCATGCTAATGCAAAAGAATAAAAAATTAGCACGTGAGATGAAAGATATCGGTAAAATCGAATGAACAAAAACTGCGGTACAAAATTCTGTAAGCTGAAGAAACCCGTTTGGTTTCTATATATCTACCACTTGTATGTACAGTACTTATTGCTCTCAGAGTTAGGCTGGGCCCATAACCTGTTTGATGCCAAAAAGAAAGACGTGTTACAAAGAAAAATAGAGAGTACTAAAAACATCGAATAGGAGAAATAGAATAATAAACATAGGTTAAACTAGGCATAATTCAACAGAAGGCCCTTAAAGTGCCTTTCACACGAGATGCGACCTGCGAATGCGAATAAATCTGTTTATTTATTTACAAATATCCACCCCGATTACAGAATCCGACGAATGAGTTGCGGAGGAAGTCAGACCTAATTTTGACATTTGGCAGAAGTGAAAATGTCAAAATTGAGTCTGATTCCTTCCGCAGCTCATTCGTCGGATTCTGTAATCGTGGTGATCAACAAATTCTCGTTTTAACATTTCGACAAAGTAAATAAACAAGCCTATCCGCATATTAATAAAGAAAAAAGGCTTAAGATTTGTTTAAATTGTGAAATTTAGCATTTCTATATTATCTACAGGTCCAAAAAAATATGTTCTGTGAACTGCCAAGCCCTTATTCGCAATCAGGACGCATTCCAAAAATCTACGAATGAAAAATTCGCTCGAGTTTAACCTCTAAATTGTTTTAAGCACCCATTTAACTGGTTTATTTTTTAAGAAAATTCGCGATCGTCGGTGGCCAAACAAATCACTCACGTGAAAGAAATGTCAAAATTCGTGACTATTCGCAATTCGCAGCTCATATGCATGGCACTTTACTGGAGTTCAAAAGTGAATAGTTTTGAAATGGTGATTTCATGAAAAAGATTGCGAAGCGTGTACTTGTCTGATCAAAACGATTAAGGTGTCTATGGACAGATAAACTTATTCTCCAGGACATCATTGGAAAACAAATTTAATTTTGTGCTCGAGAAACTGGCGAAAACATGTTTTTCAAAGCAAATGTAGCTTACACTATAGCATTTTTTACAAAAAAATATTAAATAACATAAAATTCAATATTTTTATTGGACAAAATTTTAATTTTGTACCTAATAAAAATTTTAATAACGCAAAATAAAAATGCTTGTGAATTTTGAAAAAACGCATTTTTGACAGTCAATTTTGTATACCTAATGCTAAGAGTACACGGCATGTAAAATGCCGCATGCACATGTGGCACTGACGTCACCAAAAACTGCTACATATGTGCCTCATGCTTGGAACATGCGGAAGTGACTTCATGCGCAGAAAAATGCTGAGTACACGACATGTAAAATCTGTCCCAAAAGCCGCATGTTTGCATGCGGCAACATTGGCTACATGTACTGTCGCCGCATGCACATGCGAAGGAAAAATATGCCGAGTACACGCCATGTGACAAATTGCTTGCATGCTTCAAGCACATGGGCAAAACCTGACATGTGCATGTCACTTTCGAGTACACGAAATGCGAAAAAGCCGCATATTGACGCATACGCTAGAAATATTCTGTTTTCCTGCATTGGACTTTTGGACTTTTGTATATAATCTTCTATTGAAAGCAGGTTTCAGGGCAATTGGGTGACATTTGGATCTAGATACACATTTTTCGTCAAAATATTAAGCCTTATTATGAGTTTCACGTGAACAACATTCCACCCGGAAAAATTGAAATTTCGATTTTCGCCTATTGTGGGTTTCACCCGAAAAATGAAAATTCCTCTTTTTTGTGAGTACTCAATTCGGGCAAAATGTATCGTAAATAAGATCTTAAACTATCACATACTTTTCGAAGACGAACCCAAAATAAACAAGGGGTCTTAGGTCAAGAGAAATTCGGGTGAAACTCATAATAGCTTTAAAAATTCCGGGGGAAAAAAAAACTTTCGGGCGGAACTTACAATAGGGCTGATTGTTCGTCCTCCATCTGTCAAGTCAACAATTCTCAAATTCCATTGAAGGATGGCTACGATGTCAATGGATTAAAAAACACCTAAGAAATCTGAAATATGTTAAGATTTTTTACTTATGTGATTTTAGGGCAAGTGGGTTACATTTGAATTGAATTTTATATCTACTTTTTCCGCAAAATATAGTTCGTGATTTTTTCAGCTATACCCTGGGTCACTGGGTGGCATGAAATCAACAATATTCCCGTCATCACCATCCCCCCTCTGCCCTCTCCGAATTGTCAAACAATACTCAAAATGTTCTTTATTCATAATTCACTGCATGGTGCACACAACATGAATGAATTAATAGAAATTAAAAAAAAATCGATTGAAACAGTAAATTATATATAAAAAAATACAAAATACAGGCTCCGTCTTATACCAGAACTCGTTCTACATGCAAAAACATGCGGCAGCAGAAACTCGCGCTGGCGCATGTTTGGGACATGCCGCATATGCATGCGGCAATTGAAAAAATGTCGCATGTATTCACAATTTGCATGTGCCGAGCGAGTACACGACATGCGAAAATTCCACATGTTAACATGCAGCATTGTTGTCGCATGTGCATGTCCATTACATGCGGCTGTCACAAACATGCCGATTACACGGCATACGGCTAAGAGTATACGGCATGTAAAATGCCACATGTGCATGCGCAGTGACGTCATTATTACGTCAGATATGCGTCCCAATTGCCGTATGTCGTGTAATCGGCATGTTTGTGACAGCCGCATGTAATGGACATGCACATGCGACAACAATGCTGCATGTTAGCATGTGGAATTTTCGCATGTCATGTACTCGCTCGGCACATGCAGATTGTGAATACATGCGACATTTTTTCAATTGCCGCATGCATATGCGGCATGTCCCAAACATGCGCCAGCGCGAGTTTCTGCTGTCGCATGTTTTTGCATGTAGAACGAGTTCTGGTATTTGTCGGAGCCTGTATTTTGTATTTTTATATATTATTTCTTGTTTCAATCGATTTTTTTTAAATTTCTATTAATTCATTCATGTTGTGTGCACCATGCAGTGAATTATGAATAAAGAACATTTTGAGGATTCGTTGTTTGACGATTCGGAGAGGGTAGAGGGGTGATGGTGATGACGGGAATAATATTGATTTCATGCCATCCAGTGACCCAGTGTATAGCTGAAAAAGTGTCACGAACTATATTTTGCGGAAAATGTAGGTATTATATTTCAATTCAAATGGTACCCACTTGCCCTAAAATCACAGCAGTAAAAAATCTTAACATATTTCAGATTTCTTAAGCCACGTCCAGATCAATAAAAATTTGCTTTGTGAGCCGTATTCGGCTCAAATATTTGTGGGAATGCAAACAAAAAAAAACGTCAATGTGGACGTCCGGACGCACACAAATTTGTGTGTCACATTCAACGCACGTTATCCAATTCCGATGGATTTTCGACGCACACGAAAAAATTTGCGGCGCACAGGTGCTTTGATGTGGACGACATAAAACATTTTAATGCAAACTGAGCACTCACGCACGGCACACTACGCAAAAATTTATTTCCAAATTAATTTGAGCTTTCGGCGAAAATATTTGTGGCGAACACAAAATTCAAGGCGCACGGCACACAACGTAAATTTTTATTTATCTGGACGCGGCCTTAGGTGTTTTTTAATCCATTGACATCATCGTAGCCATCCTTCAATGGAACTTGAGAATTGATGACTTCACAGATGGAGGACGAACAATATTTTGACGAAAAATGTGTATTTTGATCCAAATGTCACCCAATTGCCCTGAAACCTCCTTTCAATAGAAGATGATATAAAAAAGTCCAAAAGTCCAATGTAGGAAAACAGAATATTTCAAGTGTATGTGTTAATATGCGGCTTTTTCGCATTTCGTGTACTCGCAAGCGACATGCACATGTCAGGTTTTGCTCATGTGCTTGTTACATGCAAGCAATTTGTCACATGGCGTGTACTCGGCATATTTTTCCTTCGCATGTGCATGCGGCGACAGTACATGTAACCAATGTTGCCGCATGCAAACATGCGGCTTTTGGGACAGATTTTGCATGTCGTGTACTCAGCATATTTTTGTGTATGAAGTTACTTCCGCATGTTCCAAGCATGCGTCACATATGTAGCAGTTTTTGGGACGTCAGTGCCACATGTGCATGCGGCATTTTACATGCCGTGTACTCTTAGCATAACGGTATTTTTTTGACAATTTTTTTGGCAGTGGATATAAATTCAATTTATTTTTCAACTTGCAATGCAAGCCAACAACAACAACAGCTAGAGACAGAACCTTCGACGCAACGTTACAACCTACGTAGCCACAATCGCTCGTAACATCTCTTTGGCAGTTTCCCGGTGACCACGCTCCATGCAATTCGTAGCAAAAAGTTCGGGGTGAGTACAGTATTGAACTCGCTAAATATTACAGCCAAATTAAAAAACGCGGAATAGCGAAGAGTTAGCCTTATTCCATAAATTAAGTGCAAAATGTCACTAATAAAACAAAATTTCTGCTATGAGACGTTTACTATGCTAAACCACCGAAGCAGATGGTTTAGCGAAGGAATAAGCAGCCAGACTATTTTTTTTATTTTTGTTGGTATCAGAAGATTTACCTTTTCAATAACATTTTTTTTTTATGAACAGTGATTTCGCTATGTTCTGAAGAATATAAAGCAAAAGGTTATTTATAAATGGTTTAGTTTATTTTTATGAGCTTACTTTGTCTTTGGTGCTCCAACTCTCGCTTCTTTTTCTTTTTTAATTAAATTTACCATAATACCTACTTATAATTTAGATAGACATAAACAAGAAAATTCTTAGGTGTGTTTGGTAGCTTGAAATTTTAAAATGTCAAAACCCATACGGAAAAAACCCAAGCTTCCGAAACTTGGTACAAATTTCAAGATACTTAACAGGCCTCGCACGGTAAACGTCACTTTACTATTCCACGAATATAAATTTCTTTTTAATGAGAAATTTTAACCCGTGGCTTAACTCTTATTCCGTGGTTTAGTAAAATCGTGGAATAAAGGTAGAATAAGCGTTTTTTATTAATAGCGCTGTTTCAGCCAAATTAAAAAACGCGGAATAGCGAAAGGTTAGGCTAATTCCATGGTTGAAGTGCACAATGTTACTAATAAAACAAAAATTCTGATATATGACGTTTACTATGCTAAACCACCGAAGCAGATGGTTTAGCGAAGGAATAAGCAGAAAACTTTTTTTTTTATTGGCGTTGGTATCAAAAGATTTACATTTTCAATAACATTTTGTTTCTATGCACAATGATTTCATTAGGTTCTGAAGAATATAAAGCAAAAGGCTATTTATAAATGGTTTTGTTAATTTTTATGAACTTACTCTGTCGTTGGTGCTCCAACTCTCGCTTCTTTTCCTCTTTTTAATTAAAATTTCCCTAATACCTAATAATAATTTAGATAGACATAAACAAGAAAATTCTTAGGTATGTTTGGTAACTTTAAATTTTAAAATGTCAAAACCCATACGGAAAAAAACCCAAGCTTCCGAAACTTGGTACAAATTTCATGATACTTAACAGGCCTCGTACGGTAAACGTCACTTTACTATTCCACGAACATAAACTTTTTTTTAATGAGAAATTTTAACCTGTGGCTTAACTCTTATGCCCATATTATTCACTCGTTTAATCCAGATTAAAACTTAAATCCAGATTAAAAGTATTTTAAATTCAAACATTAAATCCAATCTCATATTATTCACTCGTTTAATCCAATTTTAAATCCAATTTTTTAAATCCAATATCGATTAATCTAATTGGATTTAAACTGCCCGCTGAAGATCAGTTTAAGTACTTAAATCCAGATTAAAATACAACTTCATATAATTCACTTTTTCTTAACATTTCAAGTTTCTGATTGATTGTGCGCTCGCAGAATCTTACCGACATAGTGAAATAAATTAATTCAAGAGCCTGATTACATGATTCGTTGTTTTGGTCGTTTCGTGTTTCATTTTTTTGACACATTTGGTGAGGGGTGTTGAAAGTAGGGGGAATGAAGTAGCGAAAGCACGTATGAAAATTTTAAGATTTTTCCAGTTGAACTTTGACGTTTACGATTTGACAAATGAGTAGAGGCAGGGAATGCTTAAAAAATTTAAATAATGAGATTAAAAATTGATTTTCATAATTAGGTATACATACATTTGAACAAGAAGTGATGAAAAAATATTGTTAATTTTTATTACTGCCTATTTTCCAATAAATGACCTCAAATTTGTTGAACGTCAAAATCACGTATGGAATTTTGTCATTGTGTGTAATCATGAAGGTACGAACCTATCAAAAAGACAAAAGACGAAACGAACAAAAAAACGAATCGTGTAATCAGGCTCAAAGTAAACAAATAAGGTCTGTTCCTTTACTTTGAATTTCTGTGCATTTCTGCGCATTTTAGTACAAAGTTGTGTCAAAGTTAATATAAAAAAAATTTGTTGACACAAGTTTGGACTAAAAATCACAGAAACCCAAAGTAAAGGATCAGACCTATAGTTTCACGGGAGAAATTTGACATTTGGATTAGACGATCTTAATCTGGATTTAAATACATTTTACCCTGAGGCCACACGAGCAAGTACTTGCAAGCAAGTTGGCTACATACACTGCCTGTCAAATTCGTAATTTGCATTCCACTTGCCTCCCACTTGCTTTCCACTTGCATTCCACTTGCTTGTCTCCCAACTTGCTTCTCAACTTGCTTCACTACTGGCTTCAAAACTTGCATGCCAGTTGATAAGCAAGTTGCTTAGGTTTGTTTGTGTAAACAAATGTGTATGTATTGCAACTTGCTTGCCAGTACTTGCTCGTGTGGCCTCGGGGTTAGATCTGGATTAAGGGCATTTTAAATCCATTGGGCCTGCACACACGGGATGATTTCTGCCGGCAGAAAACCTAGCTTATAGGAGAGGGAAGTGAAATGCGCGGTATGAAGTGGCATAAGATCTTCTACCTTATTTGGAGTGGAAGGACGAAGTAGAAAACTAGTACACACATAACTTTTTACACACTGAGGTCTGCATAAAATACTAACACAATGAAAAGAGGTACATGCATACATTTTTTCTGCCAGAATTATTAATCCTGTGTGTGCTTGAAGTGGAGTATTGAAGCAGATTTCTACCAGGCAGATATCATCCCGTGTGTGCAGGCCCATTGGATTTAAGGCATGTTCAGAGTGAATAATATGGACATCGATTTAAATTTTTGGATTTAATAAATCTGGATTTAGTTGCTGGATTAAAAACTTCCTTAAATCCAATTTAAATCCAGAGTGAATAATATGGCGGTTAGGCTAGTCGCGCACATGCAACTTTCAGTTTCGCAACTGTTTGGTTGCAAAAATGAACCCTATTGACTCATATGGGACAGCGCGCACATGCAGAAACTATTCAGTCGTCGATTCGAGCAACTTTTCAGTTTGTGTTTTGCTACAAACTGGACGATTTCCTGAAATCGGTTTTCTAATTTGTGTCATATAGAATAATATGTAACTGCGCGCACATGCAACCAAACAGTTGCAGATATTTTACCACATGGTTGAATTTTGTTCTTTCCAAAGTGAGTTATGTTCTCTGTGCGAAAGAGAAAAAATTTATCTTTTCTTGTATTTGCTGAGCAAAAGAATAGGACAAAAGCGATAATGTTTTTCTTTGTATGTATGGGGTAGAAAATTAGAATAAACATTGTCGGTGTGTTGGTTAGGTTCGTTGCGATTGCTTGTGGAGTTGCTCAAGAGCGCGCTCATCGGTCAATTTGTGACTAAACTGTTTTGTTGCAGTAGTAGTTGCATGTGCGCGACTAACCTTATTCCATGGTTTAGTAAATCGTGGAATAAAGGTAGAATAAGCGTTTTTTATTAATAGCGCTGTAAATATTTATAACGCGGCTAATCCTAACAACTTAAAAATGTCTAATTATATGATAATTGTATCATTTGATTTTGAAACTTTTATTTCTTAAAAGACACTTTTTGACTGAAAATTCATGTAAATTTGGAAGTCAAAATCAGTTACTTTTAGATAATGTTTTTTTTTAGTATAATAATACGCCTACTAGTGACCAATTAGTAAAAATGCAAAGTTTTATAAAATAAAGTATCTGATGAAAGTGAAAAAACCGGTCTTATATCATTGTATATAAATTCTATAGTGTTCTCATGAAGAAAAAAAGCTCGTGGCTATCTATGCGCCCACATGTAATACTAATTTTTGTTAAGGGATCTCGGTAAGGCGATCACAGCGAACCTATCTACCAAATGTCTACCTACAAAATCGTGTTTCATGAGAATACTATAGATTGGATATATAATGCTTATATATGCAAAAAAAGTTACCAAATGAATGGTTTCGTTCAGTTCGGAACTCTCTTAAGGAAGTCAACAGAGCAAGCTTTCTTGTTATATTTAACATGCTACTTTTTTTAACGGAGAAAAAATGCACTTATTAACAAGGCTAATGTAATACTCATATACTTATGTCGTTTTTGATTGGACGTCCGGAGTACTCCTTTTACACTCCATTTAAACTCCTACTACTCCAAAAGCCTTCGATTGGCTGTTCCGAGCAATGCTTTCGGAGTCTTTTTCTGTTCCCGATTTCAAGATGGAGTAGATTTGGAACACACGCATACATATACAGTTTTTCGTCTGACTACTTGTCAAAAGCGACAAATGCTTGAAGAAGCCATTTTCTAAAATGGCGTCATTCAGTAGTATGTGTGTAAATTTGACAATACGATATTTTTATGTTCGATTGGAATCAAAAAGGAGTAGGACAGGCAGAAAATCCAATCGAAAACGACATTACTCTATGCTCTCCTTTGAGGTATCAAGTTTGTTACCTTTACTCCATGTTGTAGACTCGAATACAAAAGTGATACAATATACGAAATCAAATTCTAGCCCTTAAAATGCATTTTTTTTTAAATGAAAATGTTTTTATGACTATCTATACTTTTTTATTTTTATTTTAAAACGCAATGTATTAGAGAAAAAGACAGAATTGAAAAAATTCAATTGTATAAATTACATCAACAACAAGATTATTTTAAAAGGAAAATTTTTGTTTGTATTTTAAATTGTGCTATTGAGGTTTTCTATTAATTTAATTATTGCCTTAAAATTTTATAGACACATAGCTAAATGTATTTATAAAGTCATATTCTTAATATCCTTCCAGAACATTTTCATTAGAACTTGTGCGAAATAAAAACAATACCAAGTTTAATTATAACATCTCTTTCAAAATAAATTGAATAGAACTCTATGAAGGATGCGGGTGCATTTTTTTTTCCATTTCGACTTCGACACGAGCTTCATCTATGCTAGCAACCGTTGGTAAACCTCCTGGCCATTGTAAGTGCTCTTGTTCGCGTTGCATTATCATATCAGCTTCAGCTGCAATAATTCAAGAAAAAAAATATGTTTTATTTTCATTACAATTATGTTGTTCTGTTCAATCTCACAGCAAATCAGGTGCCGTTTAAAATATTATTTAAATACATGTTACTAGCTGTAAATTTGAGAAAATCATACATAAAGATGAACTCTTAAGAGCAGAGAATATCAAATAAAGAAGCCAATCCTCAGTTGTCAATTTGATTTGCCTACAAGCTGGGGCCCTACTATGTAACTTTAGGCGTTTTCCTTTGGAGGTGGCGAAGTACTTGCAAGTACTTTGCCAGCTTTTTTCAATGGAACACATCAAACTGCTTTCACATGTAAAATGTATCTACTCGAGCACGAGAGCATGTGCAGTTGGTAGTACTAGATTAGGGTTTTCATCTACTCGTAAGTACTTCGCCACCTCCAAAGGAAAACGGCTTTTATTCTACTTTCGAATCCATTCGAAAGTTGTTTTCAATGCTGTGGTAATAAGTATGAAAGTGGGATAAAATTTTAGTGCTTCCGAATTTGTGCCAGAGAATCTTGAATTAGCGCTGTTCTATTTCCGTTTAAAAGCACTGGCTTTAGAATTAGCGAGCTGATATTTTGCGAATTTGAACATTTTTATTGTAGAATCGAGTTACATAGTGTAAATTCACAAACGCATCGTTGCACCAATGATGCACAATCAGGCCTGGTTCACACGAGATTGTACCGCACGTTTTTTATCGCATTCGGTTTTTACCGAACAAATATTTGGTGTTCACACGCTATTTATATTTATTCGTTTAAAACTCGAATAGGTGCAGTATAATGAAAATGAATGGAAAAGTTTGAATTTGTGAAGTATTTTATTTTTATCTTTTTAAGGAAAAGGGCTAAAAAGCTGAAATTTGGATGGGTGATAGAAATTATTGATTTAAATATGAATAAAAATAAGACTCCTAGAATACCGTTGGACGGACATAACGGCAATATTTGAGCGCTTTCACATATGAACTCATATCTCTTCAGTGCATTGATGAATTTTCTTGCTGTTTTTAAATATTGCATATAAATAAAATTACGGTTATTTTGATACCTCATTCATTATCCTACGTGGTATATAAGCGACACAATAATGATTTTAAATTGATCGAAAAATCAAAACAATTGCATTGAAATTACCTGCTTGGACCATTGTCCACGACCATCCACCAGCGAGAAGATTCCGTTATCTACATGGAATTTTTTTATTAAAATTTGATATGGATGGCTTTAAAAAATTATATCTCTCGTTTTATTCATTGGATCTTCAAGATTAAGACCTCTAAAGAAAGCTGACATTACGGGCTATATTGTGTAAAAAAATTATTGAGGAGGGGCAAAAATTTGTATACTAAAGGGGTGAATAAAGTCCAAATCAATTCCATTTATTTTATTCTAAATTCAAATGTTGATGAAAATTTTTATAATTTTGAAAAACTAAAAACGCATATTTATTTCCTCATTTCTCTTCTTTATTTTAAGACCTTAACCTACAAGATCCGATTAGTATCACCGGAATTATAATTTTTTTAAATCAACCATATCGGTCAATTAATTTTTTTTGTGTACATCGGCTTTTCTCTCCACTGAAGCTCATTCGATGCCAACGAACAAATACCCAACGTGGATTTTATCCGTGTGAACGAGACTATATAAAACTATATGCCACTGGAAGACGATACGTCGCAGTTCATTCGTTTTTTTTTATAAGTCCGTTGAGTATTCGATAAACGTACTTAGCTGAGTACGTTTTCTTGCCGTACAAACGTCGTGTGAAAGGCTCTATGTAAAATATATACGCCACTGCTTATTCGCACGGATTTATACTGCAAAAAATCGTGCGGTACAATCTCGTGTGAACCAGGCCTCATCAGCACAGGTCTTTTTGTTGTTGCAGTTCACATCTATTCTTCGACACGAAATGAAATTACAAATACAACGATGTAAAAAAATGGGTTTTGGAGAGTGAAGCCTGATTCACAATGCGACGAGGAAACGAGACGTGAGGGTGACGAGATCCCGTCGTTGCTGTCAAACGAATTTCAAACAATGAAAGTATATGAGGATATACACAATGAAGCGTTTCTCGTCGTCACGTCACGCCTAGAATTCGAAAAATTGAAAAAAAGACGCGACGAGATGACGATTTTATTTTTTGACAAGTTATTTACATAATGGAAGTATTTTTTTAAAGAAAAAATACGATAACTTGAAATTAAAAGATCAAGTAATTCCTAATCTGTTGTCTTTAAAGCTTTTTTGGATAATTTTTATTATTTTTTATTTTTAACAAAAGAGTTTTCGTTGTAAAGAATCTCGCCGCATTGTGAATCGGGAAACGATTTTATAGCTAGAAAAAGATGACAGCGAATCACGTCACGCTCTCGTCTCGTTTTCCCGTCGCATTGTGAATCAGGCTTGAAACGTACGAAGGATTGGCTTCTTTATTTGATATTCTCTGCTTAAGACTCTGTTTATAATGGGAAAATTCAGTCTGGACTCGTGAGTCTCATCGTGTCTACTTGAAAATTTAAGTCGCCTCAAAACACATAGAAACAACAACAACTTCAATAATTTGCACAATGAAACAACTACAAATGAGTCTCATGAGTCGGGTGTTTATATGTTATCTTCTCGTCTAACGACATCCCTGATCCCCCCACTTCTCTTGTCCGGAAACTGCCGTCAATCTTTCCAATTCGGAATATCCCCCAAATGTCAGAATCAAACGAGCAAAGAAGAACCAAAGAAAAATAAATAAGTGAACTGGGCGAGCAAAGAACCAGCAAAAAAAAAATGTGTGAACTGTGCGACAAGGTAAACAAATTCTTGTATATAATGACTGTTTTCCAACAACAACTTCCCAAATTATTGTTTTATTATGCTTACTTAACTATTTATCACTCTTAAAATCCTTTATTTCATTAAAAACACACAGAAAATAATCAAAATCTTTTCTTGTTTGGCCTGTTAAGATGAAGCTGTAAATTCTTTTCTTTTTTTTTGTGAACTGTCAAAATAAGAAAGAGAAAAGACAAAGTTTCGGGAAAAGCCCAATATAAACGTCTAACATAATACCTGTGTTCTTTGCCGAGTTTCAAAAAGTTTCAGACCGACAGATTTAGTGTAAACCCGTCCCAGAAATGAAAAATTGTACTGGTCCGCACTAAATCTGGTGGTCTGAAACTGTTTCGGACTAACTGTTTGGAACAGGGGTAATGTGATTCTAGCTGTGTTTTTTTCCTTGCCCGAATGGGCTTGGACGAAAAAAACGATGTCGGGGCTAAGCAATTAATATTTTAAAAGCAACAACAACTAAGCCCCTTCGGGCTTAGCTAAGCGCAGAGAATTTTCGGGGCTTAACTTAAGCCCAGAGAAAAACTGTGTTACCGGCATGAATTTCATACATGTTATCGATAATTTGTATGGAAACTCCATTTTTTTCTGCAATGGCGTCGTTTAGCCCCGATGTCGTCTTTTTCATCCGATTCCCCCGGGCTTACAAAATAAACACACCTTCTGTAGTCGACTTGAAATTTTTGTTTAGAAAAATCGATTTTTTCTCAGCAGATCGATTGTTTTTGCCAGAGAATATCTGATATAGAAGCCAATCCTCGGCTGTCAATTTGATTCGCCTTCAAGCTGAAACGAACAGCTGTGATGAGAAAATTTATGTTAAATATTAGTGAAAAGCAATCAAAAATGCACACATAGAATCCACTCATCTTCAGCACAGGTTTTGTTGTTATTGCAATTCCCAGGGGAGAGTACGATAACTCAGGCGCCAAGAAATGGTTTTTTGTAGAACAGTTTAATACAAGCATTTTTTTCTATAGAAGGGGGGATCTATCTCACCCCGTTTGGGCGGGAGGGGTAATTTAATAAAAACAGTACCAAGAAGGTAAAAAAAATATTAAAAAATAAGGGTAATACTTACAACTAAGTAATTTACCTCTTTTTAAAGCCAATACTCTGTTCTATTAGCTAGTTTTTGAATCAAGTTTTAAACTCAAAATTGTCGAAAAAAAGCATAAAAAAAGGTTTAAAGCGTAATTTCTCAAAACTTTAAAGTTATATATCATTTTTTTTTTCTTTAATTCGTTGCTCTAATTAATTTTTAATCAAAAACTGAAAACTAGATGATTCTATGTCTCCTAGTTTTTGAGAAAATTGAAAATTACAAAAACTACTACGTACAAAACTCAACTGTTTGCTCGTTTTTTAAATGATCTAAGTGGGTATGCATACTTTGAACAATACAACTGCTATATATACATTAAGAATTTATATAAATTTGCTACAATTGTACAGTTGGTAGTACCTAGGTAATGTGAATTTTTTATAATGCAATACATTTTCATGTCTGAAAATTTCAAATGTGCAACTTTGGGCCACGTATATGTATATTTAGAAAACTTCTGGACCCATGTTCTGTAACTATCGTGTTGATAAAATTCGTCGAGAAACGATGGAAACTGAAACAAATCGTATGAGTTTTGTTTCATATTCCAACGTTTCTCGACGAATTTTATCGATGCGATAGTTCCAGAACATGGGTCCTGTTTACCTAAGATGTATAGGATAAACTTAAAGTTTCCTTAAATCCAGATTCTTTAAATGAAAAAGAAACTTTGCATACACCAAACCTCGCATCTACCCCAAATCCTATAATGTGCCCAAGCAGGGGGGTTGCAGGGGGGCAGAATGCCCCTCCGCCTCCATACATACCTCACTGTTTATACTCTGACCGTAATACGCAGCCCAGGATTTACCCTTAGGCCAACCAGGCCCAGGCCTGGGGCATCACGACAAAAGGGGCCACAAAAGTAAGTAAATACAATGAAGCAACTGAATCTTTATTGCTCATACTAGCAAAATGAATAATAAATCTTCACAAATCTTCAAATTCGGCAAACGGCAACGCTCAAGTATTTTCATATAAGATGGCCAGCCTATTGAACGCTTCTTAACGTTTTTGGAGATGCATTCTCATACTGGATCCGGTATTGCTAATCAAGCATTAAAGTCAATCAATTTTAAAATGCAGAGGGCAAACATACGACAATGCTCCCAATATGTCCGGTCAGTTTAAAGGGATGCAACAGCAAATTCTTCTGACAAATCCATATGCAGTCTATGTACCTTGTGCATCACACTCTTTTAATCTTGTTGGTCGCTATGCTGTGGATTGCAGTTGATTTTTTTTCTGTCGTACAATCGCTATACAATTTTTTTTTCTGAATCAACTAGTAGATGGCAAACGTTAAAATCTGCTCTTCAAACTGATAATGTGATAAAATCACTCTCAGATACACGATGGGAAGCTCATGCTGCAGCTACTTTTGCCATCAGTCAATCATAATAAATTATTAGATGCCTTAAACGACATTTCTGAAGATAATACACTAAAAGGAGATGCTAGGAGGGAAGCTGGTGATCTACTAAACAAAATGAATAAACTTTGATTTGCCTTAATTCTTGTGATTTGGAACGATATTTTACAAAGTTTTCAAAAAGTCAGTAAAGTTTTGCAAAGCGAAGACGTTACACTACTGACGTGCGTGAATTTGCATATATCATTGTCCGATCAACTGGAGAAAATGCGTGATAATTTCGACACTATTGAAATGCGCTCTAAAGAACTTCTACCTGATGGCAGCTACATGATTACACGAAAACGAACTCGCAAAAAAATGGCTAACGATGGTAATGCTCCCGATGTAGATTTAAGCCCGAAGGATAAGTTTCGAATAAACGGTTTTTATATAACTATCGATAAGTTAAGAATACAAATGGATTCCAGAGGTAAAATACATACATAAGGAAATTTCTGAACGATTTGATTTTCTTTGCACAAGCAATGAAAAAGTCAATGTTATAGCCTGTGCCCAGCGTTTGGTGTCAAATTATCCATGTATATAAAGTTAGCAGGACACTTTTGGAAATTCATGTTTAAAACTATCCTATCATTAGTTGCTATACTTAATTGCGAATTAGTTACGCAAAAAAAAAATTAATTGCTTTTTTGGTTTGCGAAAAAATGGATGTCCTGCTAACTTCATATGAACTTAGCAGGACAACTTTCTCAAAAATAAAGATAATCGAGCTGAAAAAAAGTTTATTATTGAGAACTAATTAATTGCGAATTAGTTACGCAAAAAAAAAATTTTATTGCATTTTTGGTTTGCGAAAAAATGGGTGTCCTGCTAGCTTCATATGAACTTGGCAGGGCACACATTTTTTCGCAAACCTAAAACGCAATACAAAATTTTTTTGGAAAACTAATTCGCAATTAATTAGTTCTTAATAACCAAGTTTTTTCAGCTCGATTATCTCCTTTTTTGAGAAAGTTGTCCTGCTAAGTTCACGTGAAGTTCGCAATACGCCTATTTTTCGCAAACGAACAAAAAATGCATTTTTTTCTGCGTAACTAATTCGAAATTAATTAGTTCTCAACAACCAACTTTTTTCGGATCGTTTATCTACATTTTTGAGAAAGTTGTCCTGCTAGGTTCATATGAAGTTAGCAGGACACCCATTTTTTCGCAAACCAAAAATGCTATACATTTTTTTTTTGCGTAACTAATTCGCAATTAATTAGTTCTCAAAATCATTTTTTTTTTATCGTTTATACAAATTTTTGAGAAAGTTGTCCTGCTAAGTTCATATGAAGTTAACAGGACACCCATTTTTTCGCAAACCAAAAAAGCAATTAATTTTTTTTGCGTAACTAATTCGCAATTAAGTAGCAACTAATGATAGGATAGTTTTTAACATGAATTTCCAAAAGTGTCCTGCTAACTTTATATGCATAAATTATCCGGAAGATTTAAATTCAGAACTTGCTGACGAGTTAATACAATTCCATCGTTATGTGATGCATAAAAATGGCAATAATTCTAAATTTTTCAATCAAGCTAATTTATATAAGATTATGTGGCAAGATACAATTACATCAGCGTTTCCGAACGTATACACGGCATTACGTTTATTTTTAAGTCTGATGGTGACAAATTGTTCTGCGGAAAGATCATTTAGTCAATTAAATCGCTTGAAAAGTCCTTGTCGAACAATGATAACGCAGGAAAGACTTGATGCACTATATCTGCTCTGTATTGAGAATGAAATAGATTTAGATGAACTTATAAAAGACTTCACTGCTAAAAAAACAAGAAAACAATATTTCAAAAATTAAGTAAAAAATCTGTAAAAAAAATGTGTATGTGTATGTGAATATTCTTGTAACTACTATTATATATAAATTTAATTTTTGTTTTATGGAATTCGTTGTAATTTGTTTTCTTAAGTATTTAATTTTGTATGTAGTAAACCATACAATATAAGAGAATATATGCAAAGGGGGCACCATTTACTCTTCAGGCCTAGGGCCCACAAAAGCTAAATCCGGCGCTGGTAATACGTAAGCAAGCAAAAAACAAACTTCCCATACAAAAGTAGTAATAGTAATTATCGATTTTTCAGTTTTTGATTGAACGACTTTCAGAAAAAAAAATGATATATAGTTTTACAGTTTTGAGAAATTACACTTTAAACCTTTTTTTATGCTTTTTTCTCGCAAATTTTGAGTTTAAAACTCAGTTTTTCAAAAACCACGTAAAGATTTCACTTGATTCAAAAACTAGCTAATAGAACAGAGTATTAACTTTAAAAAAGGTATAATACTTAGTTGCAGTCACTGATCTCTATAATACACTGGATAGTGTATTCCTTATAATGTATAACAGTTTCTTTGCTTCCATTTGAAGATGACAATTAGGTGGTCGGCTTCATAATTTGACGTCTGAATTATACAAAAAAAAAAGTATTTTCCAGATAGGGATGTGCGGTATTGAAATAACATCGATTTCAACATCGTAGACCAAACATCGATGTCTATAAATATCGAACCGAAAACATCGATGCTACTTAACATCGATGTTTTTTCAGGTGTTTTTGTTTAAGTTTTTTGTTTGACCAAAGCAAAAAATGCGTCATGCTATGCTCTAATGTATTTTTGCTTTAAAAATTTCTGGTGCCGGCAATTTTTTCTTAAGTTTTTTAAAATCGATTTAAGTTTTCATACAAATATGAAGTCATAAGCAAGGTATTTCAACTTTAACATCGATATTGCAAAATAATGATGCACAGAAGCTTGTATGCTAAAACCGCGTGTAAGTGGTATCTTTCTTTGCATCAATGATTTTAATGGGTGAAAATCGATGTTTAAATATGTATTTTGCACAATGAATATCAACAAATATTGCAATGCAATTCATGGTGTTAAGCTGTAATGTGTGCCCTTTTTGAAATCCGATATTTCAAATTCTTGTTTCACACGAAGGTGTGCGCAAGAACTTGCATGGTGTAAACTGCGTGTTTCTGACCATCGATAATTTAAATTCGTGAAAATCGATATTAAATATGTATTTTGCAGTAATATTTCAAGGAATTTTGTGTAAACTGTTTTCTGTGGCTTTTTGGAATATATCGATATTGCAAAACACGAAGTTGTGTGCAAAAACTTGCATTGGTGTAAATTGGGTCTTTCAGAGCATCTATTATTTCAATGCGTGGAAATCGATGCTAAAATTTGAATTTTGCAAAATATATCGTCCACAGATTTTATATAAGCAATATTGCAAGTATTTCATGTGTACACTGTTATCTAACGATATTGCAAGATATTTTTGCTTACAAAAGTGTGTACAAAAACTTGTGTGGTTTAAAATGCGTCTTGCTGAGCATCGATGATATTAATGCTTGAATATCGATGTAAAAATATTTCTTTTGAAAAAATTTGATGGAAGCAAAATTGATAGGCACTTCATGTGTAAACTTATATCTGTGCCTTTTTGCACATCGAAAGTTTCGTTGTGGTTCTGAATTTTTAAGTTTGGTTTGGGAGATCCTTTGATGATTTCCTCTTTCAAAAAATTCCAAATGTTACAGACGACTTAAAAACTATGAAAGTCACTCCATCTAGATTTTACTAGCAGAATCAATCATTTTCGTACTAACTTTTAGTTTGTTTTTTTAGTCCGATGTTTTGGATGTTAAGATCGATGTTGCAAAACATCGAAATCTTTATTATCGATATTTTGCAAATATCGATTAAAATCGCTCATCCCTATTTCCAGATGTCTATCTGAAGAAAGGGAACAGACCATAATATGAAAATATAAACTTTTGTGGAAGTTTGTTTTATTGTTTATTATCTTTAAGTTATTCACTGTGTGCATTTGGTATATTTTTTTTAGTATAATTACATAGTGGAATGAGATAAATCATTGCAGTTTGCGAACAAGTTGAGCAAAACAGCTAATGAATAATTATGATGAGGAGGATGCGATTGCATATTCTACGTTTTTTTAAAATGATTTTACCTCCTTGTCACAGTCTTTACGTTTGTTATTCCGTTTCATTTACTAATTAGTGAATGTATTTAAATTACGAACACAACAAATGTTAGCAAACAGATCTCGGGGGGTGAAACGAACAGAGAATTGATGTCTGTTTAATGGATTTCCTTTGTATTACATGTTATACAGTTATACTGGTATACAAAAAAGTGGTCAGCTTCATAATATAACAATTCTTCAAATGGAAGCAATATTTTTGTATCGATACACTATCCAGTGTTTTATAGAGATCAGTGGTTGCAGTACCTCGTGGCTTGATGGTTAGTGCGTAGGACTGTCATGCCGAAGGTGTGTGTTCGATTCCCAGCCGTGCCACCTAAAAACAGAAATTTTTTATTCGAGGTACTGCCTCTTGCGAGGAACTGACAAATCCTCCAAGAGTATACTTGTCATGAAAAAGTGCTTCTCATTTACTGGCTGAACAGAATGCAAAACGGAGCTGGAATATATGTCAAAAATGCTGCAGCCGGAGCTGCAAGAGTTGAACAAATTTTAACTTTTACTGCAGCATTTTTGACATCTACTGCAGCTTTTTTGACATCTATTCCAGTTGCGTCTTGCATTCTGTTCAGCCAGTTAGCCGTTCGGACTCGGCAAAAAACTGTAGGTCCCCTCCATTCCTGCCAACAAACACGCACACAGGAATGGTTGTGAGTTGTAAGTCACTAGGCCCTGGTTCTCCACGAGCTGTTGCGCCACCCAATTTATTTATTTGTTTATTTATTTATAATACTTAGTTGTAACTATTACCGTTATTTTTTAAATATTTTTTTTTACATTTTTGGTACTGTTCTTATGAAATTGCCCCTCCTGCCCAAACGGGGTGAGATAGACCCCCCTCTCATAGTAAAAAATGCTTGTATTAAACTGTTCTACAAAAAACCGTTATCATTTCTTGGAGCTGAGTTATCGTACTCGTGCCAATTCTCACCTATTCTTCGACACGAAATGAAACTAAAAGTACAGCAATATAAACAAATGGGTTTTGGAGGGTGAAATACATAGAAAAAGAAGTAAAGGAACTGGTGTATATCACATATACAGTGTACGTGAATGAGGCAGATAGTTGAATACTCGAAATGTCAAATCGGTGACTTAATGGAAGAAAAAAAAGTAAACAAAAAGTGATACAAGCTAAAAACATTAATAAATCATTAATTGTTTAAAAAAACAAACACTTTGCAGTGATTTACTAAGAAATGTGTGTATATTTGCTAATAAAAATAACTAAATATGAAGTGCAGTGCGAAATTGTGTAAAAAAAAAAACAAAATAAGGCGGATAAGAATCATTTCCTTTTACAAGTGAGTTTTATTATATTTTTCTCAAAGAGAGTGTTGTGAATTGTTTGTATTTTAATTAGTCACCAATCATGTAACACATTTTAAATGATTTGACTTTTTAAAAGGCTAAGAATAATATTAATTAATTGAAAACTTTCACATGGTTTTTCGGATATAATTGTGTATAAAAGAAATGTCAAACTGCGATTCTTTGAAACAGGGACGTATTTTTTTTTGTTTGTGTTGGTGGTTGTAAGGCAAAAATATACGCTAAGCGCCCTTTATATTCGGAATTTTTTGTTGTTATTAAATCGATTTTGTTCGTTTGGTGTTTGTATATTTATGTTAACATACGCCTATATCTTCAGAATTTTGCTCGAATTGTTTCGTAGTCAAGTTATTTGTTCATGTTTTTAATGTTAATTTACTTGTCTATTCAGAAAGTTGCCCTGAAAATATTTGCTTTATTTGGTTGAAAAAGAAATATTTAAAATAATCTAATACAAAATTTAAAAGGTTTCCGAAAGTCGAGTGGTATAAGGAAAAATGGATGACCATTCGGAAAGTGGGTAAAGTAAGGCCACATTCGGGGGTGTCATATTTTGCATCGCTGCCAATGATTTGCTTTGATTTCGCGTTGGTTTCGGAGAGCCTATATTCATGACAATGCGTAAATTAAACTAAGTACATTTATACTGTTCCACTGAAACAACAAAATTTTGAGGAAAATAGATTTTAAAAATTTTATCGGCGCCCTAGACGGTTATCATAAAAAAAATAGGTATTTTCTTAAACATACCGCTGAGAAAAAAAATAAGTTCAGAAACTAAAAAATGATTGTTATGGCGCCCTAATAAGTTGCAATTAAAAATCACTCCATCCCTGTTGGAGTGCATTTGTGTTTGTGATAGCAAACACTAATATGAAAAATGCCGCAGATTTTTCCAACAATGGCGCTTCCTTATATCTTTTATTCTAAGGTGAAACATAGGAAGGATTGGCATTCTTTATTTGATATTCTCTGTTTTGGCTGGAAGGGATAGAACATAAGGTTTAGCGGGCATCATTGCTAAGAAAAAAATGGAGTTTCCATACAATCTATCGATAACTTGTATGAAATTCGTGTCGGTAACACAGTTTTTATCTGGGCTAAAGTTAAGCCCCGAGTTGACAACTCAGGTTGACAACATGTTTCATTTTGTGTTAAAATGATCAAACAACGGTGGTTGTCAACAATGTTTGTTGAAATGTTGTTCCATCTAAACCCCCCCCTTGTTTATTGAACCCTGAGGCCACACGAGCCAGTACTTGGTAGCCATTTGGCTACACATACTATAGGTTTGTTTGGTATCTCTTTACAAAAAAATGTGTAAAACCTTCCAAACTTTGAAAGAGGGGACAGTTCTATCAGAGTTGGGGAAATTTGAAAAAAAGTTAACAAGCGCATTGAACCATGAACTGCAACACTTTTTTTCAGAAGCGTCATTTTTGTGTATAAACGGCGTTGCCACTTTGCCACTTTTTTGTACACCAAATCTGCTACTTTTAAATCGAGCCTACTGCACTTTTATTTTTCGGAAAAGTAAATTATCATCCATCAAAATTCAGTCCCCTAATTCAATTCTATTCTAACGGCTTCCGGCTATTGGCTTGCTTTGATAACAATCTTGACTCATAATTAATTATATTATACTATTTTTAATTTCTTTTGTTCTTCTTTTTTGAAAATGAAAGTAAAAATTGATATATGCAGATCTTCTGTAAGAAAATTGAATACATATACTGCATTTTTTTTTGAAAACCTGCTTCGGAAAATTTTACGATTAGTGGCGACGCTGTGACAGAAACTGACCACCACGATTTTTGGCAGTAAGTAGTTGTAACACTTCATGTTCACAGAAATTTGTGTAGCAGACATTCGCAAGTTTTCCAACGGAGGGGAAATTATTTGCTCTCTCATTGCGCTCTCTCAATGCAACTTTTTTGAATAAACAAACAGGAATTTGTGACAATTTGTGAAAATATGTGAAAATTTCAAGGTAACAAACAGACCTACTAATGTCGTTTTCGATTGGACGTTCGGAGTACGCTTTTTCTACTCCATTTTCACTCCATCTACTCCAAACATAGAAGAAAAAGTAAAGGAAGTGGTGTAGTATATCACATATACAGTGTACGTGAGTGAAGCAGTAAGAATTGAAAAAAAAAAAACAAATTGAGATTCATGTCATTTTGCCGAACTGAAGGGAGGTGTTTTTAGATTTCAATTTGTTAAACAAGTGAAAAAGTTTATTAAACTAAATAAAAAAGTGAAATAAAAGTTAGAATAGTGAATACTATCAAGAATTTATCTAAACAAATGTAAAACAGCATGTGGTGGCTACGTTAAATCCTCTAAAAATGTCTATACTAAGGAGTATATAAACATTTTATTTTACAAGTTAATTTTGTCTGAAATTTTCATATAAAGTAATGTGAAGTGATGTTATTTAGGTAAATAAATTATCTTAGAATACTTTAAAATCAATATTTATTCGCAATTTGCTATAAAAATAGCAAATTTGTTAAAAACAAAAATATACTTTAATCCAGTGATTTCGTTGAGACTCATCTGTCAAATGAGAAATTCTCGCACAGGGTCGATCTAGTTTTTGTTAGTGATGGCAAGGCGCTCAAATCCGTTTAGCGCCCGTAGTGCAGAGATATTTTTTAATGCTTTAAATAAAATATTTTTAAATGCCCTTCTGCTGTTGCCCCTATTTATCTTGTTGGTTTATATCTTCGTCAAGAAGTGTTTATTTCGGTTTAAAAGTACGCTACCATAAAAAACATCACTTTTTTAAGTAGAATATGAGAGAAAACTTATCTGTGAAAAAAAATTCGTGCATCGTATTAAAGGCGTTTGTATATGATTTAATGCAGCACCACATGTTCCTATTTCTTACTAATAAGGTTTTTCAAAGTATTAACTATATTAACATTCATTTCACTTTTCTATTCAGTTCAGTAGGCTTTTTCACTATTTTTATGATGTTAAATCTCTGTACACTTTTCTACAGCTCGGCAAAATAACGGAAACATCTCAATGGTTTTTTTCTTTTTTTTAATCTGGTTTCCTTTGGGCGCCCTAGCCTTCAGCCGTGTAACTGCACTGTGACCCTGGGGCAATGCATTTGTGTTGTGTAACTCACACAATTTTGAAAAATGCTTCACTTTTTCCACGATATGCCAGTTCCTTTACTTCTTCTTCGTTGACACCAAAAGCCTTTGATTATCTGTTCGAAGTACTGTGTTCAGAGTCTTTTTCTGTTCCCGATTTGAAGAAGGAGTAGATTTGGAACACACGCATACATATACCTCTATATCATGGTATTAGAGCAAGAAGTATTTTTATATAATGCCTCTATATTAATAAACGGCGGATAACAACATGCTAGCATTTATACATCGGTTAACTTGTAATTCTTATTAACAAATGTGTTATAGTCTGTGACGTGTGTTAACGTACGGATAACTTTAATTCGCCAAATTGCATGGTATTTTTATACCATGGCCAAATTGCACGTATAATGAACGGATAACTTCTTAACACATACAGGCACACGTGTGATAGGACCGTTTACTACTTCCAGTATACACTCGTGGGGTAGTGCATGAATGTGACACATGTATTAGAAAATCACCAAAATTTGATGAAGTGGTGAATTTGGTGAAGCGATAAGTACTGGAAAGATATCATATCTTTTTTAATAAGAAAAGGTATCAAACGGACAAGTTGTCTATCCATGTGCCAGTTAACAAACACGTAAGTTAGTGAGCGGATACCAGTTTTTTATTAGTACTGCTGATAAAAGGTTTATTCGCGTACTACCCAAAGCTGCCAATTTCTACCCGTTTTAGTCCAAAGTTCTATCAAAGTTCATGGAAAAAAAAAATGAAATTGCTAAAATGGGCTGTTTTGGGTAGTACACGAACAGAGGTATTGTTTTTCGTCGCTGTTTTTGGAGAGCCTTATAACTTATTTCTATCACAAAATAATATTTACCTACCCTTAAAATTCTTGTTTTATTTTTCGTTCGCCATTCACTAACGATTTGCATTCACTGAATTTTAATAGTTAAGCAATTTGAAAAGACTCGCGAAAATATTCGGAACGAAAACGAAACTTTTACTTGTCAGAATTAATTTACATGGTTATATGGGTGAATATTTCAAAATATTAATATTTCAGTCTCCTTCATTTTTGAACCGAAATAAAAAATTATATTAGCTGTGTTTTTTTGCATGTCCAGATAAAATTGTGTGAAAAAAACGATAACAAAGCAAAACAATTTACATGTTAAAAACAACAACAACTATGTCCATATAGAGTTAGCTAAGTCCAGATAATTAACTGGAGTTAACTTTTGTCCCGATAAAACGGTATTGCCAGACTACCATTGTCGTTGTGTTATCGATAAATGTCAAACGTTTGTTGGTAAGATAGTTCAGAACAAAATGGCAGACCAAGGCAAATGTTGAAATGTCCCGATGCCGTTTTTTTTGCCAACCTCCATATGGACATACAAAAAACGCAGCTATTATAAGTTTGTTAGTTGGATGGCTTAAAACAAACGGTTTCTAAAATTCGCTCTAAAAAAAAAGTGAAAAAAATTATCATCCGCTATCTCATTTAAACACCCAAAATGTCATTCCCCTGACGTGTCCCCAGGCCCACTTAACACACTGTAATTAATTTTAGCAAAGAAACTAAAAACGATACAAAAAATCTAATGATGCACTGTTTTTAATAAGATATGCACCCTCACTAAAAAATGGTTAGTTTATTTTTACTTTCCTTACTTTGTTAAATAGGAGCTATTAAGCAAGTGTCCCCCATAAAATGATTATTTCTATCCCACCAATGAAAATAAAAAAAAATATTTAGACTCAAAATCGTTGTCTTTTATATTTCAAGTTAAGGCAACGACTTTTTTTTCGCCCAGCGAATTTGTCATTCCTCTAACACGTGTTTTTTACTAAACCGTGTGGTATAAAAATTTGACAAGCTTACTCGTCTGTGTCATTTCCAAGGACCTACATGATAAATAATATAAAACGTCTAATTTTCTAACAACTTCGATTTAATTTTTAGTAGCTTTCATTTTCTTCACATTTTGTAACGGAACCTCTGTGGTTGAGAAAGGACCTTCGAGAAAGGACAACTTCTCATCTCCCAAAGGGGAGGTGCTATAACCCTCTGATATCTCTTAATCAAAGCACATTTGAATTTGCCCAAACTCAGAGCCCCTTTCTAACCTCCACTCCATACGCCACCATTACGACCTTTAGTCTACAGGACTCTAAAGGCCGATCCTGGCAGCCGAAGTGAAGGGTGTTCGGTGTCATCCATACAGCTCGGCATGCTTGCTGGGTACCTTGGCTGTGCTCGTCGGAAATGGTATGGGATCTTGCTGTGTGACATCGAACGTTTGTTACGTTTTAAATCATGCCAATTAGGTTGTTGAAATGATGTTAATTTTCAGAAAAAAAAGTTTTAAAATAGGTTCAAATTATAATAAATTTGAGACCAGAACTCGAACGTTAATAAAAAAAAGATGATTGAAAATTATTTGAAATAAAAAAAAAATGACCAGGTGAGAGAATTTGAGGGTTGGCAACCCTGAAGAGAGGGTGGACAAGATGGAAATGTCCAATGAGGAAACCCGCCCACGCATCACCGTATGTGAAGCGTCCTTGGCTACTGTGTCCTCTGTATATTATTACAGTAGCCCCCTAATTCGAAGTTCGATAGTATATCTATGGAATCTTCATCACTAACGCACTAATCAAAATCATCCGCCACTAGAGTTTTGTCCCAGGACACCACATCCACCCTTTATAAGGAAACTCAACAAACCATTTCAATGAATGGACCTGAAAATTGAGAAAAATATCTTCCCGTTCTTCATCTATTCAAAAAGATATTCATAACCCGATAAAAATAGATTCAACACTTTTCAATTCAAATATGAAGTTCACAAATTTTATTAATAGAAAATATAAAAAAGTTATGTAAATGTAAATATATAAAATTAAGCAAAATAAAAACAAAATTATGCAATGGACGGATAAATGTAAGAAATTAAAAAAAAATAACAAATCTCAAGTTTAAATCTCGTAACTCATATTTAGTTATAAGTATGTACATACAGTTCCTTATTCGAACCTTTTTTTTTTTGTAGAATGTTTAAAAAAAAAAAAAAAAAAACGAAACTTATCTTCAATCGATAAGTGATTCGACCTTAGGTAGATATAAATAATTATTGTTTCTGTCGTGATAAATTCTAAATTTGGATTGATTAATTGTACCGAGCTTAAATTATGTTATAATTTTAGTTATGCTGTATTATACACGCATAAAGTGTATCTTAAATTTGTTTCTCTTATTTGAAACTCCTAAACAAAATTTCAAATTATGTTCCTCTGATATATGCTTTAGTTTCTAAATGTATTTAAAATTGTAGCATAATTTTAGGTGCTATTGCATTTCAATTAATTTAAATTTCGAAGAAAAAAAATTAAAATATGGTTCGTGTAATTAATACTCCTAACAGAGCGAATACGATCTTAATTATGAACTTTCAATTAATATTTTAAATGTATTGGTCAAGAAACGACTTACCAGAACTTTTACGATATGTATTTTTTTTTTCTTTTTTTCTCTTTATTATGTTGATATCAAATAATATGCTGCCGTCGACATGATGAGGTGCACCGCTTCATGGATTGGCGAATATGTTGTTGTTTTATATATGAATGTAGTTTTTTGTACCTGTTTAAATAAAATAAAATTTGAAAGGGATTAAAATCTCTTCGCTTTACAATAGGAATTCCCTAATAATCTTAATTATAATTTAATGCTTTGGTTATTGTGTTTTAGCATCTTTTTCTTTAATTCAGTAGTTTTTCTTTAGTTTTGAATTTAGTCTTAATTTAGTTGTAATCATTCAAAATGTATACATATAGAATTAAGTAGTGAAATTTGTTTACTTAGCTTTTAAGATTTAAATTTTGCTGTAACCGTTGGATTTGTTTGTATGTTGTTTTTGTGTTCTTGCTGATATATAGTTGTAGGTTTTGGTTGTTGATTTGCGTGTAATGTTATTTTGTAGGTGTCTTATGATCTTGCTGTTATTGTAGTATGCTGAAGTCTGTTGAATGGAAGTTGTCTGTATGTCGTAGGATTTTGCTGTTACTGCTGCTGTTGTAGTGGAAGTTGTCGTAGGTTGTGGCTGCTGTTGATTTTCTATAGCTGCCTTAAGCTGCTGCTGCTATTGTCGTCGTAGGTCGTGCTTGTCGTATCGATATGTCCTTGAGGTTTGGTAAGTTGGTGTTGCAAGTGCTAGTGTTGGCCTAGAGGTGTCTTCGGTGTCGTATGTTGTTGCTGTTGTTGCTTGGTCGAAGCTGCCGCTAGTTGATTTTGCTGCTGTATTGCGGTATAATTTTGTAGGTGTCTTGGATTGTCACTTTTCCTTAGTTTGGTGTGCAGTGTTTAGGAATTCGAGGTGACCTAGTTGTCGCTCGTTGTTGCTGCACTGCCGTGGGTTTTTGGTGGGCTTCTGTACCTGCAGTGGGCTGTTCTTCGTAGTAGGGCAAAACTATATTGCTTTTGCTGCTGGGGTTAATGATGGCCGACGCCTCGTGCGAGCTTTGGAGATGGCCGTAAAGGCAACTCCTTGTACCATGGGTTGCTCCCTATACGCCTGGTGGAGCACCCTAGCTGGCTGATGCTTTTCTTTTCTTTGGTGAGCTAGGTGTGTTGTCTATGTGTCGTATGGTGTTGCAGATGGGTGTATGGAGCTTGGTTGGTGGATGTTGCTGCTCCTTGGATGGGCTGATGGAGCGCCCAAATTCCTGGTCGTTGGTGTCGATCTGGCGCGTCGGATAACTTTTGATGGCGTGCAAGTTATCCCCTTGCGGTTCTTCCAAGTCGAGTGCTGTTGATGGTAGCTTCGTTTTAGTTTTAGTTTTATATTTTCGTTTTACCTTTTTTTTTCTTATTTTTTTTTTTTTATTTTACTTGATATATATTTGTAAGATAATTTACCTTTTTATTTCTTTTATGATATTACATGCAAAAAGCTATTTTGCTTGCGAATGGTACTTATTATGTGTCACAAAAATATTATATGACTTCTCCTTTTTATGTCGCGACTGTACCTTTTTTTTTAACGTGTTATTGTAAACCACCCACGACTTTTGCGCACTAAATTTCGACACCAACTGAATGGCTGGTTCTCAAAAATTTACCTACTTGGTAAATTTTTCACTCGATACCGAAAGAAATTCCTGACATGGAGGTATATCCGGTGATCTTTTCTTAGTGTTTTTGGGCAGAATTTTAACTACAAAAATCTGATTTCGACACCTACGTATTTTTTTGATTTTTCTGCATATAGGTGTGATGGAAATAGATTTTCCTGGTCAAAATCCTGGAAGATTTTCTTCCCGGAAATTGTCATTTTCACTAATACCACTTCACGCCTTGGTGTTAGTTGACGAAACTTTGCTCTTTTTATTACAGAATTTTTCTTTTCTTTTTTCCAATTTAACTTTAACTTTTCGTAATAAATTCCGCGTTCGAAGCCATTTTGCTTTCATCTTTTCATGTTCTGCGGTGGTGCAATGGTCCTGTCGCTCGTTCGCATTCCTTACACCTCCGGGTTCGAATCCCATTAACATAATTTTTTTTTTCTTCATTTTTATATTTACATATTTATTTTCAAGTTTTGTATACTTTCCTTTTTTTGTTTTTTGTTTTTTTTTTTTCAGGCTTAGTAACCAAATGACAGCCCTGTCCGGAAATATTGTTATTTTATATTTTTAAATTGTCTTCTTTTCTTTCATAGAAATCTAGTCACACTTCCGAGTGGAACCGGTTCAACCGCTATAAGCTTCAACGTCAGCTCATACCCGAACCTAATTGTTGAACTTATAAAATTCGGATAAAACCCAACCCCTACAAATGCATTTCCGTTCGACTATGAATACTGAAATCCTAATTTAAAAAAAAAACTTAACTGACTCAAGCTAATTCCTTACAAACCTGCTTTCTTTTCGGAGAGTAATTGATGAAAAGGAACAGGAAGACAAGAGCACTCATGCACAGACTGACAAAGCCGGGCAAAAAAATTAGTCTTTCCTATCTCCTTATGTCTTTCGCATGGTACACACCAACTCGCTTACCGTTTAAGTCCTCCAGCTCATACAAATTGTTTCCTATCACCTTTTTAACTCTCAACTTTAAAAACTTGGGTGCCAACTTGGCATTGTACTTTTTCGTAGCGTCACTCAAAGTGAAATTCCTCCTGAAAACTACCTCACCTACAGAAAATCTTACGGCTTTGCTTCGTGTATTGTAAACACTCTCGTATTTGGAGTGAGCATTTGCCAACGAATCTTTTATGTAGTTGTGTAGGATATTCATTTGGGATGCCTTAGACAATACCCTGATTTCGGAATTGTTTAGACCGTTCAGGTCGCTGAGCAGTTTATAGTCTGAACCATGTTCGACCATCGTTTGACCAAACAGAGCCTCGTACGGTGATACTCCAATAGCCGAGTGCACTGTTGTGCAAAGCGCGCTAGCGATTGAGGGTAGATGCAAATCCCAGCTTCGCTGATCAGGGTCGATATATGATCGAATTGCGGCCAAAATTGAACGATTCACCCTCTCGCTAGCGTTAGCTTGAGGGGAATACGCTGCAGTCCTCACGTGGTTTATACCGTACGAGGTCATCAGCTTGTCAAACTCCTTACTCACAAACTGCTTTCCGTTATCAGAAAGTATTGTCTCAGGCACCCCAAACAAACACAAGATGTTTTCAATTAGAAATTTGATGACAGTGTCAGAGGTTGCCTTTTTAAGTGGTTTTATCACCACAAACTTCGTTAGTTGGTCCAGCGCAATCACAATGTATGTGTTCCCGTTCTTGGAGCGCGGGTAAGGACCAAGAAAATCAATGTAGATCATTTGAAAAGGTCTCTCCGCCGTAAATGCCTTCCCCATTGGTGGCCTAAGGGTACTATTTGGCGCCTTACAAGTCTTACAAATGTCGCAATTTCCTATCAAGGCCCTCACCTGTGCCGCCATGCCGGGCCAAAAGAACCGAGTACGAAGTCGGTACAACGTTTTCGATATACCACCATGCGAAGCTCGAGGTGGTTCATGAGCCAAAGTTATCAAACGATCGGTCAACGCTTCAGGAACCCAAAGCTTCCAAACAAGGTCATCTTCTAACGGATTACCTGTGCAATGTTGGACCTTCTTATAAACGAAATTGTTCGAAACTTGAAGGTCCGGTAGCTGGTTCTTTTGATTTTTGACTGTGTCAATGATCTTGGAGTATTCCTCAGATTTAAAGCTGGGGTCTTCAAGATCTATATGCAGCACGTCAGAAGTTTCGTCCACAACCGAATCACCGGGGCTCAATGCATCAACTTCGAAAACTCTTGACAGAGCATCTGGTACCACATTTTGTGAACCTTTCCGATGTTCGATCATAAAATCGAAACCTTGAAGCTTTAGGCTCCATCTCGCCAATCGACCGCTTAAATCTCTTTGACTCATTAGCCACTTCAAGCTCGCATGATCTGTAATTATCTTAAATCGTTGTCCTTCCACGTAAGCTCGGAACTTTTTGACACCGACAACTGCCGCGAGGCATTCACGCTCCGTAACACTATAATTACGCTGGGCCTTATTCAGTTTTTGAGAGTGATAGTAAATCGGCTTTTCATTGTTTTCATCATCCAACTGGCATAAAACACAACCGATGCCTGTGTTTGATGCATCGCAGAGGATGATAAATTCTTTTTCAAAATTGGGGTTTACCAGAACTGGTGCAGAAGTCAAGGTCTCTTTCAATTTTTCGAAGGCTTTTACTGCCTCTTCGCCAAAGATAAATTTTGTACCTTTCTTCAGACAATCGGTAAGAGGACTTGCCAAAGTCGAGAAATCCTTGACAAACCTCCTGTACCAGCCTGCCAATCCTAGAAATCGCCTAACTTGTCGAGCTGTCGAAGGAATCGGAAAATCAACTATAGCCGATACTTTTTCAGGATTTGTTTTTAGGCAACCATCACTAACCATATAACCTAGAAATTTCAATTCTTTGAAACAGAATTTCGATTTCTGAACGTTAATGGTTAGTCCTGCCTGCCTAAGTCTATCCGCCAGTATACCCAGTAACTTGATATGCTCATCAAAAGAACTTGAGACCACCAACAAATCGTCCACATAAGGAAATATTTGTTCTCGCAGTGAAACTGGTACCACTTTGTCTATGACCTCACACATAGTTTGCACTGCGTTTTTGAGACCAAATGGCATTACCTTGAACTGCATTAAGGGTCTGCCAGGAACCGTAAACGCCGTTTTTTCCCTTGATGATTTCTCCAGAGGGATTTGCCAAAACGCGTCCTTCAGATCTATGCTTGAAATAAAGCGCGTATCTGGAAGGCGCGATAGCAAACCCTCTATATGAGTCATTGGATACGCATTTCCCTTCGTCTTGGAGTTCACCTTTCTATAATCTAGGCATAGTCGATTCTTTCCTGGTTTTCGAACCAGGACTACTGGGGAGCTCCAGGCACTGGAACTCTCTTCTACCACTCCAAGCTCAAGCATGCGATCCAATTCCTCATACATCAGCTTTTGCACTGCTGGAGAAATCGGATAAAAACGTTGTTTAATAGGTTCGGCGTCGCCCGTATCTATTTTATGTTCTGTCAGCGATGTTTTTCCTAGACCTAACACAGCGGAGGACGGAAACATGCTGACTGTTTTCCTTAATGCTTCAGATTGTTTTTCCGTCAATTCATGTGCATTGGGATCTGGTTCTTTCGATGTCATATCAAGTGAAAGTTCGGAGAGGAGATTTGGGGCTATGTTAAATTCCCTCCAGAAGTTTATACCGAGGTACAACCGCTGCTGCAAGGAAGGCACAATATACAAGTGTATATCTTTAGTGACTCCCTTGTAGGTTATCTTCGCCAAGATTTTGCCTACTATGGCCTGATTCTTTCCATCAGCGGTTTTAATCTTCTGAGTTAATCTAACATAGTCCACATTGTTTTTGGCCAGAAAATCGATCCCTCCCTCACCCAGGCAACTCAAGCTTGCTCCACTATCGAGCAACCCTAATATCGACTCACCAAAGATCTTCACGCTAGCGTAAGGTCGAGGATCTTCTACGCTACACAAAGTTGTGGCTTCAATCGACCTGTATTCTAGCTTCTTGTTTTTGAACTTCTCTCGTAGTTTAAGCACTTTTTCTGAAACTGGTGTTTTTGTCTCTGTCGTGCCGAAGATTCTCTCTCTCACTTTATAATAGTTTTGCAACCTTTCATGCAAGGTTTTGGGTGGTCGATTTCTCTCTGTTACCGTAGTTTCGTTTAAGTTTGGGCGGATTTCTGGCTTTAAAATTGTAATCTTAGTGGGGTTTTGATTCTTTAAGCATAAAGGTGGAATTTCTAATTGTTTTGTATCGTCATATCGTCTTGTATTGTCTAAATCTTTTAAGGCTTCTATGGGTTGTCCGATTTCTGGTTTTTTGAGCAGTTCAACCTGGACATGGGGCTGCCCCTCGGGTCGTTTCCCGAACATTTTGGGCATTGGGGAACGGTGGTATTTTCGTAGCCACATTTGTAGCAAAATAAGTTCCTTTGCGGAACTTGACATTCGAAATAAGTGTGCCCTTTCTCTTTGCAATTGAAACAAACCAGATTTCGAACGTCTCTGTTCAGATTGAATGCTTCAAGGCTTGAACTACTCTCCTCCGGTTGCTCTACCAAATCTAGCTCGGAAACGTTTCTTCGTGTTGATGCTGTCGGTGGTTGTTGGAACTGGTACCTTGGCCTTTGCGAGCTAGTATCTTGGTTGTTAAGATATTTTTCAATGTTCCTACAAACATACACCATTTCGGATAAACTGTTCGTACTGAACGTGATTAGCAGCTCACCCATTCGCCTCTTAACGTTGAGTTTCAACAATTCAACCAACTCGTTTGGCTGTTTGGGAATCCGTAGTCGACTGTTCAGCTCCTGAATTGCCGAGTAAAAATCATCAAATGACTCGGAGGGTTGTTGACGTCGGTCAAAAAGTTTCCTCGACAACTCGGAGTCAGTCTCTAGACTACGGTATTGCTCTACCAAAGCCAGTTTAAGGGTGTCCCAATTTGCGTTAGGGTTGGATTTTAGGTACATCCAAAACCAGTTTCCAACGGACCCAGAAACAAAATGATGAAAATTGGTAACTATCTCTTCCCAACTAACATTGTATGAACTTCGCAACCTATTAAGCCTGAAGAGGAAGTCATCCACAGTCATCTGCTTGCCGTCGAATTTCAACCCCCATTTATGAAAATGGTGGTATCTATTAGCGGATGGTAAAGGAACATTATTAGATGTGCTTCCCAGAGAATCACTAAACGTTAGATTGTTCAACTGACGCAAAAACTCGTCTGCGTTGTTCGTGGGCCTCTGATTTGGGGGATGAGTTGTTGACTCATACTGAGCGCGTGAGCCTGTCGCAGGATTTGGGTGTGTCTGTGTAGTATTAGTGATGCTATTATTTGAAGGATTTCTTTGTTCAGGATCAAACCGGGTGTTAACCGGTGCATCTCGCTGCCCTGCGAACCGAAGTGGGGTTGCATCAGGTGTGATATTCGCCAAAGTTTGACGAACAATGTTCGCAACCTGATCTTGCAAGAAGACCCTACTCCGTTCGGCTTCCGCTCTGAGAAATTCCATTTCTTTAGCGTGGTTTAACCCTATCGCGGCCGTCACCACTTCCTCAATATAATCGGTAAGGATCTCATCCTCCTCTGGCTCATCCCTAAAGTTATCACTCAGACCACCCCCGCTTTCTGCAGACTCCCTCGGATCTAAAACTTCGCTAGCCCCTTCATCAGTCTGTGCCACCAGTGCTGTTGCTCCCTCCTCCGTTTGTTCTCCTAAAGTTTTTTCTCTAGCTTCCGTTAAATTATCTTTTTTCTTAAGTGCATCAGGATTGCTTCGCAAGACCTCCCGCTTACGGCACTCCGACAAGGATAACCTGCGTCTCGGCATCTTATACCCAACTAACGAAACTATATAACGAAATCCTCAGAACTAATAGAAAACGACAGGAAAGTAAAATCCTTTACCCCTGATTAGAATGAACCACTATAGCGAATACTAAACAAATGTAAATAAACCAAAAAGTAGCAGATAAGATAAAAGAATAAGTAGCAAAAATTTATTTTTATTGTAGGTATAATGAAGATTTCAAACTTAGAATTAATCTTCAAAATGGTACCAAATAACTTCAATGTAGTTTCATAAAAGAAAGAAAATATAAAAAATATTAAAATGAAAAGTTTTTTAAAGGATAAGGTAATTCAGTTTCAAAAATCCTTCTCGTAATTCTAAAATCTTTCGATATTTAATATCTTCCTTGTAATAAAACTATCAATCTAACGTAGAAAAGTATATATCAAAAAAAAATTAATCAATCAAATAAAGAAAAAATGTAATTATCATAAAATTAGGGTGGATATGGCATGTAACAAAAACTCTAAACGTACCGCAGATGATCATGCCAAAATTCCACTCTCTTAGGGTGCTTTCTCTCTCTGCCTCTCACTCGCTCACTAAATTTCATATCAAAAATAATTACACCGCCGAAAGGAAAATTTTCAAATCTTTGCTCTTTCACCAGTTATTTGTTATAGATATTTTTTCAAAAATCAACGCAATGTTTAAACGAATATTGATAAGTGTTCGCAAACAAATACCAGCTACATGGCTTAGTGTTTGTGACGATAATTCTTCATTCGCATAACCGTATTTTAAATTTAAGGATCGAACATCAAATCATCGAAAAAAAAATACACATCCAAGATTTGGATTCGCTTTTCAGTAAAAAAAAAATTTTCGGAAAAAAAAAAAAAATGAAATGACCGGAAGGGTACAAGCCGAACGCAACAGGCTGAACAGGGACACTATCACCCATCCACTGGCCGTCGATTTGTAACTCCTCGGATTTCATTGAACGCCAAATTTAAACAAAATTAACTATTCGCAAAAACCGAAAAAGACAAAAAAATTCGAAAAAAAAATGTTTCCTTTCATTGGTTAATCTTCTTCCTTTCAAAAAGGACGAATCCTGGCCCCACGTTGGGCGCCACCTGTAACGGAACCTCTGTGGTTGAGAAAGGACCTTCGAGAAAGGACAACTTCTCATCTCCCAAAGGGGAGGTGCTATAACCCTCTGATATCTCTTAATCAAAGCACATTTGAATTTGCCCAAACTCAGAGCCCCTTTCTAACCTCCACTCCATACGCCACCATTACGACCTTTAGTCTACAGGACTCTAAAGGCCGATCCTGGCAGCCGAAGTGAAGGGTGTTCGGTGTCATCCATACAGCTCGGCATGCTTGCTGGGTACCTTGGCTGTGCTCGTCGGAAATGGTATGGGATCTTGCTGTGTGACATCGAACGTTTGTTACGTTTTAAATCATGCCAATTAGGTTGTTGAAATGATGTTAATTTTCAGAAAAAAAAGTTTTAAAATAGGTTCAAATTATAATAAATTTGAGACCAGAACTCGAACGTTAATAAAAAAAAGATGATTGAAAATTATTTGAAATAAAAAAAAAATGACCAGGTGAGAGAATTTGAGGGTTGGCAACCCTGAAGAGAGGGTGGACAAGATGGAAATGTCCAATGAGGAAACCCGCCCACGCATCACCGTATGTGAAGCGTCCTTGGCTACTGTGTCCTCTGTATATTATTACAGTAGCCCCCTAATTCGAAGTTCGATAGTATATCTATGGAATCTTCATCACTAACGCACTAATCAAAATCATCCGCCACTAGAGTTTTGTCCCAGGACACCACATCCACCCTTTATAAGGAAACTCAACAAACCATTTCAATGAATGGACCTGAAAATTGAGAAAAATATCTTCCCGTTCTTCATCTATTCAAAAAGATATTCATAACCCGATAAAAATAGATTCAACACTTTTCAATTCAAATATGAAGTTCACAAATTTTATTAATAGAAAATATAAAAAAGTTATGTAAATGTAAATATATAAAATTAAGCAAAATAAAAACAAAATTATGCAATGGACGGATAAATGTAAGAAATTAAAAAAAAATAACAAATCTCAAGTTTAAATCTCGTAACTCATATTTAGTTATAAGTATGTACATACAGTTCCTTATTCGAACCTTTTTTTTTTTGTAGAATGTTTAAAAAAAAAAAAAAAAAACGAAACTTATCTTCAATCGATAAGTGATTCGACCTTAGGTAGATATAAATAATTATTGTTTCTGTCGTGATAAATTCTAAATTTGGATTGATTAATTGTACCGAGCTTAAATTATGTTATAATTTTAGTTATGCTGTATTATACACGCATAAAGTGTATCTTAAATTTGTTTCTCTTATTTGAAACTCCTAAACAAAATTTCAAATTATGTTCCTCTGATATATGCTTTAGTTTCTAAATGTATTTAAAATTGTAGCATAATTTTAGGTGCTATTGCATTTCAATTAATTTAAATTTCGAAGAAAAAAAATTAAAATATGGTTCGTGTAATTAATACTCCTAACAGAGCGAATACGATCTTAATTATGAACTTTCAATTAATATTTTAAATGTATTGGTCAAGAAACGACTTACCAGAACTTTTACGATATGTATTTTTTTTTTCTTTTTTTCTCTTTATTATGTTGATATCAAATAATATGCTGCCGTCGACATGATGAGGTGCACCGCTTCATGGATTGGCGAATATGTTGTTGTTTTATATATGAATGTAGTTTTTTGTACCTGTTTAAATAAAATAAAATTTGAAAGGGATTAAAATCTCTTCGCTTTACAATAGGAATTCCCTAATAATCTTAATTATAATTTAATGCTTTGGTTATTGTGTTTTAGCATCTTTTTCTTTAATTCAGTAGTTTTTCTTTAGTTTTGAATTTAGTCTTAATTTAGTTGTAATCATTCAAAATGTATACATATAGAATTAAGTAGTGAAATTTGTTTACTTAGCTTTTAAGATTTAAATTTTGCTGTAACCGTTGGATTTGTTTGTATGTTGTTTTTGTGTTCTTGCTGATATATAGTTGTAGGTTTTGGTTGTTGATTTGCGTGTAATGTTATTTTGTAGGTGTCTTATGATCTTGCTGTTATTGTAGTATGCTGAAGTCTGTTGAATGGAAGTTGTCTGTATGTCGTAGGATTTTGCTGTTACTGCTGCTGTTGTAGTGGAAGTTGTCGTAGGTTGTGGCTGCTGTTGATTTTCTATAGCTGCCTTAAGCTGCTGCTGCTATTGTCGTCGTAGGTCGTGCTTGTCGTATCGATATGTCCTTGAGGTTTGGTAAGTTGGTGTTGCAAGTGCTAGTGTTGGCCTAGAGGTGTCTTCGGTGTCGTATGTTGTTGCTGTTGTTGCTTGGTCGAAGCTGCCGCTAGTTGATTTTGCTGCTGTATTGCGGTATAATTTTGTAGGTGTCTTGGATTGTCACTTTTCCTTAGTTTGGTGTGCAGTGTTTAGGAATTCGAGGTGACCTAGTTGTCGCTCGTTGTTGCTGCACTGCCGTGGGTTTTTGGTGGGCTTCTGTACCTGCAGTGGGCTGTTCTTCGTAGTAGGGCAAAACTATATTGCTTTTGCTGCTGGGGTTAATGATGGCCGACGCCTCGTGCGAGCTTTGGAGATGGCCGTAAAGGCAACTCCTTGTACCATGGGTTGCTCCCTATACGCCTGGTGGAGCACCCTAGCTGGCTGATGCTTTTCTTTTCTTTGGTGAGCTAGGTGTGTTGTCTATGTGTCGTATGGTGTTGCAGATGGGTGTATGGAGCTTGGTTGGTGGATGTTGCTGCTCCTTGGATGGGCTGATGGAGCGCCCAAATTCCTGGTCGTTGGTGTCGATCTGGCGCGTCGGATAACTTTTGATGGCGTGCAAGTTATCCCCTTGCGGTTCTTCCAAGTCGAGTGCTGTTGATGGTAGCTTCGTTTTAGTTTTAGTTTTATATTTTCGTTTTACCTTTTTTTTTCTTATTTTTTTTTTTTTATTTTACTTGATATATATTTGTAAGATAATTTACCTTTTTATTTCTTTTATGATATTACATGCAAAAAGCTATTTTGCTTGCGAATGGTACTTATTATGTGTCACAAAAATATTATATGACTTCTCCTTTTTATGTCGCGACTGTACCTTTTTTTTTAACGTGTTATTGTAAACCACCCACGACTTTTGCGCACTAAATTTCGACACCAACTGAATGGCTGGTTCTCAAAAATTTACCTACTTGGTAAATTTTTCACTCGATACCGAAAGAAATTCCTGACATGGAGGTATATCCGGTGATCTTTTCTTAGTGTTTTTGGGCAGAATTTTAACTACAAAAATCTGATTTCGACACCTACGTATTTTTTTGATTTTTCTGCATATAGGTGTGATGGAAATAGATTTTCCTGGTCAAAATCCTGGAAGATTTTCTTCCCGGAAATTGTCATTTTCACTAATACCACTTCACGCCTTGGTGTTAGTTGACGAAACTTTGCTCTTTTTATTACAGAATTTTTCTTTTCTTTTTTCCAATTTAACTTTAACTTTTCGTAATAAATTCCGCGTTCGAAGCCATTTTGCTTTCATCTTTTCATGTTCTGCGGTGGTGCAATGGTCCTGTCGCTCGTTCGCATTCCTTACACCTCCGGGTTCGAATCCCATTAACATCATTTTTTTTTTCTTCATTTTTATATTTACATATTTATTTTCAAGTTTTGTATACTTTCCTTTTTTTGTTTTTTGTTTTTTTTTTTTCAGGCTTAGTAACCAAATGACAGCCCTGTCCGGAAATATTGTTATTTTATATTTTTAAATTGTCTTCTTTTCTTTCATAGAAATCTAGTCACACTTCCGAGTGGAACCGGTTCAACCGCTATAAGCTTCAACGTCAGCTCATACCCGAACCTAATTGTTGAACTTATAAAATTCGGATAAAACCCAACCCCTACAAATGCATTTCCGTTCGACTATGAATACTGAAATCCTAATTTAAAAAAAAAACTTAACTGACTCAAGCTAATTCCTTACAATTTTATCGTTCAAAATATTATAAAATAATATAATTATTACTATAAAATGTTTAGTTACGCTAAATCCTTGAACCACAAGAGCAAGTTCGTGCGACATAGTCGTGCATGATTTTTCGTGATAGTATTTGTTCTCTTTTTTCTTTATCCTCCTGAAACCATCCCATAATTAAATATCTACCTAATCACCGGAGGTTATATAAATTGTTGTCATTCCCCTGATACAAATGTAATTTCCCTGACTTAAAATACCGTTAGATTTAATCAAATACTGTGACCCCTTGTTTTAAAGTGGTTATTTAAGAGTAATTAAGAGATATAATTGTTATTCTAGCAAAATAGGTTGTTTTGAGCGAGGGTCCAATTTGGATTGAAAAATATTAATGTTTTGAAATATTGATCCATATATGAAAGATTCACTACAATATTCACTTTGGTTTGGGAGAGCCTTAGGGCCAGTTTGCTCACATTGGGTTAAATCTCAAATAAGTTTTTCACAGGCTCTGGTTGAAAGGAGCCAATTAAACAATATCGGCCGATTAGCTATTTCTCTAATTAACAACTCAAACTGTGGATTCATTGACCAAAATTTTGGCTAACAAGCACATTTGTGGATTTACCAGTCACAATAACCATTGATTAAAGATGATCAGCTGTGAACAAACTGGCTCTTAATCAATTCATTCAACAGTTTTTGATTTTCTTCTCGAACGGTAATAGGAGCCTACAACACAACAGACGAGACAAGTGTGGCTCCGGCCTTTATTATCTTCAACATTTTTTTAGATTGCTTATCAGATTTATAAAACTTTGAGTTCTCAAGGACTGAGCATGGACTCCGCGATTCTTATTTTATTTATATTTTGTTTAAGAAAATGTGAGTAAACTTAAGTTTTAGTCCTATATTTCAAAGTATACTCCGAAATAGCACTGCCGAACCCTCTTACTGGCTGCTCTACTGGCTTCCCAACTGGCTACGAAAAAAGCAAGCCAGTTGACGAGCCAGTTGCTCAGGTTTGTTTGTGTAGTAAGAAAATGGGCACGTTCCGCTGGCTATTCTCAGTTATCCGGATAGCTTTGTGTTGTTGTAATCCCTTGTTAAAAAACAGCTGATAACAGCTGACGCAACAACAACTCAAGTTATCTCAAAATTTTTGGGATAGCTAGATAGCATAGCGAATAAACATTGGAACGCGAGGAATGTGAGTGTATTGCGACTGGCTAGCCAGTACTGGCTCGTGTGGCCTCAGCAGGGCTGCCGAAATGACAACTAAGGGAGTATTTGCAATCCCCTAGCATTCAATGTACTCCCGTGACCCGTGCTCCCCTCACACGATTGTACTCCCCTCGAAAATAACCAACATATTATCAAAATTTCCTTAATAATTGTGTCAGCATACAAATTAAAGTGGCATAACTAATCTCAACCGATTCGTTCAAAGCTTTGGAGCTCGAAATGTTTTCATTTTGCATGAACCTAAACCGGAGCTGAAACGAACAGTTGGGCGATCGATTAGATTTGCAGAGTATTAGTGAAAAACAGTCATAAACGCTAACAAAGAATTGTCTCATCATGCGAAAAAAATATATTCAAATATTTTCGCATGTCAACATTTTTTGAGGTGAAGTACAAAACTAGTTTTTGCATGATTCCCTTACAGTTTCATGGAAAAAAAACCATTGTTGTCATGGAATGTCGTGCAAAACAATGTATCGGCAATTGTTTTGCATGCGAAAAAAAAATTAAAAAAAATTGTGAATAAAATATATTTTTGTGTATGGTCGGCTTACACTTCCAAAAAAAATATTCATCTTAAGTTTTTATTTGCATGCAAATGGTTTTTGCATCTAATAATATATATTTTCCATTTTAGGCCTATAGTTTATTATTATAAGGTTATTACATGACTCAATGGGTGGCCTAGGCCAAGGCAAACATTTTTCGCTTAGAATGTTATACAAGATTTTCACAGAATAGGTGAAAAATTGTTTTGAAAATTTTGATTTTTGTTTCGCATGGGATTTGATTTCCGCTATTTTGATTGTAGTTTTTGAATATCCACTATTCATTGTTCTGTATAAAGTTATCACGAAAATATGTGCAAATCAGGCAAACATATAAAAACTTTAATAAATTAAAAAAGCTTCTTGAACTATGTAGGTATAATATTCATGATTTCTATTTTCAATTTTCTTAAAAGGTTTACAGTTTTGATTTCTATGTAGTCAAATTCAAAATCATATCAAAATGTATGAAAACGACGCCGACATAGGTGCCATATGAAATCTTTCACAAAATAGTGATTTTCGACTTGATAATCACCTTACCTACATGGAGCGAAAGTCATGATTTTGACTGACAACAATCAACAACAAATTACAAAAATGAATAAAGTTATGTTGTTATTATTTAGATACTTGTTATTCTTTGTGTGCTCCCCACGAATACAAAATACTCCCCTCTCATCTGTTGAAATACTCCTCCCCAAATTTCTAAAACGACAGCCCTGGGCCTCAAAGTTAGAGTACGCAAATTTCAGTTGTTCAAAAATTATGAAAGCGAAACCGAAACTGACATTTTAATTTCTAAAAATACAAAAAATAAATTTCCATTTGCCGAAGAAGAAACTTCTAAGACTGGATATGGACAGAAATACAAAATAATGAGACAACAAGCAAAAAAATCTTGATCTGTCAAAATTCATGTCAAGATAGGTATACCTAATCGCAGATAAATATCTTTGACATCCGAACAAGAGATGAAACGGAGTGACTCCATTGGATATCTCATGTAGATGGGCATTCTGATAGAAATTATCTCCTGTGAGTTGGGCCTTAGAAGGTAAAAATCGATTTTTGTATGTGACTCTATGTGTGCCATTTGAAAGAAGTTTTCAGGCAAAAAGTAAACAAATTAATGTGCATACAAATATGCAAAATGCATTAAGATTTTTGCGTTGTTTAGTTTGATTAAAAACAAACATATTTCCAGGAATAGGTTCAAAAAATTTCAACTCTAGAGAAATGTCAAATCTTCCTAGTGTGTGTGCAAATCCGTTTAGATTTTGCTAAAACGAAAGATTTATGTTGAATTCCTTACAACCAAAAAATCGATTTTTTTTCTAAACAAAATCGATTTTATTCTATTAAAACAAATCTTGCATTTTCAGCACGATTTCACACATACTAGCAAGATTTGACACTTCGCTGTAGTTGAGAGAATACTGCGGCGGGCTTAATAATTAATCTACAGTGTTCCTCGTTTTTGGACTTAAATAGATTAAAAGAAAATAAATCATTAAAACTAATTTTAATTCATCAAAAATAGTGAATAGTCAATGAGAAGTTTATCAAAATATCAACTAACTTCGATTCAAAGTGCTTGGAAATGTATATGCTTTTAATCTAACAAAATGGCGCGAAAAACTGAATGCACTTTTGAATATTTGTAACAAATTTGAATGCGCATCGTTTGTTTACTTTTTGCATCAAAGCTACTGTCAAATAGCACACACACAATCCCACACGACAAATTTGATTTTTGGTGTGTTCCTTTCGAGAACGCACGTGACAAAATATAGTGAACTCAAATTCCATTTGATCGGAAACAGGGTATTTTAACAGCATTTGACTGCATTTACAGTCAACTATTTCTATACAAACATTTTATAACTGAAATTGCCTCACAATTTCAGTTATAAAATGTATGTATAGGAATAGTTGACTGCAAATGCTGTTCAAATACCCAGTTTTTGATAATATGGAATTTTAATTTACTATGTTTTATCATGTGCGTTCTCATATTCTACTTTCTACCCTCTAATTGAAAAAATCGATAAAGAAGCCATTCAGAATTACAGGGAACCCCAATTTTGCCTCAATTTAATGCTTCGACGATAGAAATCAATAATTGCCTCTCATCTTCTAGAGCCTATTTAGATTGCGAAGATTGAGACTGGTTTCACGGCAGTTTTTGGACAAGAGAAGTGAGGGGTCAGAGATCCCCCAACTTCTCTTGTCCAGAAACTGCCGTGAGAACGGTCTCAATTTTCCCACTCTAAGCAGCGTCCTAGGCAATATTGCCATTGCCATTGACAAACCGTCTCCATTTGCATTATTCAGTCAACAAAAGCTGATATTTTGCTGTCAGAATGGCCGCGTTCAAATACGTAACTAAAGCTATGTGGATAGGTTTGTGGTGATGTAATCCCTTGTTTAAACACAGCTGATGACGAAACAGCTGTTGACAGAAAAGAGATCCCAAGCTATCATAGGGCACGTTCCGATGGTTATTCTCAGTTATCCGGATAGCTTTGTGTTGTTGTAATCCCTTGTTAAAAAACAGCTGATGACCGCTGACGCAACAGCAACTCAAGTTATCTCAAAATTTTTGCCGAAAAATGTCTGGAGCAAAGCTGTTATTTTGCTGTGAATTACAGAAAACTTTGGAAGTTTTTGGATGCATATTTCATTTATTATAAACTAATATGGGTGATTCAAGAAACGATGGAATTTCCAACGTCTCGGCTGATATTTTAAAAACTGTTCCAAGTATAAAATCTAATTTTTTATAACGGTAATTATTATTGATATCTACATGGCCAGACAAAATTATAAAGATCTGATATAATTTTCACTTCTCAAAAAAATTCTTCAAAGCGTCTAATTCGCATTCCCCTGACCGTTTTCGAAAGGAAAAATTGTTAAAGTTCTCTTAATTTAGTTCCAAAACGTTAAATAATATATCTTTTCATGTAATAAATGTAGGCAAAATGTGCCTATCAATGGACTTTTAAGTCCGTCCTTTAAAACAATGGCAGCAACAACGGTAGTACTAACCAGATAACTCGCACTTGAACGGATTACAGCAATAACCAACAAGAACACAATCGGGGTTGAACGGCGACAGACGCCGAGAAGCTACGAAAGACGAAACGAGTACGCAACGATCTTAATAATTATTATCTTAATCTACTTTTACTAAACTCAAATTCCTATTACTAAATTTAAAACTATCATTATTTAAAACTAAAGTGAATCAAAACTTTTATTGAATTATTTAGAAAAAAGAAGTGTTTCTTGTGATTTGAGAAAACGTTTATTCCTCTACTTAGCTACCCCCCCCCCCCACATGGTATCAGAAGTGATTTAATCCCCCTTCAGTGTTTTTACGTGGAAATATAGTGCATGACAAATAAAAGATAGCGGTGTTATATAAAATGTAAAAAGAAAAATATTCTTTATTGATTACAAATATAAAAATATAAAAAAATATAGTAATATATATATATTAGACTGTTTCAAAAAAATTTTTTTGTTTTCAATTTTCTTGCAAACAGGCTGAAAAGTTTCATTTAAGCAAAAAAAGCAGTCTGTGAAAATTTGAGCTCTTAAAATTCATGTTTAGACATGTCTCATCGCAGATTTTGGTTTTCCATACGATTTGTATGGGAGAAAACACCTGTTTGTCTTTGGAATTTTTTAACTTAATAATGAGAAGTATTTAAACTAACGGCATACGTTTTTCTTGTAGAAAATTGAACGTTCTACAAAAAAGGTCTTGACATATTTTATCGTAAATCCAGCCGTTTTAAAGTTACAGTCATTCAAACTCATTCCATAAAATTACCATACATTTATTTAACGTAAAATTAGCACTTTTTTAGTAATTGCAGATATTATGGTAACTAATATCACTCTTTTCGAAAAATGACTTGAGACCTTTTTTGTAGAGGACCAATTTTCCTTTCCAATGGTACCTAACAATATTACTTCACTTCAATTAATACAATTATATTACAATAATTGGTCGCTTTTAAATGGATTTGTTAGTGGTAAATTACATAGAAATTCCCTAATTAATCTCGGCAAAAAAAAATTTTAAACAAAAACTAAAGTAAACTTTTCCAAAGGTTTTTAGGGTGCTTAATTAGAATCAGAAGTCAGAAATATTCTACTACGTCACGTTTGTGAGATATAGCCGTATGGAAAATTGAAAAAAAGTTATTTTGCAGCGAAAAACTACTTTTTTTCAATTTTCAAATGGGAATATCTCATAAACGAGACAAAATAGAAAATTTTTGACTTCTGATTCGAGTTCAGCACCCCAAAGACCTTTGGAAAAGTATATTTTAGTTCCTGTTTCAAAAAATTTTCTGCTGAGTTTAATTAGGGAATTTCTATGTAATTTACCACTAACAAATCCATTTAAAAGCGACCAATTATTGTAATATAATTGTATTAATTGAAGTGGAGTTATATTGTTAGGCACCATTGGAACGGAAAATTGGTCCTCTACAAAAAAGGTCTCACGTCATTTTTCGAAAAGAGTGATATTAGTTACCATAATATCTGCAATTACTAAAAAAGTGTTAATTTTACGTTAAATAAATGTATGGTAATTTTATGGAATGAGTTTGAATGACTGTAACTTTAAAACGGCTGGATTTACGATAAAATATGTCAAGACCTTTTTTGTAGAACGTTCAATTTTCTACAAGAAAAACGTATGCCGTTAGTTTAAATACTTGTCATTATTAAGTTAAAAAAATCCAAAGACAAACAGGTGTTTTCTCCCATACAAATCGTATGGAAAACCAAAATCTGCGATGAGGCATGTCTAAACATGAATTTTAAGAGCTCAAATTTTCACAGACATCTTTTTATGCTCAACTGAAACTTTTGAGCCTGTTCGCAAGAAAACTTTTTTTTTTTGAAACAGTCTAATATATATAGTTGTTGTAATAATACTTTACTCATATTTACTTTATATATATTTTCTTTAGTTTTTAAGTAATCTATTATAATTCTAAATCAAGTTTGTCATAAATAAATGTAAAATAATATTCATTCAAAAATACATATTCGCACTGAATAGTCATAATTTAGATTTTATTATTAAATAAAGATAAATTTAAAATAATAATAAATAATAACAACTTCAGAAGTGGGATGACCTGATAATGTCTGACGCATTTAAAATGAACAAAGAAGAACTAATCACAGCCCTCTTAAATTTTGAGTTCAATTTCCAAATACTGCAGCAATTCAACAACTGAGAAGTCTCTATGCAGAACATTTGCGTGGTGCTGAAGTTCATTTAGATTTTGTTTAAGACACATTTTCTTCCGGTCCGTTAATTGGTAAGAAATCCGAAGCAAGCTAAGCGCACTTTTAAGCATCGTTCCCTGAGGTATTAACTGATCAAAATATCAGCCGTTTTTGAAAACGTCTAATCAATGTCAATTGGATCGTCAAATGATCGCTGTTCTTTGACGCAGATATTGCTATCGTCAAGAAGGTATGCAATCGTCTTATTTTTCAATATCTTATTCGTCAACTCACCCCTAGGCACGGCCCTGTAGTCTTTATTTTTATATGGGCATTGTTTCGCTTAGTAGTACCTCGTGGCATGATGGTTAGTGCGTAGGACTGTCATGCCGAAGTTGTGGGTTCGATTCCAAACCGGGCCACCTAAAAACAGAAATTTTGTATCCGAGGTACTGCCTCTTGCGAGGAACTGCCTCTTGCGAGGAACTGACAAATCCTCCAAGAATATACTTGTCATGAAAAAGTGCTTCTCACTTAGCCGTTCGGACTTGGCAAAAAACTCCATTCCGCACAAAGGAATGGTTGAGAGACTCCCTGACGGATCCACCATAGCTGTCAAAAAGATTATGAAGTACCTGGGAGTCCAGTTCAATGAGTTCCTAAGGTTCAACCCGCATACAAGAAATGTACTCAAAAAAGCCAGCTGGGCCTTTCACCGTCTACACCCATTGATGAAGAAGAACAGGACTAAGCTAACCAACGAAGTTACTGATCTACAAGCAGCTCTTACGACCAGTCATCAGCTACTCCTTCCCAGTCTGGTTTTCAATCTCGAAGACAGCCATGAAGGAGCTTCAAGTATTCGAAAGGAAGATACTCAGAATTTGCACCGGACTGTACTTCGACCGGCAGCGGCGGAAGCACTACAGGAACGAACATCTCTACTCCGAAGCCAATAGAATCCCGCTGGACAAATACCTAGTCCTTTCAGCGAAGAGACTAGTACGGAAAACCATCGACCACCCGAATCAGCTAATGAGAAGGATGACCACTGAACAACGACATCCGGAGCCAAGGTACCTCAGTGTAATGGAAACTCTTGATGACAACATAATCATGGAAAACGAGGAAGCAGTCTCGTTCTACGCTGAGTCAGCCTTCTACCGCGGCTAAACGCCAACACTTCCCCCAACCTACACTTAAAACACCATTGACAACCGGGAATAAACACCCTGAGGACGATTAAGTCAGCCGACTTTTAATTTAAACTTTTTTGACAAGTAATTCATGTATCTATAATTTGTTAAACTTAAGACATTGTATAAGGTTAGGCCCCCTATGTGCCAACAAATGTAAATTTATCATAGTACTATATTAGTTATAGGCCAGATTGTAAATATTATGTTCAATAAAAGAAATTGAATTGATTGATTGAATTGAGGAATGGTTGAGAGTTGTAAGCCACTAGGCCCTGGTTCTCCACGAGCTGTTGCGCCACTTATGTCGGATGAGTAATCAAATTTACTGGCAAATTATTTTCGTTTCTAATATAACATTTAAAAAAAAGGTAAACCAATTTTAAGTATTACTTACTAATACAGTAGATGACGGGTATAAGAAACTCAAAAAATGCAAAGAATTTCTTTCTTATGTCCATGTTATCTTAAATAAAAATGTGTATAAGAAAGAAAACTTCTTTTATCAGATAAACGTATTAATAGAGAGAAAATTTCCTAAAATATCATTAAATCATTTGAAACAAGTTTCCAAAGCACACACTGAAAAATTGTAGGTATTATCTTGTATTTGCAGTAATTCATTATATATCGCTCATAACGTACCAAAAACAAACCTTAAATTATATGTTTTTTGCTAAATCCCATCAATGGGGTGGTTTCCTTAAGACGTTTAATTTTCTAGGTATTGAGAGAAATATGGTACCAGAATAAGTCTGTCTTATAAGCGAGTTTTTCTTATATGAGATGTTCTTATATCCGTCATCTACTGTATATGAAAGGTCAAACCCTAGTTCTAAAAAATCATCAACTTGTTTTTTTTTATTTAATTTTCAAACAAACATTTTAGTATGTTCTTTATATTCCAAAAAATCTTTTTTGTTTAATGTATGTAGGTTGACATTCAGAGAGACAGACAGATGGAATTGTGGCACACACTTTTTACTTGCGATATAGGTACTATAGGGCAAGTTTTGGATTCGTGCAAAAAAAAAAATTTCGAGATAACAATCAAACATGACATTGCGATGATAGAGAACACGAAAAAAGTGGGTGGCACAATTCTGTCTGTCTGTCTGTCTGTCTGTCTGTCTGTCTGTCTGTATGTACCTCAACCTACAGCCTAAACTACTGAAGCGATTTTCTTCAAATTTTGAACTTAAGGTTTTTTTGTAACTCTCCAGAGGGGAAATTGAAATTTTTTTTTTAGCTCAAAAAATAACGGTACTTGCCATACAACCGTAAAGGAAAAGCTTATTTATCTCAAAAACGGCTCCAACGATTTTGATAAAAAAAAATCAGTGTATTATTGTAGATATTATGTATCTTTCAGTAAGAAAAAAAATCACCAAAAACATTTATTAACGGTACCTGCCATATAACGGTTTTTTTGATTTTTGGTTTTCTCATTAACCGCTCATCCGATTTCAATAAAATTTTTTACACAAAAGCTTTGTTAGAATATAAATAAAACTGCATACCAAAATTTTTGAAAAAATAAATTTTGGATTTTTAAAAAAAGATTCAAAATTTTTTTTTGAAAATTCAATATTTCAAAAACGGGTTGATGAATTATTTTGAAATTTCAGTTTTAAATGTATATTAATATATATTCAAAATTGGCATACCAAATTTTTTTTTGAAAAATGTTACAAAAATTTTATATATAAAAAATTAATTTTTAAGAAAACGGCTCCAACGATTTTAAATTTTTTTTTTGCATATATTCATATTTTTTCAAGTAATCAAATGGTATACTTTTTTTTGAGCTCTAAGTTATTTATCAGACTGTTTATACAATTAAAAAAACGATTTAAATATGCTTTTTATACTTTTTCTATAATTACTTAAGTTTTTTTTTAAGTTCTTAAGTCCCACACAACTTGAATATAAGAGCAAGTACGTGCGATCCAGTCGTGCATTTTATTTAATGTTAATGTCAAGTTTGATAAGATCTCGATTTATTTTTTGCACGAATCCAAAACCTGCCCTGCTCTACGACCTACATTACATACACATCCATACATAAAGCCAAAACCAATACTCACTTTACACCTTATTCTAATAGCCTTAACCAAACAGCCATGCTTGCGAAGGAAAACTAATCAACTTCTCATTCCGATTTCCAGAGCAAAAATACCGTTATCTTGTCTATGATTTTTTTCTAAGACCGTGTGCCAATTGCGTTGAAATCCTGGTTGAATTTGATCCCATGGCTAAATTTTGACATTACTGAGGTGAATATAGACGTAAAAATTTAACCTGCTCAGGAGCTCGTTAAAATTTTAGCCGGTGGTTAGTTTTTGACATGTCTATTCTCATGAAGAAGTGAGGGAGATGAATGTAGATAAATATTTTATTTTGCTATCATGAAGTCATAAATCCTATCGGGAAAGATGAAAAATGGAAAAAAAAACTAAAATTAAATGAAAGGATTAAGAAATATAGACAAAGACCTTATAATAAATGTGAAGTGAAGTTTGAATAACTTGTTATAAATTCTTGATAATGCAAAAGAATCAAGAAAATTTATTGAAATAACTTTTTCAGATGATTCATTAATTTTGCAAACTGAATTGTTTGCGAACTATCATTACTGAAAAAAATGCAACAACAAAACTAATGGGAAGTGAATGTTAAAAAAATCCCATTTAATCCAATTGACACAGCAAAAACCTTAAATTTTTCTCACCCCTATAAAACGGGTTAACATTCAACTGGGATCAAATTTAACCAGAATTTTAACGCAATTGGCACACGGCCTAAGAGTCCAAACTGATTCCTAAAGCGAGATAGTGCACATTGAAATCGTTCTAATTAATAATAATCGCTATTTTCTAAATGTTCAAAATTAGACTTACAATGAAAGATGGACTTATTCCACTTTCCAATAAAAATATTTTTAATAAATTTTTTATATTGTTTGTTTTTCATTATTTTAGTAAAGGAAAAAATCGTACTCCATTGGGTATACGATTATTAATAAAAAAAAGAAGATACAATAATTTTTATTAAATTCGCCATTAACTCATTTTCTTTCAAAAGTGGACTCATCCTACCTTACAAAAAAAAAACGGCTCAAATATTTAATCACTGAAAATCTCTCCGGTGTTATTTTTGTTTTGTAAATTTTATAAATTAATTACATATTTTTTTATCTCATTCAAAGAAAATGCAATAATTTCTGTCAACTATTACCTCGAATCCGATGCAACTTGCTGCCGTATGCCAAATCTGCATAATAAGCCGTCAGAAACGTTAATGGTAGAATAGGAGCCAAGACTGTAACTCGTTTAACTCGTTGGTAGTACGATGTGCAGGCTACAGCTGACGTTATCCAAGCCCCAGTAATCCAAAAGAAAAGTTCACGATTCCTAGCTAAACTCACAGCTAACTCACGTTCTTTTATTTGATAGTGCATTTGTATCCATCGCTCCATCTATACACACACAAACCATATAAATTGATTATAAAATAAAATAATAAAAATGGTAAAATTAATAAATCTCACTTTTATACGATTCATTTCAGAGATAGATTCTTGGTTTTTTTTTGAAGAAATTTGTTGGTTCATATTCGAAGATTGCACTCCACCCATTTTGGTTGAACTGCTTGCTTTTGATTTTTCTTCATAATATCTTGACTTTACAGTTGACATTTATTTAAAGGAGAATCGATTTCAAAAATCATCTTATTTTTGTATGGAAAAGGGATAACCTTTTCCTTCTCACAATAAAAAAAAGCTTTGAGATAGGACAATGGACAAATTTAATAGTAAACTTGAAAAAGAAAAACAGAAACAATTGGAGTGTATGTACATGTACAGTATATGCATCATATAATATGCAATTTGAAATATACCATGCGTAGGTCGGGGAAAAATCAATAGAGGGTTTCCTTGACAGCAAAAATAACACCTAATTAAAGTCTTTCCACACTATCTCACAGAGTATTGACATTGTTGTACTAAAAGTCTTAAGGTAGAACTAGAATAGTCGGAAGCCAACTTAAGTGGTCGTACGAAACCGAGCGAAAACAAGAAATTTATATCATGCGCACATAATTGCGAAGTGGAATTTTTCGTTTAGTTTTCGTTAACTTTTGCCGTCGGAAGTGAGAGCGCTCAACGACCGCTCTTTCGTAAGTGGGCGAATGCAAAATCAAAATGGTGGAAGCAAACTAACAAGAACTTAGCGCTTGGTGCAAAGTTTTCAACTTTTTTTTTCTGTTTGATGAATGAATGAGAGAAGTCAAAACAATTTTCTTTTAATTAATTTATATCACATAGAATTTTAGTGGTTTTGCAAAATAAATAATTAAAAGCTATCACTGCGCTGTGAAAAAGTATTATGAGAAAATAAACATTGAATAAACAATTATTTATTTTTATTGGCTAAGCAGAATGGTGAAGCTGTAGCAATTTTGTATTTACATGGATGCAGGTCATGTCCAACATCGTTTTGGCTGAAAGTTTTAAAACAATAGGACCGATTATGGCGAGAAATTAATAAGTTGTATTGATGATAAATGATTTTTATTTCTATTGAATACAATTTTGATGTGTAAACATCTTAGTTCTTGATTTAGGAAAGTTCAAAGTGCAACGGCAACGGAAACCGATATTTTGGAAACGATAACGAAGCGAAAAAAGATACATCTACAAATATGCAATGGTTTTTATGTGCAAACTTGCTTTCTGTGTAGGGAAATTGAAGGTTCAACGGCAACGGTAGCGGATACTGAAACGAGAACGAAAAGAGATACATCTACAAATATGCAATTGAATTTAATTGAAAAGTAGCCGTTTATCAACACGCATGTTTACACTTAACATCTTCACAGCTAGTCCCGGTGGTAATAATAAATTTTAGTTATGGATTTTATTTTACGGTTTCGAGATTTCAACTATTTATTGTCCATACAAGAAAGCAAGTTTCCGAAAAATTTTAAAAACGTCCAACATGACTTGCTCTGATTTCTTTTACATACCACCTCCACTGGGCATGAACTACGGATTATGAGACCCAAAAATCCATGCCCATGCAGTGCCATATCCTTACAAATAAAGCTAGAACTATAGTTCTCGGAGGGGCACAAAAGTGGTGGGAAGAAAATTAGCTCACGAGCGCACAACGCACATCACTAAAGTGAATCTGACATTATGGTGAAAAAAAAAAATATATATAAATAGATGATATTGTTACGACTTTCACATTTAAACTTTAACTACTCACAATAGCAAACAAACGGGCACAATAGATCTTAAAGTCGCAGTGCACGTATACCTTTAACTAATTCAAAATGACTACCGCATGAACTATAATGACTCTTGAATGAAGAAGCGCCATCTTTCGGATTATACTTGACTCAAACTAACCTTCGGAGAGCTTTCATGAGCTTTAGAACTTTGGTGCTAAACGTCAAAGTTAAAGCATTGAAAAGGGAAATTATTGAAAATTTTCCCTACGGAAAGCTCTAGCAGCAGATACCAGAAAATCCAAGCAATATCCAGAGCTTGTCAAACAAGTAAAAAGGCACGTGTTTGACCGGCAGTGGATACAGTTTTTATATAACTTTTTATTTTTGTTTTTAATCGTGAATGTGGTTGTAATAAAAGTGAAAAGTAAAGTTGGTGAATTAATGTCAGTATAGTTGAGTGGTGTTATGTGGTCTATTTTGTGAAATAAATAAGTGGAGATTTTACATAAAGTGAATTAGTTTTGCTAACGAACCTGAGAAAATATTACATGTTCAGTATATACGTGTTCCTCTTTTGACGATAAGTAAGGCTACTTTTCGTTGGTTTTTGACATTTGCCTTGTTTTACTAGCTGAAGAGAATGGATATGGAGCTGTCAGAATGTTGAATACACATACATTCAAAGACACGAACACAACACGACGCAGCTGGACAAGTTGGCCAACTTTTAACTTTTGCTTGCAGCTTTCTTGACGCTTCAAAATTGTGAGTGTAGCCGAGTGTTTACATGTTGGTAAAAGTGATTTTAAAACCATTTTCCATCTCTCATAAGGACGTTAAGTAGTTTTACATTCCATTTCATCATTATCCGTTTCTATTTTTGTTTTTATTTGTATTTTCTATAATGAAATGTCAGAAAGCTATAGAGCTGCATTGTGGGTGCGTAAAATAAATTACGTACGACATTTTTTGACAGCTATTCCAGTTGCAGCTCCAGTTCCAGTTGCAGCACTTTATTCTGTTGAGGCAGTTAAGTGCATTTTTATCTTCGCCTTGCTTTTTAGTGCATTTTTATCCTCGCTAAAAAAAAGTGGCATACTATATAACAATTATTTATTAAAAGTAATAATTTGGCTCAACAACTCGACAGAATTTCTTCTTACAACAAAGTCATGAGAGCATTACATTTAGACAATAATTAATCTTGAAGTTATAGCGTGTCAAAGTAAGACCTGTGATTTTGTACTGTAAAATGAACAAATTTGCTGAATTAAAACCAAATCACCTTCTTTTTCAATATGGCGGCCTTCCTCTTAGCCCGGGCACCCAAAAAACTTGGTTTTATAATGAGGAGATGTAGCCAAACACAAATCGTACAAAAAATTTCGCCCGTCTATTAACAAAATTTTAATATTTTTTTTACAAAATTTACTAAACCATGAAGTTCTTACACGATTTGTTCTTACTATTGAGTGTATGAAGGCGTGGATCCAGGATTTCGTTCAGGGGTGGGAGGCAAATTTCCTGAGTTTCCACAATCTTGATGTGTCAATAGTGGACCAATTTTTACTTCTTGAGATAGGCTATTGATTATGTCATATAAAAAGGAACTAAGACGTTCATGTAAAAATCATCAGAGGATTCAGAGGGGTCATTCAAAATTGTTTGTTTTTTTTGCATATAACTCGAAAACGAAGTAAAATTTCGGGATAATTCTGAAAATCTTTTTTGTAGAAAATAAAATTTACCATTGAAATGTATTTTTGAAAAAAAAACTTTTTTTTAATTTTAGTTTGCTAAATTAAAAAAAACTATCACAAAAAATGTGAAAAATTGCATTTTTTTTTACTTATTTGCTTGTAACTTTTACGAGCAGAGATATAGGCATTGCCGTATATAAAAGAAAGATAATTAAATTTCCTTTAAAATGAATTATTCAAAAAACGGTTTGGATAAAAATCGACCGAGAAACAGTCGCTCAAACTAGTCGGATTTTAAGTTTTTGAAGCTTAATAAGTGGTATTTTTGGCTATTTTGAGGGACTTGTTAGATTATACGCTCAAGCTGGGTGTGTTAGTGAGTCATGCATAGTTAAGTTAAAAATTAAAACTAAATGTCAAATTTTTCGCAGTTTTAGGTTTGCCATATAATTTTTTCAAAATTTAAAATAATTGCCAAAATCAGCACACTTGCTCTTAGCCGGGTTTAGAACACATGTTAGCGTATACCTTCTCGAACATGAAAAAAATAGTGTCAGACCAGTTTTACGGTTGAAAGTCCTTTCCAGACGAGTTCAACATTTTCAAAGTAGGTATTAAAGAAATAACTTTTTAATTTTGGATTACCTAACGTCTGGCACTATATTGTCCATATACGGAAAGGCATAAGCTACCAAATACCTTGGTTTGTGAAAGTAGATTTGTAAGTTTTGACAATCATTTAAGAAATTAGAAAAAAAAGGAAAAAACATCACCAATTTTATAACATTTAGGGCCGGTCAGGCATGCTTTTTCGACAGCCAAACTCATCTTGCACTATTTTTTTCTATTTAAGGAGACATTAGCTAACATTATATTGAAAATACAGCTTTGTAAAACAAGGTTTGAAAATTTCAGCCCCTTCTTAACTGGGACATACATGATAGTTTGGCCAAAAGCCTTCCCAGTTAAAAGCCGTTTTCAAAAACGTCATTTGCGTCAAAAATACATTTGTAGAATGGTATTAAACGCAAACTGGAAAAGTCTTCGGTACGAAAAGGCAAATACAAGTTTTACTGGCGATAAATTTTCCAGATGATTAACAGTAACATCTATGGCAGTATCGCCGTCAATTCAAATTTTTGAGGTCAATGAAACCTGCACAATTTGTGTCGTAAATATAATATGTCTGACACATCAATAAAGCGACGCCAATCTTCGTTTTTGCCTTGACAAGCATTTTATTGTTTTCTTGAATTTACTCATGAAATGAATTTAGTTTTTTAGAAGAAATCGATTAAATAACTCAGCTGTGTGAAGTCAGAACCCCGACCTCAAAATTTGTCTTACCAGCGACCGTTTACAAATTAGGATTTACGGTTTGTAGCTTAAGAGAAGTCGCTCTCAAGTGAATGGCCCATTATTCCACTGTGAATAATGCGTCCCTCCTAGTCTCCCTTTTGTTCTTAACCAAATAGACGGACAAAATGTTCACGATTTGGCACAAGGTAAAGTTTGAACAAGCAATATTGAGCCTGGACTCTTCCAAATTAAATGAGTGCGAAAGTACGATCTGTTTTCGCCTTCACTCTCATTTAATTTTGAAATCTAAAATCTAGTAATGCATCCAAGCCTTAAATTGCCCCCTTTTAAAATCGAATTGCCCCCTGTGGGGCCTGGGCCCTACGTTGGGAAATACTGGCTTACAAGAATAAGAATGACGTTGATAAAAAAGATTTTGTGGAAACAAAACCATTGCATGTATTGGACAATAGCAATATTTGCTTAAAAAATGACGATTGATCATTTGGCAATTAAATTGGCGTGGACTTGACGGAATAGACGTGCAGCACGTCTGCTAGCATCGCTGCGTATAGCACCGCACTCGAAACACATGTGCATACTCTTAAGGTGCGTATTCATTTGAGAGTAAAAATATATTATACAAAAATGTAGTTTATTATTTTAACTTTATAAAAATATCTAAGGGCCAGTCTCGGATAGCCTATCCGGAACTTATCTGCAAGATAAATTTCAACTCTTGGTTTCAAATATCTCGGATAGTAGCTCAGTCAAAATAGACATTTGACCTAGCCGAAATTCCGATAAGGCTGAAAATTGGTATAGACCGACCTTTAGACATAGCAAATCAGCTGTAAAAAGTCCTTGTCAATCCCACTCAATCATAAAAAGTTATTGAAGGCCAAGTGTCGAAAAAAATGGTTTACCGTTTAAGAGTTATACGTGAAAATTCTATATTTTCGACATTTGGCCATTTTGAAATCGCAATATCTTGTAGCTGACCACTCGTAAGGAAAAAGTGTAATAATTTTTTAAGCAGAATATTTAAACGTCTACAATTTGAGCATACATTAATTTTGAACAACTTCGTCATTTACGAGTAATAATCAGAAAACCGTTATTTTTGGCTTTTGACCAAATTCTTAAAATAATTATATTTTTTTAACGGTACATTCTGGATTTCTTTTAAAATATTTTCGTATAAAGAGTCAAATGGTCTACAAATGTTACTTGAAACACTTTCCGAAATTATTTACCGTTAAGGAGTTATACCCGAAAAACCGAATCTACCACTTTTAAAACAGCTGTATTTCCTAAACCATCTGTCTTACGAAGAAATTTGTATTAATATTTTTTGTAGAAAATTGCTTGATCTACTAAATTTATTCATACAACTTTTCAATAACATTTACCGTTTGAAAGTTGTAGGTGAAAAAACATTTTTTTCGACACTTGACCTTCAATAACTTTTCATGCTCGAGTGGGATTGACAAGGACTTTTCGCAGCTGATTTATTATGTCTAAAGGAAGGTCTATACCAATTTTCAGCCTTATCGGAATTTTGGCTAGGTTTGCACATTTTTATGTCGATTTTGACTCGACTATAGGGATATCCGACTGATAAAGTTTCGCATAACCTATCCGCTGGTCCAAGTGGCTGTTAAGGCTTTTATCCAGAAAATAAGAAAAATATTTGTTTGAAGCGTTTGGAAAAATATATATACATAGTTTCAGACCATTTTTTCGTTGAAGAGTGTAGAATGCAGTCAAAAGAAGTGTCCTGGATTTATGGATATATTTGAATTTTGGAAGACCGTTTTGTGTGTGAATATCCTTTCTTACTAGTTCCGTCTATCCCGTGATTTTTTTTTAAAGCAATTCATAAACGGATGCATGAGATGTAAGGATTTAAATATGTTTTTGTACAAATGTACATTATATTTTATTGAAGCATATTATTATTTATTACAGCTATTAACATAAAGTACAGAATCCGACGAATGAGTTGCGGAGGGAGTCAGACCTAATTTTGACATTTAGCTTTGTTTATTGTTTATTGATTGTTTATTTATTGTTTCTTTTTATGCTAGCAGTATGTACAACATTTTTAAATTATTATAAATGAGAACAGTGAAGAAGCAAGTAATATTAAAGAAAAAAGAATTTTACACAAGTGTTCTTCATAACTGATTCTAAACATAGCAAAAAAAGAATAAAAGGAAACATTCTGTAGCTCATAGTAAAAATGTCAGAATTGAGTCTGATTCCCTCCGCAGCTCAAAGCTCATTCGTCGGATTCTGTAATCGGGGTGATTATTTTTCCAAATTGTGAAATTTTTGATTCACATTTGCATTTTGAGAAGTGAAAATCAAATCGATTTGGGACTTAATCTGTTTCCTAGTATAAAATAATTTCTCTTAAAATGTTATAATGAAATGTAGCCTGACATTTATCTTTTAATTAAAGACCTTCAATTTGAAGATAGGACATTTAAAACCGAATTTAAAAGTTTTCCAATCGGTCGATTTGAAGGCTATTCGTGCATAGCGGAACTTTTTTTTCACTAAACGTGGTCAGCGGCTGAAAAAAACACTCATTGCTACCAAGCTGCGCAGTTCTAGGCTTCATGCAGCTCTAGAGTTTGTCTGCTCCCATAAGAACCTGAAAAATGTGCGCGTGTGTTTAGCCATTATGGTAAGGCTCAGTTGGGAGATGTGAGATATTTCGGTTGTTAGTCAAAAAGTATTAAATAATTTCGTGAAATCGAAAATCAGGAAAATGGAAATGTGAAGTCCTCTTTTGCCAAGAGTTCATTTTATAAACGTATAGCGAAAAAACATTTTTTGATTACATTTTATTATATCAATATTTTATGCTTCAATGGTTCTTGCCCACGAGGGGCAATTGCACCCAATGCCCTCCCTGTATCTGCGCTTTTGAGAAACTAAGAAATACTGAATTTTACCCCTTACCCCGGCTCAAATTTAGAGACCTTTTAGGAAATGTTTAAGACGTCAATACAAAGCTCTCCACCAAAATTCAGGTTTGTGTAAAATTTGTTCGTAGTTTTTTCATTTTTTGAAATGAAATAAAATGAAAATATTACGTCAGATCAGGCAGTTCAGATTTTTGCTGAGTTGTTTATATGATATTGGCCTAGTAATATATGTATTATATATTATCTAAAAAACTGACTTAAAACAGAAAAACATATATTCAAAAACAGTGGTAATATCTGGAGAAAAATCGCTTAGCTACGCTTAAGCTAGAAATCCATCCTTCAATATTCCTTGCAAATAAGGTTATTTTTATCGATAGTTTTTGAAAATTAATTTTCCAACCAAAAATTTTTAAAATGAAAAAAGAAAATTATTTTTTGGTATCTACTTTTTTTGTATTTTATGTAACTTAGTATTTTTTTTTATTTTTTATATTCAATGTTGTTGAGTGTTCCCACTAAGGCACTTCTCCTTCATCCAGGCGGCAGCGGAAGAATTCTCAAGATGGAATCAACGGTGGCGTCTACAGTTCCAGTTAGGCTGAACTACTAAGTGAATACCTTATACGGGCTACTACGACATATTCGGAGCTCAGGCCTATAAGGAGCGGTTAATCCGGCTCCCCGCCCTTGGAGTTATATATATAGGGTCTGGTCCTCCAGGTTGGGGGTCGTGCCGTCGGGGTGACTTCCCGGCCACGTAAAGCTATTTTAGTTGCGAAGCATCAACAAGCCTCGGATACGGACGGATTTACTGTTGACGAACCTAGCAAACGAAATAAGGACAACGAACTTCGGATCTGCACGTGGAATGTTCTGTCTCTCTATAGACCACGTGCAGCCGAACATTTAGCGGAGGCCCTAGACTGCTACAAAGCAGACATCACCGCCATCCAAGAAGTGCGATGGGATGGGCCGGGCAAAAGAAAACTGAAAGACTGCGATATATACTACGGTGACTGTTACCGACCACAAGGGCAGCGTCTTTTTGGATGTGGATTTGTTGTTAGAGGCAGACTGAGGCAAGAGGTCTTGAGTTTCAATTATGTGAACGAACGCCTCACGACTATTCACATCAAGGCTAAATTCGCCAACATCAGCCTGATATGCGCGCATGCCCCCACAGAGGAGAAAGATGACGACACCAAGGACGAATTTTACGAGCTCCTGGACAAGACATATGAGCAATGCCCTAGCTATGACATTAAAATTGTCTTGGGTGATTTTAATGCCAAACTAGGAAGAGAAGACGTCTTTGGTGGCACAATCGGAAGATACAGCCTGCACGACACCACCTCCGATAACGGACTCAGGCTAATCGACTTTGCTGCGGGGCGAAACGTTGTGGTAGCTAGTACGCAGTTCCCGCATCTCGATATTCATAAGGGGACATGGCGAATTCCTGGTCAATCAACCGCCAACCAAATTGACCACATTGCGATCGACGCAAGGCACTACTCCAGTATCAAGGATGTCCGAACGTTCCGAGGAGCCAACGTTGACTCGGACCACTACCTCGTTGTAGCAAAGGTAATGCTACGGATATCCAGACCAAAGCCAAAACAGGGAAATACTGTCAGGAAGTTCAACGTCGGACGGCTACAGTCGCAAGAAATCGCCAGGTCCTTTTCCGATCGAGTCTCTCGCGCCCTCTTAACTAGTCCTTTGCCGCCAACTACAAACATCGAGAACCAGTGGAAAAACTGCAAGGAAGCCATCAGAGATGCCGCCTCTGACGTGCTGGGCTTCGCACGACCACCACAGCGAAACCCCTGGTTCGACGAGGAATGCCGGCAAGTACATGCAGCCAAACAACAGGCATACAAAGCGGCGCTGCATAGAAGGACCAGAGCTGCTCGCGAGCTCTACGAGCAGAAGAGGAAAGAGGAACACAAGCTTCTTAGAAAGAAAAAGAAAGAGCATGAGAAGCGCGCGATCGAGGAATTAGAGGGATGCCACTGCAGGAATGAAGTTCGGAAGTTTTACCAAAAAGTAAAAAGAACCTCCCAAGGTTACAAACCCCGAACCGAAGCCTGCAAGGACGATCAGGGGAACATCGTGGTGGAATCGCAGTCGGTGCTGAGGATATGGAAAAATCATTTCTGCAAATTGAATAACGGCGATGACGAACCGAATTCCGCTACCATGCAAATTGCACCATTCAACCTGGACGACGTAGGCCAACAATTCCGTCCACCCGATCTTGACGAAGTGAGGATAGCCATATCCAAACTTAAGTCCAATAAAGCTGCTGGAGCTGATGGCCTTGCGGCTGAGCTATTCAAAGCGGCTGGCGATGAATTGGTTAGGAGTATGCACCAGCTCATCTGTAAAATATGGTCGGAAGAAAGCATGCCCGATGAATGAAACCTCAGTATTGTTTGCCCGATCCTCAAGAAAGGCGATCCTCTGGACTGCACCAACTACAGAGGCATCAGTCTTCTTAATATCGCCTACAAGATCTTCTCTGCCGTACTTTGTGAACGCCTGAAGCCATTCGTCAACAACCTGATAGGTCCATATCAGTGTGGCTTTAGGCCAGGGAAGTCCACCATCGACCAAATATTCGCACTACGGCAGATCTTGGAGAAAACCCAGGAGTTCCAAATCGATACCCACCACCTTTTTATCGATTTCAAGGCCGCGTATGACAGCATCTATAGAGACGAGCTATATAGAGCAATGTCTAGTTTTGGCATCCCTGCCAAACTCGTCCGTTTGTGCAGGATGACGATGGAGAATGCACGCTGCTCCATCAAGGTCGGCAAAGACCTCACCGACACCTTTGATGTCAAAAAAGGTTTTAGGCAAGGCGACGCGCTGTCATGCGATTTCTTCAACATCGTTCTTGAAAGAATAGTGCAAAACTCTCACGTCAACACCAGAGGCACAATCTTTCAAAAGTCCGTCCAATTACTCGCGTACGCTGACGACATTGACATAATCGGACGAACAAAGCGTGATGTCAGTGGTGCTTTTGTGAGCATTGAGAAGGAAGCCAAGAAGATGGGTCTAACGGTGAATGAAAGCAAAACAAAATATATGCTGTCCACAAGAAAGGACACCCAACACCGACGTCTCGGACAGAACGTCACTATAGACAGCTATAATTTTGAGGTAGTCAGAGACTTTGTCTACCTAGGATCCGCTATAAACTCAGCGAACGACACCAGCGCTGAGATCAAACGAAGAATTACTCTTGCCAATCGCTGTTTCTTTGGGCTAAGAAGGCAATTGAGAAGCAAAGCCCTCTCTCGAGCAACTAAACTGTCCCTGTATAAGACGCTTATCATCCCGGTCCTGATGTATGGTGCAGAGGCATGGACACTGCTAACAGTGGATGAGAACGCGTTAGGCTGTTTTGAGAGGAAAATTCTCCGGGTGATTTTTGGTCCCGTCTGCATAGATGGGGAATGGATAAGAAGATACAACAACGAACTGTATGGGCTGTACAGCGACACCGACCTAGCCACAAAGGTGAAAAGCCAACGACTGAGATGGCTGGGTCATCTAGAGCGAATGGACACCAATGCTCCGGCCCGGAAAGTCTTTGAATCCAACCCCGTGGGCAACGCAGTAGAGGTGGACAGCGTAAAAGGTGGCGCACGCAAGTGGAAGAGGACCTCAACCAACTTGGCGTGCGAAACTGGAGACAGCTAGAAACCGAGCCGGCTGGAAGAAGCTTGTTGGTTGAGGCCCTGGTCCACCCCGGACTGTAGCGCCACTTTAAGTAAGTAAGTAAGTATTCAATGTTGTTATAAGCGTTAAGTCAAGTTCGGAAAACCGTATGCTTAAGGGTTTTCTAATTTTTGAGAAAAATAAAAATTAACAAATCTAGTTCACAAATTACGGGATATTACCACTGTTTTTGAATATTTGTTTCTCTGTTTTAAGTCAGTTTTTAAGATAATCACCCCTCCCACCTGAACGGGGAACGGGAACTATGTGTTTCTTCTTTTGATCCAACCTACACGCTCTATAGTTTTTAAGCTTCTTATGCCAAGCTGTCATGCCGAAGGTGTGGGCTCGATTCCCAGCCGTGCCACCTAAAAATAGAAATGTTATAATCGAGGTACTGCCTCTTGCGAGGAACTGACATTTCCTCCAAGAGTATACTTGTCATGAAAAGGTGCTTCTCATTAAGCCGTTCGGACTCGGCAAAAAACTGTAGGTCCCCTCCATTCCTGCCAACAAACACGCACACAGGAATGGTTGTGAGTTGTAAGTCACTAGGCCCTGGTTCTCCACGAGCTGTTGCGCCACCCAATTTATTTATTTTTTATGCCAAGCATACTGTATTTGGTTTGAAACGCTGTGTCTTGGAAATCCTTTGGGTGTACAGAGACGATTCTGGACTCAAAATGATGGAAATTGAGTTTATTTCAAATCGTAGAACAACGTTTTTGTCAAAAACTATTTCTTCACGTATGAAGTATTGACAATTACTGAAAAAACGCGAACATTTCACGGTTTTTTAACTGTTTACCATGTTGCGTTCGGCGCTTGAGGTCGAAAACTTGGATTATTTACCAGTCCAACATCATAGACAATTCAGCAAAAAATTAGAAATGAATGATCTGACGCAAGCTCTCCCTCCTGTGAAACTACAAGGTTACTCGACTAATAGGGAAATTTGACAATTTTGATATTTGTTATTTTAAATTCAAATTTGAAATAATAATTATTATTTTTCACAGCAATAACATATTCTTAAAAAGAACCACAACAATAAAATGAAAAAGAAAATCGACTATCACTCGCAATGACGTTACACAAAAGCAATTTGGCGTCCCTGGATTTGATATACAGCATACCCGGTTATTCTTGTACCTATCATGGGTCAAGACAAATAAAAAATCAGTCTGAGATCGCATCCGTGGGAAAACACCATTTGACTACCCAGTGGCAACACTATTTTCAAATATCCTAATATAATACCTTATCTCAATTTAAGCACTTTTCTTCGCTTGTTTCCATTATATTCCAGATGACTTTTTGATTAGAATATAGTAATTTTAAAAAAAGATAACAAAGTTGCGCGCAAGATTTTTGAGAGTTTACAGTTTACCAGAAAAAAAAGAGTAGATAAACAAATTCGAAAGAATTTGCGATTTAGCTTTCAAGGAGCGTGCTGAAGTATTTCTCTTCTTTAGAGCAAACAATGATGTACACAACATGTATAAATTAGATATTTGGATATTCAATTTGATGTGACTTTTCCTTTCATTTAATGCGCAGGCTTTCTCTTTTGTTGTACTTATTGAAAATTTTCAAAATACATATTTTTGAAATAGCTCTTTCTCTCTGTCTCCTACAAAATAAGTCCATAAAGGTATTAACGTAGCACAGAAAATAAATTGAATATTTAAAAACTCAAGTACGTACAAAATATAACTCTTTCAACTTATATTTAACAATTATTAAAAACATAATATATCTATATAAGATTATAGATATAATATGCATGTAAAGGAATTTTGAAATATTTGTGTAATTGTCTGTTGTTGTTTCGGATTTAAAGTGTGTGTACTGGAGTGTATAATAATTTAGTTCTCTTATCGTAGACTTTTTTCTATACAATTTATTTTTTCTTGTGGGCAACAGGGATATGATGACTTTTGGTCTTTGATGGTTTCCAAGCTCTAAGAATGTGCACACTCTGTTCACCGCCTCGATATCCGGAATGAAACATAAATCAAGATACCTTAGAAGAATAAATGAATAGCGCGAGAGAAATGGGAGCGCTGACTTTTTCTTTGAAATTCATTTAAAAATTGTTAATTAAAATGCAGTGTCAGTGGTCGTATCTGTTGTTGTTGTTTCCAATTTGTTATTAAAAAAGTGTCGACGCCAGGATGTCGTCAAAGTAAATATAATCGTAAATAAAATTTACATATAGTTTAGTCTTTTTTTAATTTTTCAAAAGATAATTAAAACTTCAAGTGCAAATTCCGAAAATAATTTTATAAAATAAAAACCCTTGGAGAGGGTGTGTCTTAGAAAAAATAATAATAATGAATTTTGCATGGCATATACAATCCAGTATGCTTAACTGTAAGTTACTGTAAAAACTAAATACTGATGATGATTGGTAAAAAATTGAAATAATTTTGTTGTTGTTTTGACATCAAATTACATATTTTGTTTTTAAATTAAGCTAATTAATTAAAAATAAATAATTATAAGCATCATTTTCCAAAAACACCCCGAGCCATCATTGTTCCATGTTTCAATATCAATTGAAAGAATCTTATTGCGTACCTATCGTGAACTTTCAAAAACAAATTTTTTGTCCCTTGAATGTAAATGAAGAAAAAATCTTTTCATGAGAAGACAAAACAACAGAAAATCCTTCAAAAACAAACTGGAAATCAACAATCTATGAGAACCTTCATTATGTAGGTACCTAATGTATATGGTTCTTTTAGTTTTGCGTGTCTCAATCATCTCAATAATTCAATGTTTTTGTTTATTTTTTTAAAATTCTTTTAAACAACGTTAACAAAAAAAAAACGGTGAATCCCAATAATTAGAAAATACATAGCCTTCGATTGAAGCCGATACACAAATTGAACATTCAACCGAGTCAACAATTTCTATAAAGACAAGTTTTCTGCATATATGTACATATAAAGCTTTCATTGGGTTTGTGCATCGAAGTTGCAAATTTTGGAAGATCTATTGACTATTGACCTTTTCGATTGGCAATCCAGAAGCGTTCGGGATGCGTGTAAACCCCTGTGAAAGTGTTCTATTGGCATTCAGAATGACAGTTCTTCTCCTGAAAATAACAGAAAACGATTCTGGATTTCATTTCAGAATCGAAACCAGAACTACTCACACATTCAAACACATAGTTGTCAAAGTGTTGTCAAATATTGTAAAAAGTAAATTTTTAGCTAAAAATAAGTAAATTTAACACATTTTACTGTTTCTAATAACATTACTTTCCATTTAGAATATTATTTTCCCATTTTCTTTATTGAAAATTATCAAACTCGTTCATATTTGTGTCCGCCAAGTTTCCAAATGTGAAGAACTATATCGGCATCTGCATGTGGAGTGAGAGAATTGCATGTGCCTGTTTGTTTTATTGGCGTTCCGGATCGGAGAATTCTTCCGAATTGCCAATCGAAAAGGCCATAATTACAATCAAAAAGTGACACCATGGAAAACGACCACTCTTCCTTTCACTTTTGTAGTGATATCGTCGTTTACATTGACATCTGCGCGGTTATTCTTTGTGAAATTGATAAAGCTAATACAAATGCAAAATCAATCCCAAGGGATATTTATTTCAATTGTTATAGCTGTTAGTTTTATGTTGGTGCACTGAAGAGGAGATAAAAGATCGAGAGGGTATTGTTGCAGTTGTCTTTTAGTGTGAACTGAAATGGCAACACAAGCTGTAATCAGGCAGCCTTATTTATAAACTCGTTTTAGCAACGGAGTAAAGTTACTCCGGCTTTAAAACGCCTCCAATTCTGAAAGTTTATTTAAAAAAAATACACGAGGAATAGAGATGGAGTAAGCTGAAACTAGTTCATAGGAGCGGAGGATCTATGACCAATTTTTTTTTAATTTTCCTCGCACTTAAGTTTTTGTAAAATAGGCTATGGATTAGACCGGAAATGAAAGGAACAATTACGTGCAAGGGTTTTTGTGATTGAATAATATGTTTGTTTGGCCCATAAGCATGTCTAAAACCGAAAATACTACTAGATTCAACCCTGCATTTCTGAGAGAATGGTCACACTGGCCACTTTTCAATATGTTTGGTATAACACGGAAACTAAAGCTGAATTTGACAATTTAACTCTTAAAACTTTTTTTTCAAAATTAAATTTTTTATAGTAAAATAATTTTGTCAGCAAACTGCGCATAACTTTTCTTGGAGCAACAATATGCCCAAAATATGCTCAGACAAAATAAAGTAGAGGCTTAAGGCTTTAAAATGGCATTTTAAAAAAGTTATTCTTATACCCATTCAAACTTTACCAATTCTTATAATTTGTCGCAGTTTTTGCCCCAAAAGCCTCTTTTTCGGTACAACAAGGAAAAATTCACATTCGTAAAAATATTTGAACTCATGATTTTGTTGAAATATGACATTACGATTATTGAAAAATATTTAAAATGTAGGTAAGCCCACTGCCCACGGGCTGTTTTAAATGCTTCTTGACCTGCAAGCTGAACGGCTGGAACGATTATTATAAGACTTGGTGCAAGGATAGTTTAATTTGTCATGTGGTATCAAGAAACTGGATTTTGGGCAATAACTGCAAAAAAATGATAAGAAATGGTAGAGTTTTGAAAGAAGTTTTGCGCAATTACGCACAAAATTTAAAAATTTCTAATTCTTACAATTTTTGTATGTTGGTTTTTTGTTAATTTTTCTTGCATAATCTTTTTTTTTAAGTTTTGAAACACCCATTTCGATTGAAAATTTAAATTTGAACAAATAATTTCAAGTGCAAAACTGTCAAATTCGGCTTAATTTCCAGGTTAACCCAAAAATATTGAAAAGTGACCAGTGTGAACATTCTCTCAGAAACGTATCGATTGAAAATTTAAATTTGAACAAAAAGTTTTCAGTTCAAAATTGTCAAACTCGGCTTATTTTCCAGGTTGACCCAAAAATATTGAAAAGTGACCAGTGTGACCATTCTATCAGAAACGCATGAGTGAATTTAGTAGCATTTTTGGTTTTGAGGATGAGTATGTGCCTAAGAAATATATTCATTAATACCGTTTTTCGTATACAGACACCATACAAGCCGCTTGAACAGTAGCAATGAACTTCGCTATGAAAAAGAACTGTCAATTTTGCCTCAATAGTCGAGAATCCCTGAGTAATAGCGCATGCCTCACAGGATGATTTTTTCAAAACGAAATTTGGAAAAGAACCAGATGTCCTTGTACATTGATTTTGAAGTTTTGTATAAGGAAAACAAGAGCCTCGTAACGCATTCCACATTCGTGTTGTACAGCAAATGAAATAATCTCTATACTTGACAGAACGTCCAAAATTGGACTTAGGTGCCAGTTATAGCTATCATTGAAACTCATCATTGAAAATTTTAATGATTGATTTTGAGACGTTTAGGAAGTAAAATCATTTATTCTTTTGATGGAAAAATAAAGCTAAAGACCTTATTAATATTTCTAGCCAAAAAAATTGTTCAAATAGGCCCAACTTTCCACATAAAAAGACTTTTCTTATTTCAATGATTGAACTACCTAACCAATGATCATTGAAAAATTAAAAGTCAATTTTTGTGGAAAGTTGGGCCTACTTGAATTTTTTTTTGACTAGAAATATTAATGAAGTCTTAAGCTTTGATCGTTCAACAAAATAATAAATGAATTTGCCTCCTAAAGGTCTCAAAATCAATCATTAAAATTTTCAATGATGAGTTTCAATGATAGCTATAACTGGCACCCTGAAAAAATTCACAAGAGTGCAAGTATGAGGGAAGAATTGTTAAAAGATAGGAATGCAACTGCTTTTTGAAACGGCTTTTATTACCATCAAAGAACACCTCTTCAGAACAATTAATAGGAGCGATACTGTCCCCGCCAGCGGACTTGTGTTTAGATCTTTAAGAATTATTATTAAATGAAGTTGTCTTTTTGGTATTGCCAACCGGTTCTACTAGGGGTTTTCTCTTTAACCAAATTAAGTTGACACCATATATGGGCAAAAATTACTCACGGTCACGAGACTGGGGCCCACCACCATATGCTGTTTTGAATTTTATCAATTACCTCAGAGAAAAATTTTAAATTATTATGAACTATTCCTAGACAGATTTGTACAACTTGGTTAGAAATTCCTTGTCCTAAGAAAGCAAGGTCTTGATTTCTTCAAAATTTTCCCTGATTATCGTGTTGATGTTGATCAAAACATGTGCCTATGGGTTTTTCTTTAGAAAACATGTTGACTTCAGTGGCATTTATGTCTAATTGATGATTTCCAGTGTCAGTATTTTGGAGGAAGGATATTTTAGTTGTTGTGGGGTAGAATCCTGATGAGTTGCCCTTACGATTGGTTTGATATAAGGTTATTTGGTGATTTTAAGGGCCTTATTTTTTCCTTACACATTTAAAGAGGCATCCGTTGTTTGTATACAAAATAATTATGTCCCCTTTGTTAGAATCACACAACCACTAACGACAAATTAAAAAAAAAAAACTATTTATTTTTAAAAGTTAAATAACTGTTTACTTACAGAAACTCACATGTGTTATACCATCAAAGCAAGTGAAGCAGAATAAAACTGAAAATGGCATACAATTGATTTGATAGCACTTAAAATTCCATGAAATTAAAAAACAGTCACGTTTTATGATATGTGCTGTAAAATGGAAAATATTTGATCAATATCGGTTTTCAAGAATTTGGGGTAACACAAAATGTAACACACAATTAAACATGTAATACAAAAAAACGAAGCCCTGACCTGAAATATATTAAATTAATACAAATCGTAGCTGCATCGCATTTTAACATTTAAATCGTTAATTAAGCTTTTTATTTGAAAATATATCAAAATAAAATAAAGTTTTAATACAACTTAATACGCTCGGCTCTGGCAGCGTTTTTTTAACTGAACGGAGTGAAAAATTTAAAAATGGTGAAACTATGAGGCGAAATTTTGAATAAAAAAGTTTTACAGAAGAACAATTTTAGACATATCAGAATTATTAAGAGGAGCATCTGTTTTTGCGTAAATCTCTCCGAGGGCGGCGTTTTTTTTAAACTCTGTTCGATTTGAAACATTCCACCACACAGTATGGCCTCGGTCGCCGCTTGGCTGCCATTTGCACGGGCGGCGGCCATCGGTTGGGTACCGATTGCAACGCATCCTCTACCACCACCGCCTATACCAAAAGATCGCCGAAAAACCGACGACGAGAAACTCCTAATAAACGTTTCCGGGCGCCGTTTTGAAACTTGGCGCAATACCCTCGAAAAATACCCAGACACTTTACTCGGCTCAAACGAACGTGAGTTCTTTTATGATGAAGACTGCAAGGAATATTTTTTTGATCGAGATCCAGATATTTTCCGTCACATACTCAACTATTATCGCACTGGTAAACTTCATTATCCAAAACACGAATGTCTCACCAGCTATGACGAGGAATTGGCCTTCTTCGGAATTATGCCAGATGTGATCGGTGATTGCTGCTATGAAGACTATCGTGACCGGAAACGTGAAAACGCCGAACGCTTAATGGATGACAAGCTATCGGAGAATGGCGATCAAAATCTTCAGCAACTAACAAACATACGTCAAAAAATGTGGCGAGCCTTTGAAAACCCCCACACATCAACGGCAGCTTTGGTTTTCTATTATGTTACCGGATTCTTTATTGCGGTATCAGTGATGGCGAATGTCGTAGAAACTGTTCCTTGCGGCCATCGACCAGGTCGTGCTGGAACATTGCCATGCGGCGAACGTTATAAAATCGTCTTCTTTTGTTTGGACACCGCGTGTGTGATGATATTTACGGCCGAATATTTACTAAGATTGTTTGCGGCACCGGATCGTTGTAAATTTGTGCGTAGTGTAATGAGTATTATCGATGTGGTGGCCATTTTGCCATATTACATTGGCTTAGGTATAACCGACAATGATGATGTGTCGGGGGCGTTTGTGACGCTTCGTGTATTCCGGGTATTTCGTATTTTTAAATTTTCGCGACATTCACAAGGTTTGCGTATTCTTGGTTATACGCTGAAATCATGTGCTTCCGAGCTTGGCTTTCTTGTGTTTTCACTGGCCATGGCTATAATTATTTTCGCAACAGTAATGTTCTATGCTGAGAAAAATGTCAATGGAACAAATTTCACATCGATACCGGCTGCGTTTTGGTATACAATTGTAACGATGACAACATTGGGGTATGTCAAATTTTTGTACACTCCCATGCCCTCTTTTTTTTTATAAACTATTATTATGGTAGTCGTTTTACTAAAACGCCTGTAAAACGACACGGCTCTAGAAGCCACACTTGGCGCTTCAGTGAAACGACTTCCGTTAAAATGGTAAGAGTAGTAAGGAACGGAGAGAACGCTTTTTTTAAATTTCATTCAAACGTCAAAAGTCGGCTCAGAGGCCGTGTTGTTTTACTGGCGTTTAAATAAAACGACTATCGAATAAGGTGAATAATATTTTTCAAATAACATTTATAGTTACGGTGACATGGTTCCAGAGACAATAGCTGGCAAAATTGTTGGAGGTGTTTGTTCGCTTAGCGGAGTTTTGGTAATTGCTCTTCCAGTACCTGTTATTGTATCAAACTTCAGTCGAATCTATCATCAAAATCAACGAGCAGACAAGCGCAAAGCTCAGCGAGTAAAACAAACAAATAAATATCAATTCTTCAACGTGTATTATTAATGTTTTTATCTCTGCTTTTTGTTTCAGAAAGCACGGCTGGCTCGAATTCGCATTGCCAAGGCATCATCTGGTGCTGCGTTTGTTAATAAAAAGAAAGCAGCTGAAGCCCGTTGGGCTGCCCAAGAATCTGGCATCGAATTGGACGATAGTTATCGTGATGAGGATATTTTTGAATTGCAACATCATCATTTACTAAGATGCTTAGAAAAAACTACGGTATGATCAATAATCCGATATAAAAAGAAACAATTTAAATATATTACTCCGAGTAAAGGAATTTTGTATAAAATATAATAACGAGCATCTCGTTACATTACATTAATACCTACATATATAATTCCCCTATTTATTTGATCAAATTCTTATTTTATTTTGGTTATATACATTTTTATATTAAGGTTTTAGTCCTTTTGTTAGTAGATTATTATTATTAATAAGCAACAAAACAAACATTATTATTTTTTTATTATTATAAATTATTTATTTTAACTATCGATATTTTTCTATTTTTGTATACCTAGTTACTTTAAATTAATAGCATTGCAAAAACAAAATCTACATTCGAAAGAATTTATAATATCTACATTAATAAAAACCAACCATGACAACATTTTTCATAGAGAATTAGCCAGTGCGTCTCGTTAAGATCAGGCTCTAAAATCTTGGCGAATATTTCTGATATACATATTTGTTGTAATATAACAGTTCACTTCAAGGAAACGAATTATTTTCCAATGATAGTTACTCTTTTTTACTCAAGTCCAGCACAGTTTTTGGTACCGATACCAAACTTCTTTTTTCCGGACGTTTTTGACTAGCTGTTCAAATGTAACCTCAAAAAGGAGGGTTCTCAAAATATTTCAGTCTACATGCTAAATAACGAATTTATTTTTTCTCAAAACCTTCAAAATTTATGTGGAATTTTTTCAAATATTTGCATTTCATTTGGAGAAATTCTTAAGGTAGAACTATAATGATCGGAAGAGCATTGAAGCTAATGGCCGAGTTTAAGTTGCATTAGGAAAGCAACTGAGCTACCACGATAGGTAACATTTTCCTGTAGTCTGATTTTCAGTCAGCTGTTGTTGACTTTTCTCATAGAATACCTACCTTTGTAACCTAAAATATTTAGGATAGCTCACAAGCTAAAAGAAACGTCCCCATTCACAATAGTCGCATCTTAAGCCCCCCTCCGAGCATTATAGTTCTTCCTTTAGTTAAAATTTGAACGATTCGGGAAGACTAATAAACTTACAACTTTTTAAAAACCACTTTGCGTGGTGCAAAATACCTAAAAATAAAGTGGAAAATCCCTTGTTTGCATTTTCAAATCGGAAGATCTAAAAAAAAAACACTTCGCAATAAAGAGTTTTAATTCAAAATCAAAGCATCAAAAGTAAAAGTAAAAGTTTCAGCACCAAAAAATAAATTTTTGTTAAAGTGTATTAGTATGTATTAAAAGAAATTTTTTCAATTATCATTTTGTGTTTTTATTCATTTGTTTTATAGGAATCACGATAACTTTTGAAACTTAACACATTTTATATTCAAATAATGTTTAATTTAAGAACTATTTTATTATTATGTATATTTTAAAAATTTTTCATAACTTACATAAAATAGTTTTTACCTTCTTGTTTGGTTAAAATATTTTTTTTTAAATTTTGTTTCTCACTGACAACTTATGAACGCCCGCCGACGATGAGCCGTAATGTTCAAACATCACCATAAGTGAATTGATTGACTCTTTTAATTGGAATTTCTAATTGGAAATATAATTTGAAACAAAACGCCAGCTACCTTCCTGCACTGTTTATGCATCAGATGAGATCAAACATCTCTCTGAGTCCCTCTAAAAACAACCTTGAGCGTCTTCATCCACGTTTAATGTCCGTACCTCTGCACCATAAAGTAAGCTGGCCACACACGACAGAGCCAACGAGCCAAAATGCCAAATGGCCCCGCACCGATCCAAAATCGGTCGTGTGTGGCGTGGATCGGCCTCCGATCCATTTGGATTTTCAGCCAATTTGAAATCCAACCGAGCCAAATGGATCGGATGGCTCGGTCGTGTATGGCCGCTATACTAAGTCGACATTTAAGGTAGAGCTAGAATAGGCGAAAGCTGTTGGAAGCTTATATCAAAACCGACCGAAAAGTAGCTTTACGAAACGTCAATTTCACAAGTAGGAAATCCGTTATTTCCCAAAATCGTTTTTAAATAGCAGACACCCCCCAAATCAAAAGCTTATACCCAAAAAAAAAAATTTTGTCCGATGTCATTTACACGTGGCTCTAAGCCCATACTTTTCCCATAGAAATTTGTATGGGATTTTCGCTCTTTTCACGTTCTATTTTATTTTTTCTCTCGAATTCATCATCGTGTCCTGTATCCCCGGCTGGGGCATAGGGCGTCAACAAAACGTCTCCATCCTTCACGGTCTGCTGCAAGGTACTTAAGCTGTGGCCACGTCTTTCTCTGGGATTCTGCTTCCGCTAAGACAGTTGATTTCCATGTTGTTCTTGGTCTTCCAACCCGCCGTGCACCCTGAGGATTCCATTCAAAGGACTGCTTTGCAATTTCATCGTTTGGTTTCCTCAGTGTGTGACCAATCCAACGCCATTTACGCTTTCTTATGTCGACGTCCAGCCGCTCTTGACTTGTCCTGCGCCACAATTCCTCATTTGATATTATTTGTGCCCAGCGAATCTTTAGGATGTGGCGAAGACAGCGATTCACAAAATCCTGCAATTTCTTCGAAATGGTAGACGTGACTTTCCAGGTTTCACAAGCATATAACAGCACGGATTTGACATTGGATTCGAAGAATCTCAACTTAGTGCGTAAGGAGATTTGACTGGATTTCCAAATTGGGGACAGAGTACCGAAGGCAGCACGAGCTTTATTTATTCTACTTTTAACGTCCAGATCCGTACCACCGTTTGCAGAAACAATACTGCCAAGGTAGTTAAATTGTTCCACTACTTCAACTGGCGTCTGGCGTAAAATAATACGCTGCTGTGTGGAGCGGCCTGTGAGCATTATTTTTGTCTTTTTGCTGTTAATTCTTAGACCACTCGACTATCCCTTCACTTGCAGTGCTTGGCACATCCCGTTCAGCCCACTGATGTTATTTGCCAGTAGACATATGTCATCGGCATAGTCTAAATGACTGAGCCTTTCGAACGGTCTCCATTGAATGCCCTGTCGCTCAGCTGTACCAACACTGGCCGTCAATACGTCGTCCATCGCCAGCAGGAAGAGAATTGGCGATAGAACATCCCCTTGTCTCACACCCTGTTGCACTACGAAGGAGTCGGATAGCTGCCCATTGTGCAAAACAAATTTAATTCTCTCGAATTACTGCAGCTATTCTAATTTTTTTTTTGATTATTTTTCTTTAAGCATCCCTTTAAAAGTTCTCATTAAAAAAATTTATTAACAAAAATTTTAAATTAAATATTAAAACGTTCACTTTTATGATGTTTTTATATGGGAATTCCCATGGTAATAATCGAGCTTCATATGAACTTAGCAGAACACCCATTTTTTCGCAAACCAAAAATGCAATTAAATTTTTTTTTGCGTAACTAATTCGCAATTAATTAGTTCTCAATAACCAACTTTTTTCAGCTCGATTATATTTATTTTTTCGCAAACCAAAAATGTAATACATTTTTTTTTGCGTAACTAATTCGCAATTAATTAGTTCTCAACAACCAACTTTTTTCAGCTCGATTATCTTCATTTTTGAGAAAGTTGTCCTGCTAAGTTGATATGAAGTTAGCAGGACACCCATTTTTTCGCAAACCAAAAATGCAATTCATTTTTTTTGCGTAACTAATTCGCAATTTAGTTCTCAATAACCAACTTTTTTCTGCTCGATTATCTCCTTTTTTGAGAAAGTTTTATTTTGCGTAACATATTCGCAATTAAGTAGCAACTAATGATAGGATACTTTTTAATCTGAATTTCCAAAAGTGTCCTGCTAACTTTATATACATCCTCCATCTCCACGTTCGATGCATTCCAGATTCAATCGGACGATCAACACGATAAACGACATAAGATGCACCAAACATTTCAGAAAACAGAAAGCTTTCGTTTTACCAAGTCTCATTAATTATTGTTATTCATATTCATATAATGAAAAGTTTATGAAAAGCTCATTAGTTTTAGGACGTAAGCTTCCCGCATTTTGGCAATAAACATTGAGCTTAGACGGAGAAGTTGACGATGGAGAAGGACATTTTAGGTTTGCGCTTCCTCCTTCCCAGCAGGAAGAACTTCGTTTTTGGAATGTTGAAAATTTTTTTATTTGAACCCCAATGGGCCAAATCGCTGGATTAACTGCTACAAGGGCATGGGCGGGAATTCCGAGTTTGAAATTCTGTACCTTGGTTCTAAAAGGGCCAATGTCCATTTTTTTTTTCAGTATCGACTTAAGTGCACATTTTGACCCAGCGGAAGATGTTCTACGACTGTTATAAGGGCCAATGTGCTCCAATTGTTTCTTAATAAGATTCTGATGGTTGAAGAAAATTTAATTTTCAAAAATAATAAACATTCTTAGAAATAAAAAGCAAAATTTTCGATTTCCCAAAAATTTACAAACAGCACATTGGCCCTTTTACAACCAAGGTACAGAGTTAATAAAGTGCATCTTAGAGACATCAGCATCACTTTTAATCAATTTATTACATTGAAGTCCATTTTCAGGTAAATTTAGCACACTTGCTGCATACATCTTCTAGTGCTTCAAAGTATCCGGATATTTCGGATATCCGAAACAGATCCGGATCCAGATTCAGATATCCGAATTCTCCGGATAGTTTCGGATATCCGGAATGTTGTTAAATAAGAAAATTGAGATCCGACACTATCCGGATAGTGTCGGATCCTCGGATCCATATTCAGATCCGGATCCAGTTTGATGAACTTTGACGTGTTTAGTACAGGTAAAACAGAGAATATAGATACAAAATAAACCTTGCCATCGTGACACTTTGCAAAATAAGATAAAAAAAATAGAACATTTAGATTGGAAAGCTACTTTTTTGTGGGGGGTGAGGGAGAGCAATAGGGGGAATTGTGGATTATACTGAAAAATTGTTTTGGTACAATCCAAACATACGTCACATGATTTCAAGGTAATTTTTTATACTGAATCCAAAAGAATGGAAATGAAACCGATCAATCATCCTTGAAGAAGTCAAACTGCCTTTTTATATGATTATGATTGGGGTTGGATATAGCCGATCCGAGTGTGTTCCATAAATATGTCAACATACTGCAGTTTCGTTGTTCCTTGAACGATTTCAATGAAATTGATACAGATGTGATAGTTGCGACAGAATGAAAAAAAAAACAAATATTTCCAACACAGGGTGTTCCAAAAATATGTCACCATATATTGCAACATCGTTGTTCCTTGAGCGATTTCATCGAAATTGACACAGGTGATAGCTGTAATAGAATTTAAAAGAAAAAATATATTAAATATATTTTCAGTGCTAGTGCTATGAGTATACTTTTGATTTCGTAGATAGAGTGAAAGAAATAAGCATTAAGGAGGAACAGCCAATTGAAAATATATTTTTTTTTGATAATTCAATCTCAGCTAAAACCGTTGTCAATTTCAATGAAATCGCTCAAGGAACAACGAGGTTGAAATATGGTGACTTATTTTTGGAACACCCTGTGTTGAAAATATTCTTTTTCTTTTTAATTTTGTCGCAGCTGTCACATGTGTCAATTTCATTGAAATCGCTAAAGGAACAACAAAGTTGACTTTTTTTAAATTACCTTGTCGAAATTACTTTTGTCTTTAATAAATCTGTATGAGCTACAACCGCTATCAATTTCATTGAAATCGCTCAAGAAACAATGAAATTGACTTTTAAGTGAAAAGCACAAAAACAATAATTGAATGTAAAGTATCTATCCATACCTGGCAGTCCCACACTTTTATTTACCAAAAAAAAAAACAAGAACCATAATCACTTGCGATTAGTTTTACTTTCGGGATAATATTTTTGGGACCAGGTTTTTTTTTGAAGACCAGTTGTCCGGGTATAAGTATTGTGCTGGGACTAAAAGCTCGGGTTCTGCTGTCATGGCACCAGTTGCGCTGGGATCGGTTATATCCAGTCCCCATTCATATTCATATAAAAAAAGCACTTCAACTTCATTTATAATGATTGTATCTTCTTCATTTTTATTCTATTGGATTCCGCATTAAAAATTACTTTAAATTATTATCTGCCATAAGTTTATATCGTACCAAAACTATTTTTCAGTTTTATAATCCACCATTCCCCCTATTCGAAAGCGGTTGCTGTTGTGATGACGTAGAAGTAAAACAACGTTTGAAGCATTTAAGCTTTGATGAGCGCTTTCTGTTTCAATTTCGGGTGTTGTTGTAATTGATATAATGCCAAATCGATAGGTACACTTAGCGGCAGATTTGATTTATCATTTATTTCATTTGTTGTAATGAAATCACTATTTAAATCAGTTTGTATTGAAATATTGTTTTTATTTTTGGGTTTGGATTTGGAAATGGAGCCATTCAAAGACTCAGTGCCGTTGCACAATTTAGATTCAATTTCTGCAACGTCTGATCTTAGTTGCACCATTATGGATAGAAGAGAGCCACTGATGACAATGCTGTTAGCACAGCCCCACAATAAGCGATCTGCGTGGAGGGCTTTAGCAGATTCTTTGCAAATTTGAGCACACTTTTTATGAAAAATTGAACCACAAAGCCCTTCACATTTTATAAAATTATCGCGAAGAAGTCTATGGCCACAAACTGTGCACTTATTCATCCTTACCAGTCAAATAAATTAGAAGAAAATTAGCAGAAAATTGTTTAAAAACGCAAAAAATTGGGGAGCGATATAGAAAAACGTCTGACTACGAGAGCGAAAGCTTTTAAACATGATTCAATTTAAAATACAAATAAGATTTATGTGAAAACTTAATATAAAAGTCGGCTTGACTTTGTCGTCCTCGGGTTGTTCAGTCCTGGTTGCCCAGTGGCAGTGATGGTAGTAGAGTTGGCGTTTAGCCACCATTATAGCCAAGTTTTGTTATCGCTCATAACCCATATGGTTCACCTCTTGAAAATAAAACAATGGGGGTTAGTGCAAAAATAGTGCTGTATATCAGTCTCTTTTTTCTTATGTTTATTTGTTTTTCATGTAAACACTCGTCTCTTTTCCTCTCTATTCCTAACACTGCTGACAAATCGCTGACATCATTGGGCACGTTCCGCTGGTTATTCTCAGTTATCCGGATAGCTTTGTGTTGTTGTAATCCCTTGTTAAAAAACAGCTGATGACAGCTGACGCAACAACAACTCAAGTTATCTCAAAATTTTTGGGATAGCTAGATAGCATAGCGAATAAATATTGGAACGTGAGGATTCACAATGGTAAATAACCCTCTGCCGGTCAGAGTGAAAACCTCTATCTGGGTTTTGAAATTAACCTCGATGGAAACCTAGATCCCATGTTGTTTTTGTAATACATGTTAAGAGATAACCTCGACCCAGACCCAGAGATAATAAAACGCAGCTAATGTCCTGACCCTAGTTCAGAGTAGAAGGGTACTGCTTCATCGTTGGTTATTGGAGTTATATCCATCTACCTTAACCTCAGAGTAGAGTTGCCCAGTACAGATCCGGGTAGAGGCGGTGGACAACGTCGAATGCTATCGACCGAAAACGAGAGGAAGCTTGCGACTGTTTTGATGGGGATCGCACCGTTTATGTACGTTTGTTAAGACCATGAAGACGATGCTTCTGTTTTAGCTGCTAATAGACACATCATGAGAAAAATAGTTTCCATAAAAGATTAAAGAACATCTACTAATGGTTAGAATTAGTTGAAAAATACATTTGCAACAGTAAAAAATAAATCAACTAACAAAGAATTGAAGATCAAACTCAGGAGCTTTTTTGACAGTTGATGAAATCGTAAACTAATCGAATAGTATGTGTGCTCACTTGCGTTATCGCAGCCGATATCGGTACAATTCAAACAGGTATGATGGATTGTACCCTGTATTAAGCCCTTTATAGAGTCAGTGAGCTATAACAATTTTCTGCTTTTAAAGTGTCCGCCTGACTTAAAAAAAAACTTTTGATGCCCAAATTACACCTCCACATGTCACTTTCTTAATTTTTACCCATCTTGTGAATCCTTTTTAATCAAATTGATAAATATTAAAATTCGATATTTAAGAACCCAATTGATAAAAGTTTTGATACTTGAGGATGATCGTGATTGAGACCACTGAGATTTACAAGAAAATTTATAGTTATGAGTTAATCATTTTTTTTATTCAATTTTAATTCCAAATTTAAGGACCCAATTGATAAAAGTTTTGATACTTGAGGATGATCGTGATTGAGACCACTGAGATTTACAAGAAAATTTATAGTTATGAGTTAATCATTTTTTTTATTCAATTTTAATTATCAATGTGATGTGAGTTGACAGTCATAATAGGTGAGTTAGTGTTTTAAAAAAAATGTGTTTTTCTATGAAATATTTATCTTTAGATTTTGATAACATTTATTCAGATAGTTATTATTGTTGGTATAGTATTTTTTTGGAAAAAATAAATTTTACCAAAAACGCTACACTCGTACTAATGCGACGATTCATAGAAGTGTTTCCTTTTATTTAACATTTGTTTTCAAACAGCCCTAACCCAATGAACATTGTACATATGTACATACCTATGAGTTATGTACTTCGCTTTTCATGCTCAAAACAAGTTTTTTTTACCAATAAAAAATTTATTTGTATTTTTTTCTCACTTTTCGAAAATTAAAATCCTTTGGTCATTCCAATGTAAGTGCAAGTAAGTGGCGACGCAATAGAGTATATCTTATTTTTGTTTGTAAAGGCTTTTGGTGTTTTTATTAATTTATAAATTATTCTTTAAGTGAAATTTTATATTTCCGAAATAATGTATTTTTCTTTTTTGTTTTAATGTAAAAGTGCTTGTATAAAGCTGATTCAATTTCGCAATTCATATTTACAGTATCTATCAGTATCTATACATTTGTTTCGTATATGGAATAAAACGCTTCTAATCGTAGAGCTTTATTTATAAGTTTCTCAATTTTAAGCTTCCTGATATATAGATTATGTAGGTATGTACTACTAACAAAACGCCAGTACTCATGCCATATTTACACCATTATTGCAATGCACAAAAAATGAGTGCATAATGGCAGACAGTATATTTTTTAACCATATTTCGCATAAGAGGGCGTCGTTGCGCCCCCTCCTCATTACTCTGAACATCCTTGGAAATTGCAGGAGTGGACTGGCAGTCAAATAATCTCCCGAAATTTAAAGAAAAGGGACTTGAATGATTTAAAATTTTTGTATTTGCTATTCATATGTATGTATATTTCACGGTAGATTAGATAATTTTGCGTAGTTTTGATGAAGCCAAATCAACTAACTTACCGTTACCATGCATATTAGTTTTTTTTTCAATTAACATTTTACAAATAATATTACCCGACCGACGTCTCGAATGGATTGCACTATTCATGGTCACGGGTTAATGATTTGAAAGAGCGATTAAAATACGATTCAATGAACATTTTAAAGCCGTTCAAAGCAACGCTGGCACAAAATCTGCTATGCTATAAGTGAGCACTTGGCATACAATGAAAGTCATTTCATTCGGTTTGATAAAGCCAAATCAACATCATATCAAAAGAACGCTTTTATGTGCCAAGAATCGTACGCGAGCCGATCGAAATTAAAAAGTATAAGAATTTTAACAGGGATCAAAGCTTTAAACTGTCAAGTGCATGGGATCCACTTATTAATACCTTAAAGCAACAACAAAAACATAACAACGAACCGACTGATACAATAAGTGTTGTGTGTACACAACATTACATAGATTTAATGCAATTGCAAGCATCACACTCTCTGAAAATATCCTTGCTACAAGCGTTGTGTTTTTTATAGTGCTTATAAGAAGAAGAAATCATTTCTAAGAATAGTAATAAGAAACTATCAACTGGATCACGAAGAGCATTTAGCCTTAGAATATATTTTAGGAAAAAGTTGTTTGTGGGTAGGTATGGCATTTCACTTAATTAAAAAAAGAAAAGGTTTTGAAAACGAATTTCTTAAGAAAAAAACAGACAGTTCATTCGTATTACTTGGTAATTTGGAAATTGTTAGTAATAAACGATATAGATCATGCAATAAATAGTGATGCACGTAAGGTTGAATAAGTTGCAAAAGTCAGTGTTACATTGAAAATTTATAAAACTCATACACCTCTGGACTTTATAGCCTCTTAACTCACACTGTCTTATATCAGTAAGTTTTATAATATGAACAAGTGCTTTTCACATTTGTCTACCATACAAAACTTGTTCTCTTGTGGGAAAGGTCGCTGATTGACTTTAAAAGTTTTAAAATTTTTTTTAATAATCATTACTTGATTATATCTTTATTGAAAAGCGAAACTATTCATGTATTATTGAAGTGATCACTTTCGGTTCCCAGAGATTATTGTTTGTTATAAAAACACCAATCGTTTGTGGTTAATTTTTTTTGTAGGCAAAAGAAACAATGTTTGCAGTTCGCAGATTTAAATTCTGGGCCATATAATGTAGTAGTAGTAGTTCGATAAAATTTAATTAATTTTGAAATTAGTTTTAAAATAAAAATAAAAATAAAAATAAAAAAAATATTTACAAATATGAATAAAAAAAAAATAATAATGATAATATAGCAAAGGATGATTTAAATGATGAAGTAACCATTTTTAATTTAAATAACTTGTTCGCATAATGTATGCAATTTTAATAATTTGAAAAATACAATTAACCCGGAAAATAGGTAAGCAAATTTCTTTGAAATGTGTTTAATGACTCTGATCTCCTTATTTCACGAGGAAGCGAGTTCCAAAAACGAGTACCATTAACGTAAAATTGTCTCTCTGAAGTGAGACAAGTAAACCTGCTGGGAATTTAAATTTGATTAGTTGTACTTAGAAGTGGAGCACTGGATTTCTTTGTAAAAGTAGATAAGTTTCTGGGTATGATTAATCTTGAAATAACTAATTAAAGTTTAATAGGTTATCAAAACTTACACCATGTAAGCTTTTTGAGTAAGGTGCCAGTTATAGCGATCAGAAAAACTTATCCGAAAAACTTGAAACAGTATGAAATTATATTTTTGTTCTGAAGGTTGTTTATAGCAATCAGAAAATATGTGTCAGGAAAAATTTGACAATTTTCATTTGCGATTGACATTTCTGATTTTGTTTTCGATTTATTTAATAGGAATCAAAGTAAAATTGCGTTGTTTATATTTTGGAAATATCTACATAACTAAAAATAAGCTATAATGTCGGGTGTAAAGAATTTCTGATTGAAATGTCAGAAAAACTTTTTCGGATGAATGGTGGAACAGAAAAAAATTGGAACACAAATCAGTGGAATCATTTGTTCCTTTTTCTGTCAAAAAGCAATCAGCTGATACGAAAAATGAAATTTCATCCGAAAAACAAATAAATCCATTTAAAACATAAAAAAATAATATTATGGTATTTTATCGCAAAAAAAACTCTACCCTGAATTACGCGTCGATATATGTATATATCATATGGCTATAAAATCAAATTGAAAAATAAAAAATGAAATAAAAACTTAAATAATTCTTTTCTCGGATGGTTTTTTCTGATCACTATAACGCCCGAAAAAGTTTTTTGAGCGTTTAATAAGTCTCTCAAAATAGCCAAAAATGCCATTTATAAGGCTTAAAAAACTTAAAATCAGTCTAGTTTGAACGACTCGGTCGATTTTTATCCAAACTGTTTTTTGTATAAATCACTTTAAGGAAAATTTAACTATCTTACTTTTATATTGAGCAATGCTCGTAAAAAAGTTATAAGAAAATAAGTGAAAAAAAAAAACAAAAAATGTGATTCTCATTTTTTTCAAAAATCAATTCCGATGGTAAATTTTATTTCCTACAAAAAGGTGTTAAGAAATATCTCGAAATTTTGTTTCGTTTTCGAGTTATATGCAAAAAACCAAAAAGGGTCATTTTGCACCCCCTCTAAAAAATGCACCCTCCAATTTAATAGCACTCCTCGTTTTCTCATCTTCAATGACCCCTTTGATGATTTTTGCAATAAAATTCCATGAACGTCTCAGTTCCTTTTTAGATGCCCATCCACAATCCACAATGCACCGGTACAACTTGAGAACATGAGAAAATTGGCAACCCAAAATCAAGTCAGTATAACCCGTGACCATGAATAGTGTAATCCATTCGAAGCGTCGGGTATTCAAAATATAATTAAACGAATTAATTAATAATAATAAAGAATATTATTCGAATATTCTTATACGTAAACATACAACTGCTCAATATTTTTAATAGGTGTTCATATTCTTTTTTTTTAAGTAGGAAACTGCAAAAATATTTATCTTAAGAAAACAGAACTAACATTATTATGCTCTATCCAACAAAAATTGTCAGTAAAGGGAAGATAGGACGTTTGCCTCTCAGTCTGGTTGCATTGGCTCGCATACATCTGTCTCAAGTTAAAGCTCTCACAGGGTTTCCGTACTTTGAATTATAAATTGTCACAAATCGAAGAACAATGTGCATATGGTTACCATTGATACCATTTCAAACATATTAAAAAAAAGATCCATTTATCTTTTTTTACCACAGCACACCTTTTTAAATGAATTTGATCACGTAACACTTTGTGAATGTTTCAAAACTTAGCGCAAATAACTTTTTTCTTCTTAAAGACTAAAATCATACAAATTTTAAGTGGATTTTATAGCTTTATTCAAATATACAATTAAATAATAAGGGGACAATCAAAACGACAACACTTCTCACTGGCTCTCATCTTTATAAATATTGTTCTCAAAAGCTTCAAAACTGAAAGTTCTTTCATAAAAACCACTGAAAAAGCTCTTTCGTACTGTTGCAATATGGCAAAGGCAACTCTGTTGGAATTTGATTTTTTTGTTTTATTTCACACAGCGAAGGTAGAAGCGAAAGCGAGTATACGATCAGGGGGCCAATTCTGGTTCTGTGAAAAAGTGAATCGAAAAACTTTTCATGCTTTCACACTAATTCCGATTCCCGTTCTGTGAAAATGTGAAACCAAACATCAAAAACTTTCATATGAATAAATTGCTTTCACGCCATCATTTAGAAGTGAATATCCAAAATGAAAGCGTGAATACGAACAAACAATGACAAATTCAATCATATCTCTTTCTCTGTCAAATCCATAAAGAAAAAAGTGTTCCTATCTCGTGTATTTCTCTGTTCTCTTAAAAAACACAAGAAAATAGAGAGAATCATGCTGTTTTCAAGAGAAATGGTAAGGTGGTTCGAGCATCGATAATATAGTTTTCATTCACAGAACCAGAATCGCTTATTTGTGGCAAATGAATCGAAAAAGTGAAAGCAATGCTTGGCAGCGAATGTGAAAACGATTTATTCGATTCACTTTTTCACAGAACCAGAATTGGCCCCCAGAATGCTTTTGGCATTGAAAGACGACGGTCATGTTGGAGCGTACGAAATGTTTCAAGGAGTTGCAACAACAATTCCTGTATGTTTATCAGTGGTTTAGTATCTTTTTCAGTGGCAGGTTTGTTATTTGAGTATTGTGATGGTATACACTGGCGCCACTGTTTTGAAAAAAGCTCGCCCATAAGCCCTGTACTGACAATTTTTGCTGGATAGACTATAGTAATTTATTTATCTATGCTCTATCCAACAAAAATTGTCAGTAAAGGGAAGATAGGACGTTTGCCTCTCAGTCTGGTTGCATTGGCTTGCATACATCTGTCTCAAGTTAAAGCTCTCACAGGGTTTCCGTACTTTGAATTATAAATTGCCACAAATCGAAGAACAATGTGCATATAGTTACCATTGATACCATTTCAAACATATTAAAAAAACGATCCATTTATCTTTTTTTATCACAGCACACCTTTTTAAATCAATTTGATCACGTAACGCTTTGTGAATGTTTCAAAACCTAGCGCAAATAACTTTTTTCTTCTTAAAGACTAAAATCGTACAAATTTTAAGTGCATTTTATAGCTTTATTCAAATATATAAACAAATAATAAGGGGACAATCAAAACGACAACACTTTTGGCTCTCACCTTTATAAATATTGTTCTCAAAAGCTTCAAAACTGAAAGTTCTTTCATAAAAACCACTGAAAAAGCGCTTTCGTACTGTTGCAACATGGCAAAGGCAACTCTGTTGGAATTTGAATTTTTTGTTTTATTTCACACAGCGAAGGTAGAAGCGAAAGAAAGCATACGATCAGAATGCTTTTGGCTTTGATTTTGAAAGACGACGGTCATGTTGGAGCGTACGAAATGTTTCAAGGAGTTGCAACAACAATTCCTGTATGTTTATCAGTGGTTTAGTATCTTTTTCAGTGGCAGGTTTGTTATTTGAGTGTTGTGATGGTATACACTGGCACCACTGTTTTGAAAAAAGCTCGCCCATAAGCCCTGTACTGACAATTTTTGCTGGATAGACTATAGTAGACATAATAAAATGTGTTTTTCTTATAGACGTGTGGTTTTCAAGACGAATAAAACTCATATAATTTAATGTTATGGCCAAGAATTTTGTTTTATTATGAAGATAAGGGTTTGTCATTATGTTTTAAACATGATTTTGGGAAAGTGGCGGCTGGCTCGAGTAAATATCGGCCGAGAGACCCAATTTTCGACCACTAATTTTCGACGCGATGGCGGATGGGCACATTTGGGTCTTCTTTGATACTCTGCTCCACAGCAGCAATAGCGTGTTCGGTGCGCACTGTACGCGCGTCTCTGAGGATGAGCATTATCCACTAGAGTAAACGTGGTGCGAAACCGATCCATGGTTGCTCGAATTACCGCCTCTGCTGGGCGATTATGTCGACCGAATATTGGACCGAACCATCATTTTGGTAATAAATTTGCACGATTTGCAAACGTTGTTCAGGAGCAAGTCTTTTCATTATGAAATGGCAAACCAAACTGAGTATAAATCAAGTGACAGCTGTCAAAAAGACCAACTCCGAAAAAAGTATTGCCAGATTGTAAACTACACCCTTAAGATAATTATGTTTTGGATAAACCGCGTTATGAAAGTTTAAAAAGTGCACTTTGGTATTCGACCCGAACGTATCGCATCAAATTGCATTGAACGAGGTTTATTAACAACTGAGAAGGCCTAAAAAGTTAAATTTATCTAGTAGTTTTAGTTTCACTACAACTTTTTTAATAAGAAAATGTTTCTGGTTTTCATCGATTGCAAGAGAATAATTAAAATCGGAGGAGTTCACACCAAATTAAATTACTGTAAGGGTCACAAGGAGTTGTGGGAATCTCTTGGGACCACAACTACATATTTATTATAAGGGCATAAAGTTCCATAAAAGTTTTCCTTTAAAATAGAGAAAGTATACTGCAGAAGCTCTTATGCACATTTTTTTTTCAAACAAGAAAACGTTTCTTTCCTAATTTTTGTTTTGTATCCAACCAAAGAAATCTTTTTTTCTGAAATCAATTTTAGTGGCGAGTAGAACTCAAAACGAATGTAGTCTTTGAGTGCGTCAGTATTTCTAAAATCAATCAATACTTTAACAAAATCACGATAGACCGACTCATTATTTGTTATGTCTTCTTAAGAAATAAAAAAAAATAACCGTTAAGCTGGCCCCCGAGACGTAAGAAGCTTTGTATGGGAAAACACACGTACAATTTTCAATCAAAATTTGAATTTTATAGCTTTGGTAGGTAAATAATTGATAGAAAAATTTTAAATTTGGCAGACCCCAAAAGTGCATTTTTCTTTTAGTGTTGCTACTTTATTCCAGAGCAATGAGCTATGAAAGTTAATAGTGAAAAGTACTGGAATTAGCAAATTTGCACTTTTTTTTAAAGTATAGAACATTTTCTTCAAACATAAGACAGTGGTATTTGTGAAGAACCTCCCTTTTTATAATTTAACCGTTAAACCTCAATCTTTTGCTAAATACAAAATGTCGAATAAATGTCTACTATTGTAAACTTAGTTTGTCGTTCGAGCTTCGGTTGAAGTTACCACAGAATAAAATGAAAAAGATGAAGATAACACGTATTTAGCTATAGTTTTTGAGATATAAACATTTTTCATTATCTTTGTTGTAGGCATTTGGCAAGGGTATATGTTCTTAAGTTCATGATAAATTTGAAAAATGTCCCAAACTTCTAAAAATCAAAAAGAGATACAAGTCAAACAGTCATTCCGACACCTCAAATTAATTATTGTTTTTGTTTTTAGTTGTGCATAATGTATCTAATATTTAGTGTTTTCTGTATCATAACTTTGTAAACACGTTAAATGAAAACAAGAAAAGCAGCCATCTCATACTAATTTTTAATGATTTGAGTGACCTTTCCCTATATGTATTGTATAGTGTACTTGTTTTGTTCTTCTAGTTCTCTTGCGAAGTTTCGGGTATGTGCATATCCTTCATCAGACCTTTTTTAACAAGATCACAAATATTTTATTCAAAATTTAAAAACTCATAGAAAATAAAAATACTTACAAGCAACAACCATCAACTATAAAGAAGCATTATTGAGTTATAAGCATTTAGAAAATTTGGAAAATTTTAAAATTTACTGAATGCAAAATCAAAAACTAAATTCATAATAGGTACATACATAAATATATATATGAACATAACATAAAACATAAAAATAAATGTTAGTTTGTGAGTGGCTATTCAACAGACATTTCTGGTGGCTTAATTTTAATTCACCAACTGCCACGCCCACTCTCATGTACTTGAGATATTCCCTTATTAAACGCCCCCAGAATGCTATATTAATTTCCTTAAGCTATCTTCAACTTGAAGAATGACATGAATAGAAAAAGAGTTATGCTAAGTTTCCATTTCTTCTCTTTGAATTGACAGAGTTTGATAGATCACGATTTGGTCTTTGAACTACACAATTGCAAGTTCATTTCTACTTGTGTCTGTATTGACACAAAATCGTTGGTGTTTTCAAAGACACAGAAATTTTGGCGAACGACATCTTTATCAGTTCATTAACATCTATTTCTATTTTGCTTCGTCTTTTATGAACTGACACTCATTGTCAATGAACAAATTTTCAGAGATGCCAGTGATCTTCAATGAAATGTGTGTATAGTGGTGCGAAGAATTATTAGGTCTGATCCTTTACTTTGAATTTCTGTGATTTTTAGTCCAAACTTTGGCAACAAAATTTTGTATATGAATTTTGACAGAACTTTGAACTAAACTGCACAGAAATGCCCAGAAAATCATAGAGATTCAAAGTAAAGGAACAAACATATTATTTGTATCCATTTTTTATAGAATTTTGTAATTAACGAATAATTTCGAACTTCTGTACCTTCAGCGATTTTGATTCATTTCACTGTACACTCCAGGAGTTGATTTTCTGACTCCTTTCTATTGTTCTGTTAACAGGCCCATAATCATCTCTGAAATGGATAACTATATGCTGAAGTCACTTATTGCGTTTTTTTTTTTTTTTGAATAATCGTCCAAATTTTCAAAATCACATTCAAATTGCTTAAGAACAGCTGTCAAATCAGTGTCTGTCATTGAAAAGTAATAAAATCACGTTGCCAACCAATTTTCTCTGTCAGTTAAAAAGAAAGTAACATTTCGTTCGTCAATTGATTGAGCTATTTTCACTTGTTTTGTGTTTGTCAATTTAAAGACAACCTATTTTGGAGTATTTCCACTTGTCATTTTGTGAAATGACGCGTCTTTCGTCAGTTAGTAAATGGCAAGTAAAAACCTAGCATAAATGTATAAATTCAGCTTTAAAGTTTGTTTATTTTCCGAATTTTTGTTCCTGTGCTTACATCCAATGCCTAAAGAGATAGAGGGCGGCAAAGTTGCAAAAACTCGCCCAACAACATTTTATTTGTCATAACTAAAAATGGCACAAGAAAACTAAATAATTATGATAATAAAAAAAGGCATAGAAATTATTATTATTTAATTATCCTTTTATTGATTTTTCACAGACAGCTTAGTTGTGGAAGTAAAACGTAAAAGATTTCCTCTTTTTGGTTCTTTATTTGACACAACCGTTGTATAGCTTAAATTGGTGGGGAAATGTTTATAATAAGGATTTATGCAACGTTTCATAGGTGCTGCATAAATCCTTATGCAGATTATAACTATATTCTTCTGTTTAGTGGATTCTAATGAATAAGGTTGTTACCATACAGAGTACAGAGAGTTAGACTTATGACAGCAAAATATTTAAAGTTGCAAGTTGAATATTTTGACTAACAAATAAAAAGGTTCGAATGAGGGAAAAGCACTGGGAAAGGGGAACTAGTAAAATTTTGTTTTTATACTTAAGACTTTGAGCAACAAGAAACTGCAAAGTTCAAGCCGTAAATAAATTATTGTGTTGTATCCCCCTCACTAAGTATGATTGTATTATATAGCAAACTTGCTGACCGTTTAATTTTAAGTTTAATTATGTTTACATTTAATTTTGATTTTGTATTCATTAAATATTCATTTATAAAGATTTTTCTTATATTTTAGGTTTTTAGTTTGTAATTTCTTGTATTTGTGTTCTTGTTAATAAATGGCTCATGAAGGGTATGAATAGAACATATCGCACCCTTAGAATGAAAGTGACCTAACTCAAAATTTCTGTAACTTCTGATTTTGCAATAAACTGACCTTATAAAGCGTTTTTGAGAACTTTCTTACTCATTTCCCACGAATTGCTAATTTTTAGTTAGGTCACTTTCATTCTAAGGGTGCGATATGTACCAGAAACCTCACAAAAAGAAGTACATCCATTATTTTTTTTACCTGATGCCTACACAAAGATTTATATTTATAACCATACCCATTCTTACACGTGTCATGCACATGCTCGTATGCTCATATTCATATTCATATTCATATTCATATTCATATTCATATTCATATTCATATTCATATTCATATTCATATTCATATTCATATTCATATTCATATTCATATTCATATTCATATTCATATTCATATTCATATTCATATTCATATTCATATTCATATTCATATTCATATTCATATTCATATTCATATTCATATTCATATTCATATTCATATTCATATTCATATTCATATTCATATTCATATTCATATTCATATTCATATTCATATTCATATTCATATTCATATTCATATTCATATTCATATTCATATTCATATTCATATTCATATTCATATTCATATTCATATTCATATTCATATTCATATTCATATTCATATTCATATTCATATTCATATTCATATTCATATTCATATTCATATTCATATTCATATTCATATTCATATTCATATTCATATTCATATTCATATTCATATTCATATTCATATTCATATTCATATTCATATTCATATTCATATTCATATTCATATTCATATTCATATTCATATTCATATTCATATTCATATTCATATTCATATTCATATTCATATTCATATTCATATTCATATTCATATTCATATTCATATTCATATTCATATTCATATTCATATTCATATTCATATTCATATTCATATTCATATTCATATTCATATTCATATTCATATTCATATTCATATTCATATTCATATTCATATTCATATTCATATTCATATTCATATTCATATTCATATTCATATTCATATTCATATTCATATTCATATTCATATTCATATTCATATTCATATTCATATTCATATTCATATTCATATTCATATTCATATTCATATTCATATTCATATTCATATTCATATTCATATTCATATTCATATTCATATTCATCATATACCACTTTAATATGTCTATATCTGTATGTAAATAAATAAATGTACACGTATTCATTCAGTATTTTTCCCTATCTTCTCTCAATCCTTCAATTACATACGTTATTATTAATAAAGGATCGTGAGTTTGTTGAGCTTGACACACCATACAATGGTCAACCGAAACGTCCCGGTTCGCCATCGCCTATGGCAAGCCCAGCTCATTCCACGAATAGTGCTGTAGGCTTGATGCAATCCTGCTGTGGACGTTGTTGTTCACAGCGTTACCAGGTAAGTTATTTTTTTTTATCACAGCTCTTAAATTGTTTTTTGTTTTTCTTTTTGTTTGTTTTTTATTTTATTTCTTTTCAAAATTTATTTTCCAAGTTAAACAAGGTTCGTGTCTCGACTAAAATATGCAGTTTTAGATGGTCACAAAGCTTCTAAATGTTCATTAAAGTAAAAGAAGAGTGTTGAATTCTTCCACCAAGTGTGTGTGTGTGTTGTGTATACCTACTCTCGACTGCTATAAATCTGCATAAATGTGTGTATTTTAGATCTTGTTTGGATGTTTTTTTACTATTATATTTTCTTTTTTTAAGTTAAGTGCTTTGATATAAATAATTTTATTTAAATCTTAAATAAAATAGCTCTTATTGTATTTGTAATGTCTATAATGCTGTTTTGATTAATTAATTAATTCCTTTGTTCTTTTCTGCATGCTCCTGGTTTTTTGTTATGGTAAATTTAACGATGGCGTATTAAATAAGGTCCACAATCAAATTTTGTATACTTTATATCACTTTTAAGAATTCAATAAAGTCCAAAAAGTACCTACAAGCCATTAGTCGGCAGAAGTATTCTTTTAATAAATATGCCTTTCAGTAAGAAGACAATGAAGACAGGCTCTAAAAAAACATGTGCGTGAGCAAGAGGTCACACGATGGAAATAGAGCTTCTTACGCTGCCTTACAAAAATAGCAATAAAAAGGTCGAAAACGCAAGCAGTAATTTAGATATTTGGTAGTATAGGTATGGTATGGAAATTATTTACCAATAATTTATTCATTCAAAGTTTCAAAGGATTTTATTTAATTATTTTAAAAGCCATTTAGCCTTAAATGGCGTTTTTTTGGTTTCACCAAATGCTTTTATATTAAAGAAGATTTTAAATGCCCTTGTAAACTAAAAGCTCGTTTTTGTCTCATTAAATTTTAAAAGTCTTTTTTGCTAAGCCATTCCAATCAACAACAGCTGATATTCTGCTTTCAGAATAATTGTCCCTCATCCATAATCCTTTTTCACTTTTTCTCATACACTCCGCATATGCGCGGGAAACTACCTCTTTGTTTGTATCCAGGGATGTGTGGTAAACTCAGTTAAATTAAAATATCCTTAAAATATTCCCTTTCTACATTGGTGAAATTGAAAATTTTAAATGTCTTATGAAATTTAGAAGGAGTTTAGATAAAAGCAATTTTAGTGTTTGTTTATGAAATTGGCCATAAGAATTTAAGCTATGAACTTAATATCGATATGAGCTTCATAATCTGTTTGCCGTAAAAATTTACCTAACGTCTCTTACTCCTTCTTTTGCATTTATTTGTGTATAGGCATTGTATATCCAATCTATAGTATTCTCATGAAACACGATTTTGTAGGTAGACATTTGGTCGATAGGTTCGCTGTGATCGCCTTACCGAGATCCCTTAACAAAAATTAGTATGACATTTGGACGCATAGATGGCCACGAGCTTTTTTTCTTCATGAGAATACTATAGAATTTATATACAATGGTATAGGTACATAAGCTATCACTGCATTAGAGGAGGGTTGTGACAGCAGCTGTCTTTGAATATAGTTTCTAAAAATTCTGAAATTCTGAGATATATCGACAAATTAGTTGAGAGATGAATCGTTGTAGAGATTTTGGCGTACGAATATGATTATTTAAGAACCATCAAATTATTTGCTTTTTTTGTTCACTTTATATGCCTAGGCTTGGACTTTATTGAATTGTTTAGTGTGAAATAGAATCCAAATTTATTTTGGACCTTATTGCACTTTCAAAAGATTGTTTAACTATTTCAGCACGCTTCACACATGAACAAAAGCAAAATTAAAGTTTATAGAACTTATTTTATAAAAATAACAACAAAATATATTTGTTGGGCGAATTGATTGATATTTTTGGCTGATTAGGTGCAGAACAAAAATTTTATTTATTTATCTTAGATATTTTATGAAGAATATTTTATTTAGATTTAATAATTCTCTCTATCTCACTCCTCTATTAAATAGCATAGATACCAAATATTTGTATTAAAATAATTTCACTGCTTTTTAATTTATAAAACAAATTACTGTTTCTTTTTTGTTATACTCTTGCCGAAATACCTACAGGCCTGCGGAAAATATATGCCAGCTTCAGGTAATGCTCAAGGTAATCAAAACAACCAGCCAATGGATGGGACATATTTAGTGGAAGCATCGTTTTAATAAATTAAAAATTAAATGAAATATATGACAAATTATTTAAATTGAAATAAAAAAAAACAGTTCTAAGAATCTATAGTAAATATATACAAAAGCATCCATTCTCTTGTAATTAGTTAGATTTAACTTATAAGAACCAATCATATTCCAAAAAAAATTGCTAATAACATTACGTTTAATATAAACAAAAATGGAAATTAAAAACAAATAAAACAAAATGAAACAAAACTTTTAAATTTAAATTGTGATAATACTAGAACTATAAACTTTAAAAAAATAACGTGTAATCTGTATACTTACGCTTACAGAATTTAAAATTGGCAAATATATTAAGATATCTTTTGCAAAAAGAAAAACAATGTGGGTCCTGGGGCCCTCTAAGACACTGAATTGAAACTTTTCCTCTCCCTTTCCTTTTGAGATAAGGCCATGACATTTTTTTTCAATTTGACATCTATTTTAAATTTGTTCTTATATATTTTACTTTAGAGATAAGATGACAGTTCAAGGCCTGAAATTTCATACTCTCCGGTGATTGAGTGCGCTACCTAAGGTGGGGTTTTCCTCTGTTGTGTTTTCCATCAGGGGTGTATTCAAAGGGCCCCGGGCTGATACATTGATCTGTAAGTCAAAGCCATCTTCACCACAGTATTTCCAATTTGTTGACCAGGTCCAAATACACGATGCTACTACGCATTGCCCACACTCAATCAAAAAATTCTGAACGGAGTATCATCTCAATAGTTCGTTAAAATACATAATGTACCTCTCAATGAATGAATACTTCACGCAGTGGATAAGCTCTTATTAAGGCTCTCTTTAACATTTTTCGATCCATTTTAGTTACAATGCATGACAATACAATGTGTCAAATAAAGTACCAAAAAGGGAAATCTATTGCGGTTAGATGCAGCCACTATTCAACCTCTAAGCGCATTTAGCTCCGCGTTTATAGCCATTCCACACTATCCCACTGAGTATTAACACTTGTCAAAAAAGTGGGAAGAAATCATGTATAATAGTGTGGAAACAAAATATGAAATTTCATCACACGCAAATTGACAGCGCATCCGACACGATTTGACATGTGTTTATACCTGAAAATATTTAGGATTGGTTCTAAAACCATCACACATTCTATCCCACTTGGGCGTTTGAGGTTATGGTGAAACTGATTTGTTTTGATGCAAGTGTGGAAGCAAAATATGAAAATCATTTTCATCACACAAATTTGGCAGTCGTATGAAATTCTTTCCCACTTTATTCTGACATGTGTTAATACTTTGTGGGATAGTGTAGAGGCACTTTTAGAGGCATTGAAACTTCACGTAGTCTCTAAAATACGTTTATGAATAAGGCTGTAGGAATACCTTTTTAGAAGATTTTGAATAGTAAGCGCACGGTCAGCTGCTTCCAAACTTGACAGAAGTCTAGCAACACATGACATGCGACCGACACATTTTCCTTGCTCCATTTTAAAGGGCGAAGTTTCATAAAAAAAAATGGAAAACAATCAAAACGTCGATTTAAAGCGTAGGTAAGGGTGCTAAGTCTGCTTAAATTTCCTTAGGCTAGGACCGCACTTGCGATTTCAATCGCGCGACTGTTTAGTCGCCAGAAATAGAACACATGAATTTGAATAAGAATGAACGCACATGCGACCTAGAAATCACGACGATTAAAAGTCGAAAATTTGTTCCATTTTTCTGGCGATGCGATTGTCGAAAGTTAAAATGAAACAAACGGACTTAGATGGTTGTGCTCACACTTGCGATTTAAAATAGTGCGACTAAAAAATCGTAGTCGCAACTAGAAAAAATTATACACGCACTTGCGATTTTCAAACGTACGATTATTTAGCCGCAAGAAATGAGACACATGGTTTTAAATGTGAATGCACACATACGCGACTTTAAAATCGCAGCGATTAAAAAAATGGAACCAGATCTATTTTTTGAGCGTTTTTTCTGTCGCAAAATTAAATACACGCATGTGCGTGCATTCACATTAAAAGCTTTATGTTCTATTTCTTGCGACTAAAAAATCGCGCGATAGATAGCCGCAAGTGAGCGCATGGCAATTATTTGTTGCGACACCGATTTTTTAATCGCACCGACTGAAAATCGCAAGTGCGGTCCTAGCCTAAGAAACAAATTTTTGTGGAGCTTATTGTAAGTTTATATTGTTTTGTTTGTTCTTCTGTAAATTTTTTTGCAGTGGACTTAGCAATTATACACATATGGCGAATGACACAAAATAGAAAAATAGTTTTAAGTAGCTAAAAGTTTCTAATGTAATGTAAAAAATTAAAATTGTATTAATTTTATGTAGTTTCAAAATTTAAACATTATAACCAGACAAATTCCTGAGTCAAAAACACTATTTAAATATTGTATAAAAGTAGTATATACAAAAAAATGTAGTATATTTGAACATAATATTTTTTGTACATTTAATTTAATTTCTTTTTATTTTCTTGGATTAGTTTATATTTATAATTATTGTTGAAGTTTAAGATGTAATTTTGGAAAAATACTTGGAAATACCAATACTCAATGTTATACATTTTAAGGAACATATCTAGAAGTTTGTGAGGAACACACATCAATTATAATAGTTGACAAACAAAATTATAAAAAAGTTAAAAACGACGAAGCTAATATTTATTTAAAAAAAAAAACTAAAATTGTTTTAACTCTATCGAGACAGTTGTATCCATCAAAATTTTGTTTAGTTTATTTTTCATTGGTTTTCATTAAAAAAATATTTTTTCTATTTACCTATATAAAAAAATCAACAGCTTTTTTTTAAGTTTGACTTGAGTTTGCTACCACCAAAATCACAGCCTGGTGTTAAGGCTATTTCCACGGGGGCAAAACGATACAGTGGTACTTAGTCAAGTTCTAGTATATCAGAACTAGTTTATGTTTAATTACTTTTTCCCTCACTGCATCCATAGAACCAAATCCCTACACAACTCGAAAAATAAGCCCGGCAGTTAGTAGTGGAAAAAAATTTTAAATATGATTATTTTATCATTAAACAAACCATTACTTATCGAACAAAAAGGTGATCGATGTCAAAAAGTTATTTAATTTAATAATTTTTATGTATTTATTCATTTTAATATCTTACAAAATCTTTTAGAAGACTACACTTCCTTTAAGTATTCAGTAGATAATGTTGGAATAAATGCATAATGTTATACATGTTTAAAGTCGACGGAGAACAGTAAAACTACGTGCATTCGAACACGATGACTCTGAAATCATGGAAATTGGAAAGATCGTATTCATTCCTGGCGAGAATTTTTTAAAGTAGGTACCTGGGGTATAGAGTGATAGTGTAAAATACTACTGAAATATTATTAAATGTGGCCTGGGCCTTGTAAGTACTGGGAGTAGTCTACATGAATGGTAAATTTTCAAAAACGTTTGGGACCAAGTTGAAGTGAAATTATTTTCATATTCAATATGCGAGTTTTTAAGTCTCCAAAAAGGCAAAAAACTCGATTCTCAAAGGGCATAGAAAAAAAAAGATATAATAAAGCAACGCTTGGTTTTATTAAACGTTGGATCGGAGAATTTCCTTGTAGGTAATACTCTAATGGCTTTGTTGTTGAACAATAATTTTGATCGTCCTCGCCTGGAAACCTAGAATATCCGAGGACTTAACTCTCAAGCACAAGTTGTATGGGCATTTTTAACACTTGTCACTAAACAAATTTTTTTTGTAACATAAACTTGCATTAAACAGCATGTTCTGATAAAGCCTTACTTATTGTTATTATTATAGTATTAATTTCGTATTTATTTTTCCTTTTTTCAACACTGACGTTTCGAGCGTAGTTACACGATTTTTATGAAAGAAAGATATGCATACCTATATTAATACCAACAAAGTCATTTCCCTAAAACAAAAACCAAGTAAAAAAAATATTCTAAACTCGGTCGTTCTTGTGATTTATAAAATATTCAAATGATCACTGATATTCTAAAGCAGAAGCAAATATTTTGAAGTAACCAACATTTTTTATTAGAAAAAAAAAAGACATGAAAAATAAGCTGCCATACCTACCTTAGAGGAATACAAACAAACAAAAAATATGAACGAAAGATTCAAATACATAACATAATTCCTGTTTAATGATAATAAATTGTTAGTAACTAGTAGACCTAAATTAAAAAAAAAACTAAAAACTAAATATTTTTAAGTTTTTAGTCTACAATATTTCAATGAAAGACTTGATGGTCACAATTATTTGTTTTACTTTTTTTCTTATTTATAAAAATGAAATTCCAATGTAACTATTTTCCAAAGTATGTATTGAATTGATATGATTGTATCATTGGTATTCAGTACTAATTGAAAGGGTATAAACGTATAAAAACAATTAACGCAAACTATTTAATTTGGCTGAATTGCCATTTTAATATTTAGGTATAGACAAAAGACAACAGATTACAGTGAAATATTAAACAAAAAAGAAAAAAAAATGTCCAATGATTTTATTGTTAGAAAAAATTATAAATTCTACTCAAATTCCAAAAAATTCAATGCAGGATGTACATACCTACAAATAATCAAAATATAAAATAAACGAAAATTCCCAAGTGTGAGATGAAAAGATGATCTTTAAAAATCGCTGGAACTTATGGGAAATACATTGTAGTTGAAAAAAGAAAAGAGTGAACAACAATCACATTTAAGTTATGAAAGAATAAAACGAAATAAAACAAAATAAAAAGCTTTTAGTTTTGAACCTGTATATGAATGACTGATGAGCATAAAGCATTAAAATTAATGTAGGTTGCTCAGGTTTCCACTTATTTAATTTTTATACATGGGTGTTTCCATCGTTACGGGTGTGACACTGTGACTACTAGTACGGTTAAGTTAGATTTCATTATATGGAGCGCTGGGAACTAAATCCGAGGTCAGGTTTGACTTCACTTTTCCACAGGGTACTCGTCGATTTTCTTCAAACTTGGTATATAGTGGTTTTTGGTGATTATGCCCACACGTTTTTTTCATTTTTTTTACAACCAAAAATAACTGTACCTCTCGTACATTTTTTTTTGGCAAATTTACATAATCGTATTTTTCTCAAAAACGGCTCGACAACTTTTCTTAACAAAAATTCAATAAATTTATTTTAGTAAAGGCTTTCTTTGGGTGGAAAACCATTTTTCAAAAATGGTTATTAATGGTACCTCCCAAGGAACCATTTTTTTTATTTTTGGTTTTTTTCAAAATCGTATGACCGATCTCATTTATTTTTTTTAAACACAAGCTTCCAAAAAATTTTAATAGATTTGTGTACCAACATTTTTGAAAAAATATTTTTTGGACTTTTAAAAAATATTTCAAAATTTTTTTTTGGAAAATCAAATATTTCGAAAACGGCATCATAGATTTTTTTGAAACTCGATATTTAAGACTTTTTTAGTACTCTCTAAAATATTTTTAGAACAAATTTTACGTTTATGAAAAAATAACGGTAACTTCCATACAAAAGTGAAAAAACCGCAAAGGAAAATATTTTTTTGCTTGAAAACGACTCCTACGATTTTGATTAAACTTTTTTCGTATACAAAGATTAGTACGATCTACCATTTAAAATTATAAAATTTTACACATAGCAACTATTTGTAGTACCTGTCATAGAACGTATTTTTTTATTTTGAATTTTCTCGTTATCGGCTAAACGGATTTAAATGAATTTTGTTATACACAAATTTCATATAAGATTAAATAATATTGCAAATCAAAATTTTCAAAAAAAAAGTTTTTGGATTTCTTAAAATTAGTTTCAATTTTTTTTTTTGAAAATTCGATATCTCGAAAACGGGTTGACAATTTTTTTTCAAATTTTGTTTTTATATACACATAAATATATAGTTGAAATCTGCATACCAAAATTTGTTCTTAAAAATGTTTTAAGAATTTTATATAAAAAATTAATTTAAAAAAAAACCGCTCCAACGATTTAAAAATTTTTTTTTTCCATACAATCATATTCCATCATGAATTAAGATGGCATACTTTCTTTTCACCTCAAACAGTCAAAAGAGTTGTTTTAGCTAATTTAAATGTCGTATTTCATGCTTCTCTACATTTTTCTCTCATAATTTCTGTTAAATAAAACCGGTTGATTATAGAGCAGAAAGAAGACTGATTTATTAGCAGTAATATAACAGATAATAAAAGATTACATAATGATTTCAACGCTGTGTGTATGTATGCTTTTATAAAAGAGAAGTTAATGGGCACGTTCCGCTGGCTATTCTCAGTTATCCGGATAGCTTTGTGTTGTTGTAATCCCTTGTTAAAAAACAGCTGATAACAGCTGACGCAACAACAACTCAAGTTATCTCAAAATTTTTGGGATAGGTAGATAGCATAGCGAATAAACATTGGAACGCGAGGAATTATACATAACAAGAAAAGTGTTGCCGTGGAGTCAAATTATTCAAATAATACAGTACTTTTTCAACACTCCCACTTTTGAATAATTTTAGTTAGGAAATTCAAGACTTTAATTGACATTTCAAACTTTGTATTCTAAAAATTTACTTTAAAAACATAGTTTCAAATTTAATAGTTTATGATTTCAAAATTTTAATTCACTTTATACAAAATTTACTCCTATTAAATCTCTAAATTTTTCAAATTTTTAATTGCAAAGTGCTTTTGTAAAAATATCAGCTTTTTGAATTTCAGATGGAACAAAGTTTATATCAAAATCACCACTTTCGTATCTCTCCCTGATGAAATGATATCGCACATCAATGTGCTTGGTCCTTTTATGGAACTCGGGATTTTTGACCAGTCGAATAGCACCTTGGTTGTCCATATTCAGGGTTGCTTTAATGGAAATGTTTGGACAAATTTCAGCTAAGAGTATCTGCACCCATATCTGTTCCTTCACAGCCTGCGAAGCCGCCACGTATTCTGATTCCGTTGTAGATAAAGAAATGCATTTCTGTCTTTGAGATGACCATGAAACAGGCCCATTAGAGAGAAAAAAATTAAACCAGTTGTAGATCGTCTTGTAGTGACATCCCCAGCGTAATCAGCATCGCTAAAACAATTCAAATTGAAATTTAAGGATTTTTTAAAAACTTTACCCATTTTTAATGTTCCATTTAAATACTTCATTATTCTTTTAACGAAGTTGATATGTGATTGATCTGGTGAATCCAAAAATTGAGAAACCACTCCCACTGCATAGCAGATATCTGGACGTGTTGCAATGGCAAGGTACATCAAACTACCTACAGCTTCACGGTACGGAAATTTAGTTTCATATGTTGAAATTACACTTTCAAGCCTCCCAATTTCAGCTGGCGGTGCCACTGCTTTAGAATTTACCATATTGAAACGTTTTAACACTCGTTTTGCATAAAGCGCTTGGTTCACATGAATGTCTCCCACCTCATTGATCGATATCTGCATTCCCAAAAAAAAAACTTCCATCTAAAATTGAGATTTCAAAAGATTTCTTCAGGAACTCCAGTAATTCAAGAGCATCAGCCTTTTCCTGAGCTGCCACCAATCCATCATCAATATAGACCGCTACTATTATACGCCTGCCGCTTCCTTTAGAAGTAAAAACACACGGATCCATTTGTGTCGATTCGAGATTGAATTTCTTCAGTACTCGTGTCAGCGTTTGATTCCAGCAGCGAGAAGCTTGTTTCAGGCCATACAAGCTTTTCCTCAGCCTAAAAACACCCTTAGTACCATTTTCATAGCCAAGTGGCTGCCGCATATATATTTCCTCGCTCAAATCACCATTTAAAAAAGCAGTTTTTACATCGAATTGTGTGAGATTAAGACCTTCATTTGCAGCAATTGCAAGTATTGATTTAATAGAGGTAAATTTAACCACAGGACTAAATGTCTCCTCATAATCCACATCCACACCATATTCTTGGGTGAAACCACGAACAACCAACCTAGCCTTATATTTTTGGGTCCCTTTTGTATCTAAATCCTTTAATTTGTATACCCACTTATTATCGATAATTTTTCGGTTTTCTGGACATGGAACTATATCCCAGGTTTTGTTCTTCAAGAGACAGTGCATCTCCTCGTCCATTGCTTTCTTCCATTGGTTTGCGTTGGCGCAACTCACAGCATCATTGAAGTTCTTTGGTTCACCTTGTACTAAAAATGCATGTTTTCCAGCATTTACACAATCGCTCAACTGAGGTTTATTTTGATTGCTTCGTAACCTGTCCCTTAATGGAATAGAGTACCTTCCAGAGCCAGTTTCTATTGCTGCACCGTCACTGTCATCCTTTTCAGAATTTTCAGAGTTTTCTTCATCTGCTGACTGGAAAACATCATCGGGTAATCCTTGATCTACCATTTCACAAGATTTTCCACCTGTACTTCATCAGTTGCAGTTGCAGCCATTGCTTTATCTCCATTGCTCCCATCATTGACATCTGACTCACGAAAAATAAACTCAACTGGACGCTCCGAACATGCAGCCAAATGATCATCGTATTTTTCTTTCTGTGGACTCAAGTTTTCCCTAAACTCTACATCCCTACTAATTTGCATTTTTCTCGATGTAGGTATCCATACCTTAAATCCCTTTGAGTTCTCTGCATATCCCATGAAAATGCCTTTCTCAGCCTTACGATCCCATTTTCTACGCTTTTGGTTCGGCACATGGACAAACACCTCCGCACCAAACACTTTTAAATCGCTCACTTTGAAATCAAGATTATTCCACAGTTCGATTGGATTTTTATTTTTGATTGAGCTAGTCCCAGTTCTGTTTAAAACATGCACAGCCGTATTTATTGCCTCGGCCCAAAACTTCTTTGGTAGATTCGCACCTGCAAGCATCGTCCGAGAAGCCTCAACGAGCGTGCGGTTCTCTCGCTCCGCACTCCCGTTTTGTTCTGGGGTGTACGGTACTGTTGTTTCATGGCGAACTGCTTTCTTTTCGAGAAGTGCCCTGACTCCTCCGTTAACAAATTCGAGACCATTGTCCGACCGCAAGACCTTGACAGAATGACCACTTTCCCTTTCAGCTTCATTCAAAAACCGTTCCATCGCAGAACAAACTTCAGATTTTTGTTTCATAAAAAACACTGTCCTATAGTGTGAATAATGGTCCTTAAGAATCACAAAATATCTGGACCCACCAATTGAAGCTTCTTCCATGGGACCACAAACATCAGCATGCACTAGTTCACCTGGATATTGAGCTTTAAAGTTACTATGAGGAAATGGTAGGCTATGCATTTTCCCAAAGCAACATGCATCACATCTAAAATTCTCAACATCTTTAAATTCGAGACCTTCTTTCATAAGTTGATTACGCACTTGGATGACATTTTGGTGAGCCATGCGCTCATGCCATACTTTGAGTGACGTAACCTGTCTTTTTGCCAAATTAGCAACAGCATTTACAGCAAGCTGAACCCTGAAGCACATTTTGAACAGTTGTTCCTTGCGTTCTCCCACTGCAACTACAGCACCATCATTCAAGCTCACAAATTTACAATTGTATTTGTCCGAAATAAAACGTGTGCCTTTGTCTAGTGCACGGCTTTGAGAAAACAAATTTACCGAAATTCGAGGTACATATAGAACGTCTGCCAGATGTTTTTCCAAAAAAAAACTTCCGTTAAATGCGATTACATTTATGTCCCCAACACCTAGCGCCTCAATTTTGTCTCTACTACCAATACGAATATCTATCGGTTGACGGAATTCCCTATAACGGACAAACCACTCTCTCCTAAAAGACATGTGGTCACTTGCTCCGGAATCTAAATACCAACTGTCATCTTTATCTGCCTTTTCTCCCGTGACCATGAACGCATTGCAAATCAAAGCATCTCCCATTTGATTGCTGCCTGTGCCGCTGCCTTTCTTCCAACTACCACCACCGCCTTTCTTTTTCGGACAGTCCCTTTTCCAATGCCCGAACTCGTGACATGCAAAACATTTGCCTGGCTTAGAATGATTTTGCCGTTGCAAAGAACCATGTGGCTTAAATACATTTTTCGCCCAATGCAGAAGATGGTTCGATAGCTTGAGAAGATGTTAACCGCGTTTCTTCCAGAAGCAACCTTGACTTCAGATTTTCTAATGTTTGCTGCTCTTTTGCAGTTGACTCCCAAGCGCAAAAGAAATGATTGAATGATTCGGGAAGCGTCATAAGAACTTTTGTCATAACCATGCTCTCAGACACTTCTTCACCCACATCTCTCAACTGCCTCACTATATTTTCCAGCCTACTTATATGGGTTGCAACATCGTCCTCAGGATTTTTTTCAAAACTGTAAAAACGTTGCAGGAGCATGTGAACATTTGTTTTTGACGTTTGCTCATATACAGCCTTCAATTTTCTCCACATTTCAAATGCCGTTTTGCAATTGATAATGTGCCTCAGCGGTGATGAGCCTATACTTGTTGCGATTATTCTCTGAGCCTTACTATCTGCTTTTTTCCAAGCCACTAAGTGAGCATCGTATACGGTTTGTGTTTCTGCCTCACCTTTTATAGGAACCATATCCCCTTCCACGTGCTCACTTAACCCAGATGCATTTAAAAGTATATTAACCTGAAACTTCCAGAGTGCGTATTGGTCAGATTTTTCTAACTTTTCGATTTTAAAATGATCACCCTCCATCATAATAATAAATTGATGAAAAATAACACAATGTTAAATTTATAAAAAGTTAAAACCAAATTTTCTCCCGTTGACTTTCTAGAAATTTAATGATACTCTTATATTTGATTCTAAGCGGGACTGGGCCCATAACCTGTTAAATAAAACCGGTTGATTATTATAGAGCAGAAAGAAGGTTGATTTATTAGCAGTAATATAACAGATAATAAAAGATTACATAATGATTTCAACGCTGTGTGTATGTATGCTTTTATAAAAGAGAAGTTAATTATATATACATAACAAGAAAAGTGTTCGACATTTTTAAGATTTTAGGATTAGCCGCGTATAATACGCGGCTAATCCTAAAATCTTAAAAATGTCGAATGTAAACAACCGCGAAAGCCTTAAAAGTTATAAGAAAAGTGTTGCCGTGGAGTCAAATTATTCAAATAATTTTTTTTTTTTTTTTTTTTTTTTTACACTTCAGATTCTTAGTTGTAGTGAGCTTAGAGCAAGCTGCAACCTACAATCAGAGGCTCATCATAAGTGCATGTGTTAGTGGTTAGTAAAAAAGGCAATCTAACACATGCATAATAATATACTAATAAATAAACAAAATTAAACAAAAAATCTATATACATACATAATTAAACAATATACAAAATATTTAAGTCATAGTTTCAAGAAGTAAAAACAATCACGACCGTGGAGCACTGGTTCGAAATACTTTCTTTAATGCCATCTTACTTATGTTAAAATCAACAGAGGAGCCGTTTAAATTAAAAATCATGCACATACGGTTAAGAGGCTCATGTATACCGTAGTTAGTTCTATGGAAATTAACGTGTAAAAGTTCAAATCTACGCAGGTGGTGAGATCCTCCTCGGTAATTTATGCCAATACAGGCTAACAATTCAGGAGCATCAATTTGGCCATTTATAAGTTGGTGAAGAAATAGTAAATCATTATTAACACGCCTTTGATATAAGGTTTGGACCTGCAGTAGCTGGATCCGATGTTCATATGGTGGAAGGTTGTACGGATCATCCCAAGGAAGACCCTTTAGAGCAAAGCGAATGAATTTATGCTGTATTGATTCAATACGATTTTTATGAATTTCATAAAAGGGAGACCATATTTGCGAGGCATACTCTAGATGAGGTCGTACATAACAATTGTATAAAGAAAGGGTAACATAAGGATCACTAAATTCCTTAGCCCAACGTTTTATAAATCAAAGCATAGAGCTTGCTTTATTAACAATGTAATTAATGTGTTCAGTGAATTCTAAATTTGAGCTAAAGTTTACACCCAAGTCCTTGAAACTAAAGACTCGACAGAGTTTTTGCTGCGAAATGGAATAATCAAAAGCACTTGCAAGTCGCTTCCTGGAAAAAGTAATTGTTTTGCATTTAACAGGGTTAAGAGAAAGACCATTCTTACCACACCAAATATTGAAACTGTCAATATCGGCTTGCAGGAGAACGTGGTCAGTGCCAGCTTTTATTGACTTAAATATCTTCATATCATCGGCAAATATAAGAATGTCACTAGAGCGTATACATGAAACAACATCATTTATAGCCAGGATAAATAGAAATGGACCAAGATGACTTCCCTGGGGCACACCGGAGTGAGCAATGAATGAATTTGAAAGGCAGTTTCTAAATTTGACTAGATACAATCTATTTTCAAGATATGATTTTATCCATGTGATAAAAAAAGTTGGAAAACCAAAAGCTTTTAGTTTGAAGATAATAATGTTGTGGCTTAGTTGGTCGAACGCTTTAGAGAAATCAGTGTATATGCAATCCACTTCACTGCCATATTCCAACGCATTAGAACATTTATGCAAGAATGTAAGTAGGTTTGTTACTGTTGATTTTCTTCTCACAAACCCATGCTGTTGATTGCATATTAAATTCTTGGTATGGAATGCTAAAGTCTCACATATAACTTGTTCAAAGAGCTTTGGTATACATGACAGTTTGGATATAGGCCTATAATTCGAAATATCAGTCTTATCACCCTTTTTGAAAAATTGGAGTTAGGAATGAGGTTTTCCATAAACAAGGAAATTTCCCTGATTTAATAGAAAATTCAAACAAGAATTGTAGAGGCTCAACCAGAATATGTCTACACTTTTTCAATAATATTGGAGGAATTCCATCTGGTCCAGATGAGTAATCATCATTTAACGATGACAGAAGTTCTAAAACAGTACTCTGTTGCACAGTGAAATTGGTGCAATTCGTTTGTGCATAGGAATGTAAATTTCGGAAATAATCTTCATCAATATCGAGAGGCGTGTTTACAAAAGAGTTACGAAAATTTTTCGCAAAGGCGTTGCAAATATCAATAGTTTCTTTTAACACACAATTTTCATAAACGAAATTTGCGGGGTAACCATCTGAGTTTTTCTTCGAATTTACAAACTTCCAAAATGCCTTTGGGTCTTCTTTAAGAGATCTTCCCATTTCGTATACATGATTAGTGTATAGAGACTTGGAAAGAGACTTAAATTCTTCGAAAAGGGCAATGTAAAAGTTGTGGTCAACGGAAGAAAGAGTTTTTAAATATATTTTCCATGCTCTATTTCTTCTATTCCGGAGTGACCTTAACTCCCTCGTATACCATGAGGGGCAAGAGCTCGCATTTTTTAATATTTTTAAAGGGATAGTTTTATTTATGCAATTATTAAGTATGGTGTTAAAACTAGTAACTGCTTCGTCAATATTACTAGATACTGATATACTATCAATACCAGATCTAGCCAACTCTTCTGAGAGCAACTGAAAGTTTGCCTTTTTGAAGTCAAAAGTATAAGAGCGGTCATAAGCATTGCTATTTTCCATAATATGACTGCTCAAGTCAAGAATTATATCCAAAGGAGGATGATAATACAGTACTTTTTCAACAATTTCCATGTTTTTATATACAATTTTCTTAAACTCGCAGTGTCTTGAACATAAGAGCAAGTACGTGCGACACAGTCGTGCATTTTATTTTACTTGCGATTATAGGTACTATAAGGCAAGTTTTGGATTTGTGCAAAAAAATATATATTTTGAGATAACAATCAAACATGATATTACGATGATAGAGAACACCAAAAAAGTGGGTGGCACAATTCTGTCTGTCTGTCTGTCTGTTCGTCTACAGCCTAAACGGCTCGATCGATTTTCTTCAAAATTGGTACATAGTGGTTTTTGGTGATTATGCCCACCCGTTTTTTTCATTTTTTTTTTTAGAATCAAAAATAACGGTACCTGCCATACAATTTTTTTTAGCACTTTTACATAATCGTATTTTTCTCAAAAACGGCTCGACAACTTTTCTTTAAAAAAATTCAATAAATTTATTTTAGTAAAGGCTTTCTTTTGGTGGAATACCATTTTTCAGAAATGGTTATTAATGGTACATACCTCTCAAGGAACCTTTTTTTTTATTTTTGATTTTCTTCAAAACGGTACGACCGATTTCAATTATTTTTTTTACACAGAAGCTTCCAAAAAATATAAATAGTTTTGTGTACCAAAATTTTTGAAAAAATATTTTTTGGATTTTTAAAAAATGTTTCAATTTTTTTTTTGGAAAATCAAATATTTCGAAAACGGCATGATCGATTTCCTTGAAACTCGGCATTTAAGACTTTTTTAGTACTCTCTAAAATATTTTTAGAAAAACTTTTACATTTATGAAAAAATAATGGTACCTTCCATACAAAAGTTAAAAAACCGTAAAGGAAAATATTTTTTGCTTAAAAACGGCTCCTACGATTTTGATTAAACATTTTTCATATACTTAAATTAGTACAATCTACTACCAAAAATTATTAAATTTTACACTTAGCAACTATTAATAGTACCTGTCATAGAACGTTTTTTTTTATTTTGAATATTCTCGTTATCGGCTAAATGGATTAAGATGATTTTTTTTTATGTACAAAATTCAGATAAGATCAAATAATATTGCATATCAAAATTTTCAAAAAAAAAGTTTTTGGATTTTTAAAAAAAGTTTATAATTTTTTTTTGAAAATTCGATATCTCAAAAAAAGGTTGACAATTTTTTTCAAATTTTGTTTTCATATACACATAAATATATACTTCAGATTTGCATACCAAGATTTGTTCTTAAAAATGTTTTAAGAATTTTATATATAAAAAATTAATTTTTTTAAAAACCGCTCCAACGATTTAAAATTTTTTTTCCCATACAATCATATTCAATCAAGAATTAAGATGGCATTCTTTTTTTCCACATCAAACTGTCAAAATAGTTGTTTTATCCAACTTAAAAGTCGTATTTCATGCTTCTCTACATTTTTCTCTCATAATTTCCATGTTTTTACACACAATTTTCTTAAGCCCACAGTGTCTTGAACATAAGAGCAAGTACGTGCGACCCAGTCGTGCATTTTATTTTTATCGTTTCCTTAAAAAAATATTAGAGAGATACCTAGAGTAAAATGTGTAGAAAATGCATTTTTTAAAGTTAGGTAATACAAAGTTTCTTACCACTCCCACCTTTGATAGGTGTAATGGAAAGAAGTAGTACCTATTAAAACTAACAAAATTAAAACTCTATTTTGTAAGCGAAAGCCAAGAGCGTTAAGGAAGTCATAAATTGGGTATTTTACGGCCCCTTAAAATTGTTCTTAAGAAGGTGGATTGAAAATAGTACTAATGCAAAGATCTAGCTCCAAAAATAACCTTCATATAAGTTTTGCCATAATTTGGGGCAAGAATTTGAAATCCCATAAAAAAATGTCATTAATTTTTTTTTATTTAGCGGGGTCTTAAGACCAAATGGTTGTTTTTGAAGGTTCGCAAATTTCATTTATCTGGAATTTTATATTCAGAAACTAATTTCATACAAAAATCCTGATTCATCTTTAACTTGATCAAACTGTACTGTCAAAAATCGAGCCGAGAAAATGATTTTTGTCTTGCCCTGAATCACAGTACATCGATCGAGACGCTATATCCTTATGGTGTTTATCAATTTGCTTCAAATTTGGTACAGTTCAATTTTATATGGTTTCCTGGAGGAGTAATTCAAATATTTGTTGCACCTCATTTCGAAAGGGAAGTACAAGTTTTTGTTGTTGTTTTTTTCTAATTTTCTCAAGGATTTTGTTTAAAATTCGTACCTGTTGCAATTGTCTTATTTCGGTTTATTTCTGTTAAGGATTTCTTTGATTTTTGCCCGAACAATTTTGTTCTAATTTATCAACACTTGTACTTTTTCAAAACAAATACATATACATAATTCTATTTCGAAATTGTTCAAACTATTTTTTTTTGTTATAAAACCTTTTGAAAAAAGTAAGCAGTGTTGTTGTTGTGTAAACGATTTTTTTTTCGTGCGTTGTCAATTTACAATTTGCAAACAAAATCGCAATGAGACAGTTCTATGCAAAATAAAATACAAATGCCAAACGAAGATTTTTCTCCCCATAAGAATATCAGTGCCGGTCAATGAAAAATTTAATTTTGGTATTACTTTTTTTAAAACTTATCCTTTCACAACATTAATTGTTATTCAAAATAGCTTTTTATGGCCTTTAGTCCTACAAATTGGCGTTTCGTTCGGCTTACTCGTGTGTGAAACTTACCACTTTATGAAACAACTGCCCAAAAACTGAGTTTGTAATTAATAATGAATAACCAAATGAATCAAAAACGTGCTCATAGTTATGATAAGGAAAAATAGCCACCAGTTCTCAAATCGAGAAACAGTAAATTATTAAAAATATGGTTTCGAGCTTCTGCCGACAAAAAATGAGTTTTGGAGCCGTATACTGCAAAGTGCTCCAACTGTGAAATAAGTGACGATAAATTAAATTATGGATAATTTCACTTTTAAAATGAAACATCGAAGATTTTAAAATCGTCTTAAGTTTTTTTCCATTTGCACAAACTTTTGGATATGACGAGTTTTGGTTCTCAACTACTCATAGTATAATAAAATGCACGACTGGATCGCACGTACTTGCTCTTATGTTCAAGTTGTGTGGGACTTAAGAACTTTAAAAAATATTCAAGTAATTATAGAAAAAGTATAAAAAAGCATTTAAACCGTTCTTTTTATTGTTTAAACAGCCTGATAAATAACTTAGAGTGCAAAAAAAAGGATGCCATTTGATTACTTAAAAAAGTATAAATATATGCAAAAAAAAAAAATTTAAATCGTTGGAGCCGTTTTCTTAAAAATTAATTTTTTATATATAAAATTTTTGTAACATTTTTCAAAAAAAAATTTGGTATGCCAATTTTGAGTATATATTAATATACATTTAAAACTGAAATTTCAAAACAATTTATCAACCCGTTTTTGAAATATTGAATTTTCAAAAAAAAATTTCGAATCTTTTTTTAAAAATCCAAAATTTATTTTTTAAAAAATTTTGGTATGCAGTATTATTTATATTCTAGCAAAGCTTTTGTGCAAAAAATTTTATTTAAATTGGATGAGCGGTTAATGAGAAAACCAAAATTTAAAAAAACCGTTATATGACAGGTACCGTTAATAAATGTTTTTGGTGATTTTTTTCTTACTAAAAGGTATATCATATCTACAATAATACACTGATTTTTTTTTATCAAAATCGTTGGAGCCGTTTTTGAGATAAATAAGCTTTTTCTTAACGGTTGTATGGCAAGTACCGTTATTTTTTGAGCTAAAAAAAAATTTCAATTTACCCTCTGGAGAGTTACAAAAAAACCTTAAGTTCAAAATTTGAAGAAAATCGCTTGAGTGGTTTAGGCTGTAGGTTGAGGTACGGACAGACAGACAGACAGATAGACAGACAGAATTGTGCCACCCACTTTTTTCGTGTTCTCTATCATCGTAATGTCATGTTTGATTGTTATCTCGAAATTTTTTTTTGCACGAATCCAAAACTTTCCCTAAAGTACCTACCTATATCGCAAGTAAAAATGGCACATGTTTGAACAAGTGAACAGAGTTTATTTTCAATCGTGAATGAATAAAGTTAGTTGTAATAAAATTGAAAAGTAAAGTTATGGTGAATTAATTTCAGTGATGAACAATAAGTTGTTTTGTAGTAAGAAAAGTAAAGCGTTTTATTTTGTGAAATAAATTAAGTAAATAAGTTTCATAAACAAACCTGAGAACAAGACCTAACACAAAATTTAACCTCTTCTTGGTTCTTACCTGATCTGAAGGTCTGTCTTCACCTTTTTTTGATGTAGGGGAAGGGTGCGAACCATGGTATAAAAATACAAGGTATGTTGTATATGAGATGAAGGGTCGCCATATTTTGTTTTGTGTGACGTCATAGCGAGTGTTCACCAACACAAAGCTTTAAAAAATAAATTATTTACTGTTTTACTTGAAATTTAACAAAATATAACTTCAAAACATAAATAATCTATTGTTTTACATTGAGTTTTAATAGCAAATAGCTTCAAAACATAAGCAATCTGTATTTACTTTTTTTGCCATAAATGACAAACAATTGAGATCATTCACTCGCAATGACGTCCATATCAATTGCCTGAACTGTCAAGCATACCTTGTTATTCTTATACCATGGGTGCGAACAGTGAGGAAGTGCAAACAGTGAGACAATGTATAATTGTGTTTCCCCTAAAGCTTACACAGACATGACAATGATAAAAATAGCATCTTTTTTTCTATGCCGCATTCCATATTTCTATCGCACACTTAATCCAGCTGAGCATGTGCTTTTGGTGAGCGGTGGTCATACAAAAAAAAGTGACAAAATTGCTTTGTAAAAGTATTTTGAATTTGTCTTAACACTCGATACATTCAACTAAATGAACTAAGTTTTTTTACTAATTTGTTGCGCTATATATTTTTTTAATGCAACAAATTTTTAAAATAACAAACTTTTAAAATAAAAATTGTTTAATATTTATTCGATTGATTGATAAATATTAAACAATTTTTATTTTAAAACAACAAAATCTGAAAAAAATCACAAGGGGCGAACAGTGGGACATTTTCAAAAAGCGAACAGTAAGACATATCTCGCACTTAAATTTTGGAAATACCGCTCTTTTTCTTGCCTTTAGTATTTTACTGTCAAGCAAGCAGAAGAGAGTTTAAGTTCTGTTCTAAGTTATTTTTTTTTTTGAAAATTTGTATTGATTTCCTTATTTAAAAGTGAATAAAACATGTAAAGCTTTAATTGTATGTAGTTTGTTGTTACAAATTAAACAATTAAAGTTAATATATATTGTAATTTGTTTATATCGTCTCAATAGGTCTGTTTGGTTACTGAAATTTCGTACGAATTCGTACGACACGTCGCACTACATTTCACAAATTCCTGTTTCTTAACTCCAAAGTCCCCTCCATGAAAAATCTTGCAAATTTCTGCTAAACAAGTGTAAATTCACAAACGCATCGTTGCAGCAATGATGCACAATCATTACCGCCAAACATTCATAAACGCATAAAATTCGCATCACTTTTTGCGTAACAAGTTCATTATTGCAAACTTGCATCAAGTGATGCGCAAACTTCAAAAAATTAGAATCAAGAAAATTCTTGATGCGTTGTTGCTGATGCATTTGTATCAGCATCAGCTGCGTTGCGCATCAGCATCGCAAAAAAGCAGTGATGCGGAAACATTTGACGTTTATGAATTTACACCAAATTTCTGTGTGCAGGAAGCAAAAAACTGTCAAATCCACGTCTGTGTGTATTTTTGTTTGTGTGTGTCTTAAGATTTGCCTGTAGTGTTTGATAGTGTGTGTCACGTTTGAGTCGTTGCTACACTTTGGAGTTAACAAACAGGAATTTGTGAAATGTATTGCAACGTCGTACGAATTCATACGAAATTGCAGTAACCAAACAGACCTAGTGTGTGTCACGTTTGAAGTTTCGATACAAAATTGGTTTTTCGCGTTTGTTAACTTTGTAGCAAGTTTTCCCCTCTATGAAAGAATTTTCCCCTTCTTTCAATAATTTGACAGTTTTTGAACATCGTGCTACAAAAGTAACCAAACAAACCTAGTGTCTTTAGGTTGCAAAGCCATACCAATTTGAAAAAAAGTATTTTACTGTTCGCACTCTTCCCCTACATATGTACATACATACATCGCAATGAGTTTTGGAAATATGATTAGGATTTACTCTTATGGCCTTTTCGATTGGGGACAGAATGACAGTTCTTATTCTGAAAAGAACAGAAAATTGTTCTGAATTTGATTTCAGAATCAAAATGAGAAGCGTTCACACGTATCGAATCGCTGTTTCGGATTGCCAATCAAAAAGGCCATTACCTACCTACTTGGGTCTAACTTTTGAAATATTTACTTGATTGCTGCACGTTCTTAGTAGGTAACGAGTATTTCCACTAAACCCCCAGTTGTAGGTTGCACTTCAAAGACACGAAAAAAAAAATACAAATAATCACTAAAGTTGAAATGAAAGACGTACAGTTTTGTATTCTATAAATATAATATTATATTTAACTGTTGGTATTCTGAAAAGTTGACCAAACTCTTTTACTCTTCTTTTTTATAATATAAAATTAATCATAAGGGAAGACAACATTATATTATGACAGTACTTTTTTAACTCTATAATCTCTTAATACTAATTTCATCATTCAAGATATTTCTTTATATTATTCCTAAAATTTACTTCTATATGAAGGTAAAGCTTAATGTAAAAAAAAAACTCTTTATAAAATATTCGTAAAAAAAGAAAGTAATTCTATGTTGAAATGCATATCCTCGTTAATTTTTGAAATTGAAAGAAAGCTGATACAGTTTTTTTTTTGGAAACATTTTAACATAAAATAAAAGACATTTCTTGCAAAGGCACTTCAAATTTATAAAATTTCTTTCAGATTATCTTATGTTTCTTATTTGTTTTTTGTTTTTTTTTTTATATATTTGTTTGTTGTAAGAATAAAAATGGGAAGATTGATATTAATGATATTAAAAAGAAAGATATTAAAATGTCTTAAAGATATTTAAAACAGCTTTACAATCAATAAACTATTGTATTGACTTTAAAAATTGATATTTGTTTTTACATATTTTTTGAGCTTACTGTTTTACTGTCAATCATTTTAATTTTATTAATGTAAGACATAGAAATCGAACTTTGAACAAATTTTTGCTATGATGATGATTCAAAACTTATTATTTAATGCAGTGGCTTATGATTTTAAAATGAACAAAAGTTTTGTGGACAAAGTTATTTTAAGCTACATTGTAAACAAAATTAAAAGCTTTATATAAAACCTATACAAAACAACAGGGTTAGAAATTTGCTGCCAAACGTCGTAACCGAATAACAAGCCAGGGTCCAAAAATATCACGACAAATTGAGTTATTTTTGTATCAGCGGTTATCAGCTGTTTCCAACAACACGGGATTAAAACAACACAAAGCCATCCAGATAGCTGAGAATAAACATCAGAATGTGAACAACACAATCCTATTCAGATCACTCTGGATATATCTTTGTTCAACACGTTCGTGAACTTTTGCACAGTTCCACTTCTCGGTGAAAATTTCATCCACAAAAACTTGACAGACTGCCAAATTTAACCCAGAAAGTATAGGAACAAACTTTAGTTTGCCAAGTTATGTGTTGTCAGTTTGAAACCAAAGTATGACAGTAAAAATTCAAAATGACACGTGAACTACGAAACTGTTCAGATATGAAGAATATTTTTTTGTCAGATTTTGTTTTCCTCTCTATGTTCTTCGTAAATTCAAAATGCAAGGCACAATTCGATTGGTTGAATTGGATGAGAGAGGGAACACAAAAGAGAACGTAAATTTTCTTCATTGAATATTTTCAAATAAAAATAAATAAAGTTCATTCCCCGTTTATTTTTTTTAAAGAAGAAAATATGTATTAAAATTGTGTATTTCTTGTGAATTTTGTTTGAAAAAGAGCCTTTAAATTTCATAACTTCAGAATTTGGGAATTATTAAAAAAATCATTTTACGAGAGCAAATGATCTCAGGTATATTAAATTTGCGATTTTTAGGAATATTCTAATTATTATATGTATATTTATAAAATATACAAATGCATACGTATGTATTATTTTACTTTGTTGGTGACAAATTTGATGGAGAATATAAAATCGCACATTGTTTGTTTTTATCTATGAAGATTTTTTGTTTATTTCTTGTTTCCGTTCAAAAAGTGCTGTCAGTTTGTTCCACTTATTCGTTCGTTTTACACAGTTAGGTGCCATTCAAAATTGTGTTCTTTAATTTGAGGCATTTAGAAACTTAAATCATTAATTATTTTGATGGAGAAATAAAGCTCAAGACCAAATTGATATTTCTACCCAAAAAAATGAAATGAGACCAACCTTCCACATGAAAAGACTTTCAGCCTTATTTCTCAAATTTTTTAGATGGTTGACTAGTTAGACAGCTTCTTTAAAGTTCTCAATAGTTGGAAATATGCTTCTTTTAATTAAATACAACTTTAAAAATTCAACTCGAGCAACCAATGCCGTTGTCTGAGGCCCAGTTTTTCAGTGCGAGATCATCCTAGTCTCGGCGTTAAACCTGAGTTAACTTCACAAGCGTGTTTTTCAGTCAATTGAAATCCTAAGTTAAGCCTGAGTTAACTCATGTAATTTGGTGAGTTAACTCAGGAACCAAATTGAGGGCCTTTTATGTTGTGGTGCCATCTCGATTTCGATATTCAAAGTTATTGCCAGTACAATTTTTGTGGCGCCATCTCTATTCCAATGCGTAAAAGGCGTAGAAGAATGATATCCATGGTGTCACACATCGTTGGCCCTAGAGTTTTGACAGCTGAAAGATTAAGTTAATCGTCAACTGAAAAACTGTTCCTGAGTTACCTCAAGGTTAATTTATTTGCAGGAATAGCTAACTCTGATTTAAATTAGAGTAAACCCTGAACTGAAAACTGGCCCTAAGTAAGACAACAAAGTTTATAAATGCGACCGTTTGAATATTTCAATGATCATTGGGAAGGTACTTCAATCCTTGAAATAATAAAGTAATTTTATGTGAAAGGCTGGGCCAAACTTAAATTTGTTTTTGACTAGAAATATTAATATAAGACAGAGATTTATTTTGGCATCAAAAAAATAATCACTGATTTCGCTTTCTATACGTCTTAAAATCAGTCATTAAAATTTTCAATGATGAGTGATAGCTATAACTGGCCACTATGGTTTTTCCCGAAATCGAGTGAAATGTTTACATTGAACAATCTTTTCAATGAGATTTGTGTGCCTGCCCTCTTCATATTTATTAATGTCCTCCTCATTGAGATTTACTCACACAATGAATGCTCAGAGCTAAAAAAGAAACACATCTTTTTGTTTGACAGTTCAGGCTCTGCTCTGAATTAAAAAAGAAAAACCCCTATTAATCACATTTTTACTAGATGAAAAATGCAATATTCATTGTGAATAAGTATTTAATCTTAATAATATCGTTTTAACTTAATTGTTCACAAGAAAAAATAAAAAAAAATTTGGTACCACCAGAGGATTCGAACCCTGAACCCTTCGGTTGCATCCTGTCGCATCGATCAGAAAATTCCAAACCACACAAATGTTTGCAACGAAAGTTTTTCACGTACACACTAGCATGTTGATCGACAATGTTAACCAACAATGTTGATCGGCATAGTGTGGACCCACCTTTAGGATTTTCATAGTTCATTAGCAATTCAATTCCTTAATATCTAGTTCATAAGTAAATCACCCCGATGACAGAATCCGACGAATGAGCTGCGGATAGAATCAGACTCAATTCTGACATTTTTACTATGAGCCAAATGTCAAAATAAAGTTTGACTCCCTCCGCAGCTCATTTGTCGGATTCTGTAATCGGGGTGAATAAAACGTCAATTTGCTGACAAAGAAAATTGCGACTGCCATGGAAAAAATATTTAAAAGATCTCTCATTTTTCTTTGTACTTATGTCGTTTTCGATTGGATTCTCTGATTGTTCCACTCCTTTTTGGTTCCAATTCCATGAAAACATCGTGTTGCCAAATTTACAAACACATTAACGAATGATGCTATTTTAAAAAATGGCTTCTAATAGTATTTATCACTTTTGTCAAATGCGTGTATTTTAAATCTACTCCTCCTTGAAATCCGGAACAGAAAAGGCTTCGATAACATTACTTGGAATAGCCAATCGAAGGCATTTGGATTAGTAGGAGTGAAAAATGGAGTGCAAAAGGACTACTCCGAACGTCCATTCGAAAACCACATTAATTTACCGCAATACAAAATAATTGAGAAAGCGAATCTTTAAAATTTTAATCAGTAATAGTCAGGATCATGTTTATATGCATATATGAGAATACGGAGCCCTTAATAAAACTGCCCTAAATGCTTCCACTTAAATTTGAGAGTTTTGTATTGGTGAATCGTCAAATGGAATTCCCTAGCTGTTTTGATTGTGACTTTTCACAGCGCCATGGAATTCTTTTGTGGGTGAGATTTTTGAGCAGCTGTTTTCCCAACCAATATAGAATATGTACAAATACCATAATAATGGTTTCACTATAGGAAAATCATTTCGCCAAAGTTTTCTGCTGAGCACAATACATAAATCTAAGGTAAATGCTGCGATGGTGGCAAAATTGAAAGTAAACCTTATTTGCGAACAAAAAATAAGCTGTGAACACAGAACAAATATTAATATTTGTTTTTAGGTGAAGGGCAAAGGATCTTTCGATTTTGACAGATGATGCACAGAAGTGAACACAAATGAAAACTTGATTAAAACGCAACCGAACACGACTTTAAGGGCGGTATTCTCCGAGCGCTCATAAACGGCTCTTATGTTTATGAGGCTCTTAACTCAAATAATATTTGTGATATTCACCAACCACTAATAGCTCTTTTTCGATGTCCGAAAATGAGAACAACTCTCTCTTCACCAGACACCCCCAAACTGGAAAATCAAAATGTTTTAGAAAATAACCCTACTTTGTCGGTACTTCTTGGATCCTTAAAAAAATGAGTGTTGCGTACCCATACATAAATTCTTTGTGACTCCAGTGATTTTATTTTATTTTCACTTATTTTCTTCTCTTTTATTCTCTAATTTAGTGTTGTAAGTCCCGGGGTGAAGATCATTGCATGTTTTATTTTTTTGTTTTATATAGAGAAATTTTCTTACTTAATTTTTAGTTTCCCTAATTATTTCGTTCATACTTTTTTTACCGCGTTCGCGGATCCAAAATGGACTCCTTTGCTTGAAGGAGAGATAGACGTTAAACGTTGCAACGGGTTGGTTTGTATAAGCTGTGTTTAAAGAAAAAAAAAATTAAATCAGAACAGAGCAGAAATGTGTGAAAAGTGTCAAAACAAGAAATAAAAATGCAGCTTTATGTTGACGGGATTGACAGTTGTTGTCTATCGGCTGTGCAATTTCAAAATTAAAAATGTTTTTATATGCATTATTATTTATTATTATTATTTTTCAATTCAACTTTATCATGTAAGAATACACACTTCTTTTATTTATGTATGTTTTTTCTTCATGTTGAGTCCAAAAATATAAGAAAATCACCTGGTACTTTGACATTTCTCACTCACTTGCTCCACCTCAAAAGTAAGTGCAGGAATATTGTTTACGGAAAACTTCATGGGACACAAAGTGATGTAGAATGTAGAACAGTTTGGGGCAAGTTCTTTACTCATGGAACATATTATCCTTTACTTTCCTGCTTTTTTCTCTAATTTTCTGTTAGCAACAGATATATTAAACACACTTATTATTTACCAATTTTTTTTTTAAGTTTTCACGACAAAATGGACTAAAAGAAGCATCTTCACCGCGCGACTTTCAAAAATGAACTTAAACAAAAATTGGAAAAAAAAAATAAAATCCCTGAAGCCAAATGGAAACATAGCATGTGTGCGTGCGACACTCATTTTTGTAAGGATCCAAGAAGTACCGACAAAATGGGTCAGTGAATTTTCTTGAAGGGTTACTTCAAAGGTTTTCAAATAAGTTTTCGTAGAGATCGCTCATAACTTTATGAGTGGTCGGGACCACTCATAACTTTTATGAGCATTCTTAAATATTAGCTATTATTGCTTGGTGAATAGGTTTATGAAGCTCCTAAGTTATGAGCGTTCGGTGAATACCGGCCTAAGTGATTGTATTTTTTGTCTTTCTTCAAGAAAATGTGTTAAACTTGTCAAAACAGCAAAATAAGATAATTTATTTTCCAAGTCGTTTATTATTTAGATAATTTATTTTCACTCCGATGCACCAGAATTTCAAATTAAAAGCGATGAAACGAGCAGCTGGCTATTTTTACACTTCTTGGACTCGGAAATTTGTGTAGCAGAGATTCGCATGTTTTCCAATTTTCTCTTTCGTTGCATTTTTTTTGTTGAGTAAAACCAGAAATTTGTGACAGTATGCTTGTTTCGTAACGTGAAATTTTCACCAAGTTTCTCTAACTTGGGGTTTTTCTCCTATAGTTTCTGACAGCAAATTGTGAAAAATTGACACAAATATCACGATACCAAACAAACTAAATTAGAGAATTTGCAGAAAATTTCAGATCAACAAACACACCTAGTGTCAGTTCGTGCAATTAGCTAATCAAACGTACCTTTTTGACGTAAACGTCAAAGTATGACACTGAAATTAGTACAGTTAAACAAGTACGACTAAAAAATCTGGTGTTTTTACGATTTAAAAAGTTTTACATCCTAGTAAAAGATGCTTTGATCGATTATAATTAGTCAAACCATCTTTTAAGCTTAGTATCCCTTAACTACGTATTAAATCAACGGAAATGTTGCGCCATTGGAGTTACTTTAAAATGTTTACTAAGTAGATACTTAGAAGTGCCTTCTAAGTATCTTGATAAGTGATAACCAATCTCAATGGATAGCGGACAGATAAATGTAAGTACTAATTTCGGCATTTGGTTTTCCGGTACCTAGCTACTATTATTTTTTAGCATTTTAATTTTGTTCGGGACAATGATATTTTGGGATTCTGAGATTCAATTATTTCGTTGCTATCTTGTTTCATAAGATTAGTTTCAAAAACACAGACCTCTAGAGCTCTTGTTATATTGAGCCATTCATTCACTTTTAACTTTAATTAACATTTTTACTAATTTGTTTGGTTGCAACGAGAAGTTACCAAGTGATCATCACGCAAAGTCAAGTTCATTTTTCGAAATATCAAACAGTCTTATTTTATATAGGTATAAATATTAAATATGTATGAAAATTAGTTCAACGGAATTTTTTAAGTAATCATAGCTAGAAAAGAAGTAGGTATAATAGATATTTAAAAAAAAATGTCTGGGTTTAAAATCTCATCTTGAAATTTACTGAATCATTTGCAAGAATCGATTCTCTTCTAGAAGAGAACTTAGCGATGTTGTCATATCATTGATGATCATATTTGAACTAGGATGTGTTGAGCTGGTTACAATTTGTGTGGTATTTTCGAGCCAGTTTTGGCAATTTTGTACGTATTCAAGAGTTCGCTGGTAGGTGTCCTGCCGCATTCCATTGTTGTTTGCCTCGGTTGGGAGCTGCTGCGAGACTGTTGAGGGCTCGTGCACCGATGTTGATGCTTTGATGGTCGATATACTGACCGGTGTAGCTGAGGGATTTCCAACGGAAGGATTTCCAATGTTGACATCGTTACAGGGTGTGGGAATTGATGGAGCGATCGCTGGTGACATCTGAGACTGGCTTATGTCACCGCATTGGATTTCCTTGGGTTGCGGCAAAGGCACCACTGATGCTGGTGGCGTCTGGAAATGAAAGCCGTACATTCGGTTGTGATGTGACAGTGCTGCAGCTGGGTATCTGTTTTGCTGTTCGTGATAATAGGTGCACTTGCCACCCTTTGTGTCTGGCAGGCTTTTCATCGATGAGTCGCAACAGCTATTTGGATTTGCTCCAGATGCAAAATCGGTTATGCGAGTCTTCATATGAGAGGAACAGCAACCAGAAGCACTATTATCCGTGTTGTGGAAGTAGCCGGGGACGTGGCTGCAAGGAAGAATGCGTTGGTATTGCATCGATGTTGGCGGGTGCTGTAACTGCTGTTGATTGCAAAATGAAACGTTTGGTCGAGTAAACTGCTGGCAGTTATGTTGATGGCTCGGAAGATGGGTGATTGGTGGACGTGGATGTTGTTGCTCCTGGTGGTGTTGATAGTGACTGCAGAACGCTTGCGATGCGCAATCCAAACCAACTGCTTGATTGTACGTTCGCAGAGTGGCAGACGATTGAGATTCTTGTTGTGGTCTTCCAATTGCTGGTGTTTCGTGTGACTGGGATCTTGGGATTGAAGTAACGAAACTTGTGGAACTGCGTGACTGAAATGTCGACGAACGCTGTGGCATCTCGGTTTCTGATTGCGGTGGTGCTGCTGAGTTCAGAGGCCAGTGGTTTGCGATGACAGCTTGTGGCTCTTGCGGTTGACTTGGTATACATGGAGTGGCAGTTCGGTTCCTTTGTTCAGGGTTTGGTGAAAATACGGGATCGCCGGGCTTGTCAGCTACCTGGTTCAAATACTGCAGCATTTCATCCGGAATCACGAGTTTGTTTTCAACCATTTCATCTTCCTCAACTTCGTCCAGGTTAACTTCTTCGTTGGGATGGTGATCCCGCAAGGAACCCGACTGTTTGGATTTGGCAACCCCTTTGTTTGTTATGGATTTCATAATCAACGATTGTGACGGCGAGAGTATCATTCCTTCGGTGCTCTTATTCATTGTTGGTTCTGATTGTCTTCGGCGGTCCATAGAGGTCTGTGTGGAGTCGGTGTTGTTAAAGTTTTGTGTTGGAAGATTTGGTATTGAAAAACGACCGTGGTGGTCATTAGTGCTCGGGAAATTACAAAAGCTATTGCTTTGCAAACGTTGCAAGTGCGATGATATTAAATGCGATGAGGGCTGCGGTGGAAGGCTGTGTCCATTTGTGATTGCAACTGAGGTTTGACTAGAACGACGGGAACATCCCGGCGATATTGGATCGTAAAATGACCCGGTGTTATAGGAGGGACGCATCGTTGATATAGATGACAGCTGCGATATTTGACTGCTACGCCGGCTGGCATCGATGGAACGCATGCTGCAATAATAAGTGCTCGCATTCGAATTACTGCTATCTCGACGTATAAGAGGATTGGGTACGTACTGGGAATTTTGCAGGCGAGTTTGCAGTTCAGTCATGTGAGCATTTTGAGGCAATGGCAACTTAGGAATAACAGTGCTGGTCGGTGTACCAGGCTCCATTTTTAAGTCCGTGATTCTCTGATTCAGTTCTCCAATTCCAATATTGCAACGATTCAATTCTGGTATGTTGGACAGTGTTGGGTTCATTCCTTTCGATTGGAGGCGACTGCGGAAACGATGGCGCGGACTGACCGTTGAGATACCGCCTCCTCCGCCGCCAACACCATTGCCACCGCCAATACCAACCATGGCCCGTAGAACCAGTGGTAACTCAGCTACCTCAAAGTCCTCCTCTTCATAGGGCCATGTGTGGTGGTCTTCCATTTCCATGATATCCCCACTCGCAGGCGTGTTTAGGGTCATACATTCGTATTCGTCAGCATTACTCTTGATCACGTGATGGGAAACGCTCATGGGACTATTTATGGGCGGATGTCCGGGTGAATTCGCTTCCGATTCAGACTTGATACTAGGACTAGATAGACTTGTTGTTTTTCCTGACTGCATGTCATCACTACGTGGGCTGGAATCGATTTGATGATGACTTGTACCAATTCTCGATCCATCATCGTTACCACCTTCACTGGAGGAACCTTTGTGTTTTTTGTTGGCATAAAACTCAGCACCGTGAACCGTTTTGACGTGTTTCCTCAGCGAACTTGGATCAGTATATCTTTTCGTACATCCTGGAGCTTTGCATATATATGGCTTCTGAAAATCAAAAATAATTGAAAAAGATAACAATGCGTTCAATCAGTTCAATCAAAGAAGTTTTCCACAACACTTACCTCATTACTGTGCGTTCGATTTTGATGTTTGGCGCGGTCTGAAGCATTGCTGAAGGCCTTACTGCAACCAGGATACTCGCAGGTATATGGTTTCTCTCCAGTATGTGACCGAAGATGAGTTTTGAGATTTTCCAAACGAGAATATGCTTTGCAGCATCCTTCAAACTTAAGAAATTGATTAATTATACACAAATGTATTCGTTCCAAAACAACATTATTCTTACCGTGCACTTATGTGGCTTTTCTCCAGTATGCCGGCGCATATGTACCACAAGCATGTACTGAGCCTTAAATGGTTTTTCATCGCGAGAACAATCCTCCCAACGACAAACAAATGACTTCTTGTTGACCTGGATGTGGTCATTGTTGATGTGCTTAACGAGTTCTTCTCGGGTAGAAAATTCTATGCCACAATCGCGCCAATGACAATTGGTCTCTATAAAATCTCCGGGCTCATCTTTGATGTCAGTTGTGTCAACAATTGGAGCATCGTTTTCGTTGTGATGAGAGGTCAGAATCGATTCACGCTTGCAACGATATCGTCGCGATGCCGCCGAGGCTGCCAGGGCATTTGAAGCGCTATCAGCTTCAACTTGTACAACTCCACCGGAGGTTGATGATGGCTGTTCAATGTTCTTCGAAGACATTTCCTCAAAGTGCTGTATTTTAAGAAGAAGATTGAAATTCAGTGCTTTCTTTTTTGTGTTTTTACTTACAATGGACTTTGATAGCGTATTACCGGTTCCTTGTAAAGAATGATGGCCAATAGAAAACATTCCAGTACCGGCGGAAGTATGATGAGAAGGGATTGGATGTAGGAGTCCGGCTCCTGCTCGTAGCAGATGTGCTTGCAGCTGTTGTAAGTGTGGCGTCATACTGCTGTGTATTCCTAAACTAGGACTTATAGCACCAGCTGACAAATGGCCATACGATCCACTGGTACTGCTGTTTCTTGATCCATTCACAATGGTCGCCAGCGAATTTGGTGAAAATCGTATCATTGAGTTGATATCGAACGAGTCTGAATACGGCGAAGACGACAAAGCCCTCTTTCGACTAATGCTTGCCCGGATACTTCCTGGACGAGGGCTGTTGTGTCTCGAGCCATCTATGCTAAAATGAAAGTCTGAACTGGCCAGCGAACTGGCCGGGTGAATATCACCTAAGGGACCACGTGATCCCAAGTAATCTGAGTTCAGTCCGAGCCCTGTTAAATGGAATGATGGCGCAAAATTAGGAAGATAATTATCTAAGAAGAAAATAATATACATATATGTACTTATAGAATTGATGCTGATTTCTCGAATCCTAATGGAAGGAATAAAACTTACCGTGAAAGGATGGCGTTGGACTTGCTCTTTGAAGGGAATAAAGATGATCCATATAACCAGGAATCCTGTAAGCTGGATGGAAATCATGTGGTTGCGGTGGCTGGCTAAGTCCAGTTTGTCCAGCACCTGCCGACGTTGGCTGTGGAGGCGGTGGTGGAGGTAACGCTGTTGTCGCTGCTGCTACAGCTGCTGCACGTCTCGATGCCAGGTATTGTAATTCTGAATAACTGCAATTGTATTTATTGGAATAAATTGTAGTGTTGATGTATGTATAGATAAAATAGGTTTTATAATTTTTTTTTTTCTCAATAAATATATACATCTCGACACCTTCCCGTAAGAATGTACTAAGCGACATTTTCAAAATTTTAAATTAAAATTTTAAAAACCTCTTGCTTAATTATTAATTTGTGTATTTTGTTATAATAAACAGATTTTTAAAGGGATTTTGAGTTTAAAATCCTGTGCCAAGTCTTTATTCCATTAATATAAATAACAAAACAAGAGGTTTTTTCGATGCCTTTAAATTTTTTTTAAATGTCGCTTAATACATTCTTACGGGAAGGTATCGATATTATGTATGTATATTTTGTAAACTAGCTGAACCATTTGACTTTCCTCCGGTAAAGCAAGGTTTCATTAAACTATTTATCTAGAAAAAGAAAAAAATAAATAACTAAACAAGAGGTTTTTTTCGATGCCTTTAAATTTTTTTAAACGTCGCTTAATACATTCTTACAGGAAGGTATCGATATTATGTAAGTTTATTTTGTATACTAGCTGAACCATTTGACTTTCCTCCGGTAAAGCAAGGTTTCATTAAACTATTTATCTAGAAAAAGTCTTGCAGAGTTTAAATTGAGTTCCTTCTTTCGTCCATTGTAGATCCGTTTATAAGAGGTGAAAGGAAACTATTTACCGTCCTAAGCGAAAAGGTCGTAACTCGTTTTTTTTTAATTTTTGTGATTATTTCTTATTCTGTTAAGTTGGTAGAAATAGTAAAAGTTCATTGAAGAAGTAAGTCATATATAAAAAAAAACGTAGAAAACCTAACCAAATCCGGCGTATCTCTGTTCAATTTATGCATAAAATATTAATTTGCTGTCGGTTGCACATTTACAAAAAAGCTTCTACCCAAAAGGTTCAGTTTCTTGTGATATGACATTTTCGCTTAGGAGGACAGTATAGAAGAAGTCAAAGATCAGAAAAGGTATGTTCCTGAAGATTTTCTTCGGGAAAATCAGTAGAAACAAATTGTTTCCATATGACATGTATATTTTCGGTGGAACAAAAACATTTTTCTTTATGGCTTTTTTTTTGTAAAAATGTACAACCCGGACTTGCCCTCTTGTTCTTTTGTCTTTAGTTTACACATGAATCTGAAGAACCCAGAGAACATGCGACGGGTAAACAGATTTTATGCCCGCGCTCTTTTTAACCAGGCCTTGAGGGCAGGAAATAACTTTAATAAAATTTCAACGGTAGAAACATTTTTGGCCAATTTGTCCTACTGTTTGACTTCTTCATTAGCAACATTACGAAATTGCGTTCATATTTGTCTGCATTCAGCCTTGACAGACCCTAGCATCCTCTGTGTATTTATTCATGCATGTTTTATTGACTGCTACTTACTGTTCACCCAAATTCAAAACTCCACTACCCTGATTGTTTGGCCAACGCTATTCTCATAGATAAATCAAGCCATCAGACTTTTCCTTTGGCGGATTGTCTATTAAAGATGTTGATTGGTCTAAATAGAAATTCTGTTATTTTCACGTTTGTTATGGTCAACTTAGCTAAGCGTGTCAGTTTATTTGGGATGTCAAATTCTCTAGTGACTTCAAACAGTTCTTTTTGACTATTCTCTCACAGGTCAATGATAAGTCTCTAAAAATATTCAAAAGCACATTATACTTTCTTTTTTAAGGATTTTGTTGTTTTGGTTGTAAAATATTTATTTTAAACAACTCTTTTAGTTGTTACTCTGATACACATATGTTATATGCAGAACCTTCTTCTTTGACCTATCCCTTACGACTTCAGAACACAAGGCCAAAATAACGATGACGAGACAATCAAAACGACCACGATGTTGTCACCAAAAATATATAGCAATTTACGGTAACATGTGCCTTTCTAGAGAACACATTTAACATCATCTTCATCTGCATCCCATCGGCCATCTCTACGTTCCCAAAGACGAGTCATCGTGAACAGCTCAATTCTTCGAAAGCATTCTTTTTTTTTGTGTTATTATCATTTTGGTTTATACTTATTTAAGTTAAGGGCAAGTAATGGGTACACACAAATAAATTCGAAATTTATTAAGAATTTCATATAATTCTGGCTTAAGACTGAGTACAATATTTTCAAGCTTGGCACCCTCTCATAAAAATTAACAAGTGTGACAATTTGTTAATCATGAATTTGAGAATTTCTGTCCAGTAAATTAGTTGTCAGAAAAAGTCGACAGACATTTATGTCAAATTATTGGATCATATAAAAATGTTTTAGGTCTAAATCAATGAAATTTCGATAGTTTTGCGACAGATTTATGTACTGAACATTTTCTCATTCTTATTGTTGAATTAAAGTATTTCAAATTGTTTTAAAGAATAACATAAATGCAAAGATTTTTGTATCCAAATTTAGCAAAAGCTTCATTAAGACAATAAGACTGCGTTTACATGTCCTTGCTGTCACTTTTGGCGTTGACAGATTTTAAAGTTCCCTAGTGACATAAATACATATTCACTCTTGATGATATAATCATTTTGGGCTTGATAAAATTTTCCCAGAGCAACATTTTTGTCAAAGATTCGGCAGCAATATCTAATTCTATTTTTTGTTTTTTTTGTTTTTACATTTTAATTCGAAAACATTGAATTATGAGCAAGTTTGTGAGTCCTTAATAGTGTACTTTAATTATTCTTCGTTCTTTTTTGTTGTAGAATATGTTAGTTTTTATTCTCTCACGTCTTCTGGTATTCGTATATTCTTGCACGAGGAAGAACAAAAAGAGGATTATTTTGCTTACAATCTCAAAAGCGACCGAATTGTTTATTGCAACTGTCGGCATGTTATTTCAGTACCTCTCTATGCATATCTACTTTGGACTTCAGTTTCAGCTTCATTAATCTTAAAACAAAACTTACAAGTGAGCGACGCGACGGAGACGACGGGGAAAAGAGGGTCAAGCTTCGAAAGGATGTGAGCCTGATGGTGCTCTGTGACTAGAATCGGGATTGGTTGCAGAAGTCATCGTCAAACAATAGAATATGGCAGAGTATGCAGATCAGTAAGTGAAAATACAAAAGGAACAAAAATCATGTCTGAAATATTATAAAGTTCACTAGGAGGAAGGAGTAGAGGGCTGTGGTGGGAGTGGGGGGTTGCGATGCGATATTGTACGCCATATTTTTTAAAGGAAATTGTTAAGGTTTTCGAAGTTTTAATCAATATGGACGGGTATATTATTTTTAAAGCATGCGTGCGTATAAAAAAATTTACTGTGGACATTTCTTATCCATGGCATAAATATATCATTAAATAAAAGATATTATTTTAAATAATAAAAATAAGTGTTTTTTAGTTATCTAAGATAGTATCTTTTTTATTATGTATTTAAAAAACTTAAAAACTATCAAATTAATTAAGTATTCGTGAAAATTTCATAAAAATTTGCTGAGTGGATTCGTTTTTATGGAATTTTGTCCACTCTCCGATACTAAGTATACCACTGTGCACCAGCTGTTTAGGTACATTCAAATTCCCATCTGGAAAGTCGTTACATTTTATAAGAGTCGTTAATGCCGGATTTACACGACTGGAAAACTGCCAGTATAATGACAAAAAGAATGAAATTGTCCATTCTTTTGTTGTTGCTTTTGTCATTATACTGGCAGTTTTCCAATCGTGTAAATCCGGCATAAGTAGTAAAAAGTCGTTACATTGCTCCGGCCCTTGGAATGATCGTCCAAACCAAATCCATCACTTCCTTCGCCGTTATAACATAAAAAGGGTCACTCGGTGAATTACTTTAAGTTTGCGGCAAACCACATCATTGATTGTTGTCGCAGTAGCTTATGGGCCTTCCCCGTTTTGTTGAAGTTTCGGTAAAAGTACCTTTTGTTACTATGAATTGTAAAACCGCATAAGTACAAGTTTTCACCCTCGAAATTCTGTCGTGTTCCCAATCCATCACTGGATACATGCATATTTGTTCTTAACCTTTGATAAATGTCGATGAGCGTTCACTTGAGGATTTCGACGCTGTTCTTTGCGGCTCATTTACAAAGTATCCAAATGCTGTTCCGAACAGGATCTCAGATGGGCTATGCCCTATTGACTTCGAAAATGTCTCGCTTTCCATTGTGGGTTTGTGGTATGTACATATACCGCAAATCTTTTGAAATATGTGTCCAATATTTTCTGGAACATTTTCTACTGAATAAGTGCGACTAGTTCCACAATGCTAGCAGCACAACGCACAAGAACATATAACACAATTTCGACATAGCCCTTTGACGTCACTAATGTACATAATTAGATAACCATATAGGATTATTTGTTTGTTTGTGGACTCCCACTTAAGGTTCCTGTCAATTTGAAAGTAATTTCGCTTGTAAACTCTCGAGAATAACTCTCGGGTAGCTGTCTATTTGAAAGTAAGATTTTCGATCATAGATTTTCTCAAACAAAAACTAAGCTAAGAATTAGCCAACTCAAAATTTCAACTTTTTAAAAAGATGCAACCAACTGAGTCAAATATGTAAACACGGGACTAAAAACAAAACGCAGGCCATTTGTACGTCCCGTACGTTCCTATTTTTTAACAAAAACAAAAAAGCGGGAAGGGCTATCGAAATACGAGACGTCCAGGCAAATACAGAGGGGATGGTCACCGTATTCTATAGAGCAAGCAAAATCGCTCGTTTTATGGTTCTATGGAGGAGAGGTGGTATTTCTCTTTATTAATGTTATTCTGAGATAAAAAGTATTTGCAGGTCGAACAAAATACAATTTTTCTGCCTAATTAACCATTTTGTATTCAAAACTTCGACTAGGTATCATATGAGAGTAAAAACCGATGCAACCGCAACATGTGGTTTTCTTTTCTTATTCATTTTATACAAAAACAACAATATAATTTTTGTAATGGGTTGATCAGTAAATGTAAGAAAATACAATATTATTATTGTTGACAAGATTGTCTCACATTCGTATTCAACATTTGCGTAGGTATACAACATATAAAACGGTCCAACAGTCACTGTTAAAAAAATATGTACAGTTACTTAAACTTTTGTTTTAGCGCCGAAAAACAAATCAAATGAGATAATGGTTTGATACAGAAAAAGCAATATAAATATTAGACTGTTTCAAAAAAAAATGTTTGCTTTTGATTTTCTTGCAAACAGACTGAAAATTTTCGGTTAAGCAAAAAAAGACGTCTGTGAAAATTTGAACTCTTAAAATTCATGTTTAGACATGCCTCATCGCAGATTTCGGTTTTCCATACAATTTGTATGGGAGGGTTTTCCATACAATTTGTATGGGAGAAAAAACCTGTTATTTGCGTTTGGAATTTTATACCTTAATAATGATAAGTATTTAAACTAACGGCATATGTTTTTCTTGTAGAAAATTGAACGTTCTTCAAAAAAGATCTTGACATGTTTTATCATAAACCCAGGTGTTTTAAAGTTACAGTCAGTCAAACTCATTCCATAAAATTCCCATACATTTATTTAACGTAAAATTAGTATTTTTTTTAGTAATTGAAGATATTATGGTAGCTAATATCACTCTTCCAATGGTGCCTAACCTAACAATATTACTTCACTTCAACTAATACAGTTATATTACAATAATTAGTCGCTTTTAAATTAATTTTTAGAGAAATTACATAGAAATTCCCTAATCAAACTCGGCCGAAAATTTTTTGAAACAGAAACTAAAATATACTTTTCCAAAGGTTTTTGGGGTGCTGAACTCGAATTGGAAGTCAGAAATATTCTACTACGTCACGTTTGTGAGATATTGCCGTATGGAAAATTGAAAAAAAGTTTTTTTGCAGCGAAAAACTTCTATTTTCAGTTTTCAAACGGCAATATCTCATAAACGTGACATAATAGAATATTTTTGACTTCTGATTCGAGTTCAGCTTCCCAAAAACCTTTGGGAAAGTATATTTTAGTTCCTGTTTCAAAAAAGGTGTTTTCTCCCATACAAATCGTATGGAAAACCGAAATCTGCGATGAGGCATGTCTAAACGTGAATTTTAAGAGCTCAAATTTTCACAGACGTCTTTTTTTGTTTAAATAAAACTTTTGAGCCTGTTTGCAAGACAACTTTTTTTTTTTGAAACAGTCTAATAAATATAAATACACTAGTCAACAATATTAAAGGAACAAATTTTTTTTCAATTTTTGTTAGCGTTTTTTGAAGAGCTGTATCTTTGTGACGAGTGGTCGTATTGAGTTGAAATAAAAAGCATTCTACAGCTTTATGTTTTTTGTTTCGAGATTTGTTTGCAAACAAATTTTTTTGAAGTACCGTTATTGCGTTATTGCAAAAAATGAGACGAGACAACTAAATTATTTTTTTTTTATTTTTTTGAAGGTCCTCATTTCTATGGATAATTTTTTTTGATTCAATTAAATGTCATGATCAGATACCTTGTTTATTCAGCTTCAATTCAATTTTTTTGTTGTTGTCGTACGATTTTTTTTGACATGGTTTATCTGACTTTGAATGAAAAAAGATACTTTTAGTCTTGATTACCAATATCTCAGCAAATAATGACGTTATAAAAATTTCAAAGACAGTTTTGGAAATTTGAAAAAGCGTTTTACAAGATTTTTTTATGATTTTGTAGAAATTATTTTTTTTTACCGTTCACCGTTAGTTTAAAAAAAGTACTAAAAGCGACGTTTTGTGGTCTTTTCGTCAATCTTTTTTTTTCGTTGCAAATATTAATTGCATGGCTTGCGTTGGTATGCAAATTTATAGACTTTTAAATCATCAATATTCTTGTAAATTTTCAAATTGATTCATCGAACCGTTTTTCCTCACCAAAACTTCAAAGTCTTACAAACCAGGTAAAGGAACAAATTGAGGTGTTCCTAAACAATGCGAAGTTGTCATCAAAATGACAAGAAAACCGCAATTCCAGTGGATTTTTTTCACAGTTTTGCATTAGTTAGATACTTTTTTGAATGGAAATGAAAAAAAAAATTACATTTTTCAAAAAAAAAAAAAATTTAAAATAAAGTTTTTTTGTTTGAAAATTTTTTTAAATTAATTTTTTTTATTTTTTTGTTTAATGTACTTTTTATTTCATTTCAATTCAAAAAAGTATCTAACTAATGCAAAACTGTGAAAAAAATCCACTGGAATTGCGGTTTTCTTGTCATTTTGATGACAACTTCGCATTGTTTAGGAACACCACAATTTGTTCCTTTACCTAGTTTGTAAGACTTTGAAGTTTTGGTGAGGAAAAATGGTTCGATGAATCAATTCGAAAATTTACAAGAATATTGACGATTTAAAAGTCTATAAATTTGCATACCAACGCAAGCCATGCAATCAATATTTGCAACGAAAAAAAAAGATTTACAAAAAGACCACAAAACGTCGGTTTTTAGTACTTTTTTTAAACTAACGGTGAACGGTAAAAAAAAATAATTTCTACAAAATCATAAAAAAATCTTGTAAAACGCTTTTTCAAATTTCCAAAACTGTCTTTGAAATTTTTATAACGTCATTATTTGCTGAGATATTGGTAATCAAGGCTAAAAGTATCTTTTTTCATTCAAAGTCAGATAAACCATGTCAAAAAAAAATCGTACGACAACAACAAAAAAATTGAATTGAAGCTGAATAAACAAGGTATCTGATCATGACATTTAATTGACTCAAAAAAAATTATCCATAGAAATGAGGACCTTCAAAAAAATAAAAAAAAATAATTTAGTTGTCTCGTCTCATTTTTTGCAATAACGCAATAACGGTACTTCAAAAAAATTTGTTTGCAAACAAATCTCAAAACAAAAAACATAAAGCTGTAGAATGCTTTTTATTTCAACTCAATACGACCACTCGTCACAAAGATACAGCTCAGCACCGAAATACAGGGGCGTCATTCCGTAATTTTCAAAATGATAATCGTCAAAACGATAAATGTTAACGCGATCATCGACAATTTGCTTCACGTAACTCAACCACTATCGTCTCGTCTATCGTTTTTTTCACAATACAATTTGGAAGCGTTTGTTATTCTCAAACTGTGGATGAAATGTCATATTGGCTGCCATAACTGATAATCTGCGTTGTTTTTTTTTCTTTAAGACCCGTGGTACAAACGTGCTTCAAATTTTGATCCGTGGTTCAAATATTTTTACTGATAATTTCGGCGGAATTACTGAAGGTTAACGATGGTTCAAGGTTTAAGTATGTTATAGTAGCCAATTTATTGCTTGAACCATTGTTCATTCTCCGAAGTCGGTGAGTTAAAATTACTGAACCACGACTTAAATATTTGTACAAATGGCCCTTAGTGCAACAAAAAAAGAACAAAAGACATGATACATTGGCTTCTCAGTCGCATACAAACTTAGAATCATGAAAAGAGTATTAAGTGAGCATGAAAACCAATGCAAACGATACCTATTTAGCTATCGTCTCAACGCTATCGTTTTGGCGATAGCGTTTTGACGATTATCGACTTACGTGAAGCAAATATTTGATTTTCAAAACGATATCACCCAAACGATAGTCATTTTCAGTTTTAAGGAATGCAAAACTAGTCAAAACGTTATCGTCGGGTGATAATCGTTTTACGGAACGAGTGCCTTTTAGGCAAAAAAAACGCAACCGTAATAATAATAATAATTAAAAATAATTTTAAGGACATATGTATGTACATTAGGGTGTCTGTTATTTAACAAAATCGTAAATAGCAGACACCCCCCAAATCAAAAATATATGCCCAAAAACAAATATTTGGTCAACAAAAATTTTGTCCGAGGTCATTTACACGTGGCTCTAAGTGTCTAAGTCCATACTTTTCCCATACAAATTTGTGTGGGATTTTCGCTCTTTTAACGTTCTATTTTTTCTATTTTTTTCTCTCGAATTATTGCAGCTATTCTAATTTTTTTTGTTGATTTTTGTTCTTTAGTCATCCCTTTAAAAGACCTCATTCAAAAATTTGTATATAAAAGAAAATCGAATTTTTCGGCTTGATTGTTACCATGTGAATTCCCATATGAAAACATCATAAAACTGAACGTCTTAATATTTAATATTAAATTTTTGTTAATAAATTTTTTGAATGAGATATTTAAAAGGAAAGATTAAAGAATAAAAATCGACAAAAAAAATTTAAAACAGCTGCAGTTATTCGGGAGAAAAAAAAATAAAACGTGAAAAGAGCGAAAATCCCATACAAATTTGTATGGGAAAAGTATGGGCTTAGAGCCAGGTGTAAATGGCCTCGGACAAAATTGTTGTTGGCCAATTTTTTTTAGGGCATAAACTTTTGATTTAAGGAGTGTCTGCTATCTAAAAACGATTTTGGGAAATAGCGGACACCCTTATGTACATTAGACAGTGCCAAGAGAATCGAAATTTTGATTTTTCATGATTGGTCTCAAAATTTCGGTAGAAGCTCCAAAAATATTAATCCTCCTAACATTTGAGCTATTAACATTGATATTTAGAGGTGGCGCATTGCAATTTTCATACAAAATGTATGGACATGGTCTTGCGTTATCATGATTATATCTCAAAAAAATTCTAGTCCATGGAAAAGTTACTGTATTAGATCGATAAAAATTGTACGTTCTAAAAAAAATACTTAAGCAAAACTTTCGTATACTGCACCGTTTTGATGATGTTCTATTTTTGGAAACAACCGAATAAAACTATCCAAATGCATCAGGTTAAAGAGAACACTTAATGGTTTACGAATGTTTTATTTGGTGGTAAGCTTACTTTTGATGGTGAATGTATGTTCACATTAAAAATCGTAAATTGCCTTTTTTTTGGTTGATCCCTTGATCATCTTTCGATTGCAAACATGCAAGCAAAGTATATTTAAATAATATATAGGTATCTCTAAGATACCAATTAAAAAAAAAATAAGAAAAAAACTTCTTTCTGTACCTCTCTCAAAAGAACAGATGAACGTATAGGTTTAAAAAGTATATTAATGTGTAATATTGCCGCATCGCGCAGTTGCGAACAAAGAATTCTCTGAACCGAACTGCACTGGCTCTGAGGTCCTTGTTCATAATTATAGCGGCCTGTAGTGGCATCGCGGTATGTATGTATGTAGATAAGAATTAAGTTTCTTTTTGAAGATGTCTAATGAAGCTATAATAAATCAAAAGGTTCGGCGTTCGGTTCGTACAGATTTTTTTGCTTAAGCGAAAGCGGCGACCGACACGAGGTAAAATGACAACGGTTTTTTTCTTTTTCGCTTCGTTTTTTTGCTGATGGTTGATGGTTTTATTACATTTATTTTGTTTTGTTATATTTATGTTCATGTACATATATATACCTACACACATAATTAATGCGAGTTTTTTTTGTTTATTTTGTTGTTGCTATTGTAGGTAACTTAAGAAGTGTTTAATTGCTTGCGTTTAGGGATTTTACATGTTCACTTTTTGGCTAAGGAAATTATATAATCGTACATAGTTCATATTACGAAAGATATCATTAGATATTAAAGACATAGCCAATCTAGTGAACAAAGTTTACTGAGCGTTTCTGATTGCTTCTGCTGCACTGATATGGCCTCTAGCCTCTAGGTATTATATTTGTTTATTTTATAAATTTGAAGATACAAATTAAGAAAATAGACATTTAAAAAGATTATTTTCTGTCGCAAGATTATTCAGCCGGAAAAAATAGAACACATGAGTTTAAATGTGAACGACGCATACCTATATGATACCAAAAAATCATATTGGGTTGCGATTACTTTTTAAGTCGCAGCGACAAAAAATCATAAGTGCGTTCTTAGCCTAAGGCCGTGTGCCAATTGCGTTAAAATCCTGGTTAAATTTGATCCCATGGCTAAATTTTGACATTACCGAGGTGAATATAGACTTCAAAATTTAACCTGCTCAGGAGCTCGTTAAAATTTTAGTCGGTGGTTAATTTTTGACATGTCTATGGGCGCGTTCGGCTGCGTATCTTAAGCGATCCGGATTTGTTTGTGTTGTTGTAAACCCTTATAAAAAAAACTGCTGAGGGAGATGAATGTAGATAAATATTTTATTTTGCTATCAAGAAGTCATGAATCCTATCGGGAAAGATGAAAAATGGAAAAAAAAAACTAAAATTAAATGAAAGGATTAAGAAATATAGACAAAGACCTTATAATAAATTTAAGTATGCACTCAAGAAGAAGTTTGAATAACTTGAGATAAATCCTTTAAGCGAAATTTTAGCTCGATCATCGTACTACGCTTAATGTAAAAGAATCAATAAAATTTATTGAAAATACTTTTTCAGATGATTCATTCATTTTGCAAACTGATATGTTTGCGAACTATCATTACTGAGAAAAATGCAACAACAAAACTAATGGGAAGTGAATATAAAAAAAAAAATCCCATTTAATCCAATTGACACAGCAAAAACCTTAAATTTTACTCACCCCTATAAAAAGGGATAACATTTAACTGGGATCAAATTTAACCAGAATTTTAACGCAATTGGCACACGGCCTAAGGGAGTTTTTGTAAGGTAAATTTTTTAACAGGTGGGCCAGATTAAGCTAGGAATTCTATTTTCTGATAGAGAGTTACTATTTTATCGATGGAACTTCAAATAAACCTTATAGAAAATCTTGAACTAGAATTCACAAACGGCATGCCACAATTTTTTAAAAAATGCCATTAGCCATGGCAATAATCAATGTTTTTTGTTCAAATTGGATGTTTGTCAGAAATTGTGTTTGTTTTTTATCCTTATTTGAAGATAAAAGCATTTAATAATAGAATATGAAGAAAATTTCAAAAGAAATTCTTCCGTTTAAGTGGAGTGAACAAATATCTATAGTTTAAGTTAAAATATGGAGTTGAGCTTACTTGAACTTTTAACTTGAATTATAAAAGCATTTAGTTACGTTATCCCAAAGCTGACTTATTGGCCTTACAAGAAATCTTACCATTGGTTTATTTGAGTCGTTCGAATTTTTTTTATAGAGCTACTTGTTGAATTAAGAAAATCCACTTCGCAAAGTTACAGAAATCTTAGAGGTTTACTTACACTGTCTCAATAACAATATAGTCTGTGTAAAATTAACCTGGTTGATTTTTTTACCATATTATTCTTAATCAAACACTAAAATCGATGATTAAATATCTCGAAGCTTTTGAGGAAATTGAAAATAATCAAAACTAGTTTTCCTATAGTTTGCTATCTGAACACTTCAATCTGATATCATATAAATTAACATCAAATTCCTACGTTAAAAGTAGTAAAGAAGATACCCATCTAGAAAAACAACCTAGTTTTCAACGAAGCCCTAGAAAGTTTTACATTGATGCTAGCACAAGCATGTCAAGGTTAATAATCGAAAGTTTCTAGGGCCGCACCAGTTATGTAACATTTTCCCTCGAGAAGGAAATAAATACAAATATTGTCCTATCTGGGTTTCAATCTTGGGAAATTTTGGTTACTACCCGCCTGGAAAAATACAAGTTTCTATCAGGTTTAATCGAGGCCCAGGAAAGGCTTCCGTAGGGGAAATCTAGACAAGGCAAACTTTACTCGAGAGGCCCTCGCTAGTAAAAACTTGTTGGATATGTCGTGTTATCCCATCACAAATACCCCATATATGATTAAAACAAAAAAACAAATATTTTATACTCATCATACAATAGTAAGAAAAATTAAAGTATATAGTTTTTCATTGTCAACACTGCACAACTGTATTGCGAAATAGCTCAGTAGTTAAGGAATAGGACTGGTAATCAGAAGATTGCAGGGCGGGATCGAATTCCAGTAAATACAAATATTTTTTTTTGCTGATGTCTCTCGAGGAAAAAGGTTACTTTACAGGCAAGGCCCTAGAGAATTTCTAGAGTTACCCTTGCTGGGCCCATGCTAGTTTCTATGTAAAACTTTCTAGCCTCGCCAAAAACTAGATTGTTATTCCAGCCGGGCAGTCCAATAAGCTACCCACCTGGAAAAACATACTAGTAGTTAAAAGTCTTACATTGATTCTAACCTGGGTCCAGCATGGCTAACTATTGAGATGAATAACCATATACTTTTATTTTGTCATACTTTTGAATGATGGGTATAAAATTTTTGTTTTTGTTGTGTATGGGGTATTTGTGATGGGATAGCAGAACTTGCCTAGCAAGGATCTACTAGCATGGGCCTCGTGAGTATTTGTCAGCTTTCCTCATCTAGATTTCCCTTACGGAAAACTTTCCAGGACCTTAACTAAACTTGGCAAAAACTTCCCATTTTTCCTGGTGGATAAGCATACGGCTTTCAGAGTGTGATTAAGAATTGATAAGGGCATTGAAAACAAAACAAAAATTGTACTTAATAACTTCAAATAAAAAACAAATTGTTTTGAAGAAGAAAATTTAATTTTTTAAGTTTGAAAATAATTTTTTTCAGAAAATTTTTACAAAACCAATTTTATTTAGATTAATGGGAAATCAGAGAGTATCATAACATTGTAAGTGTTGCCGGTGTTTTGAATTTGTTTGTCTACATTAAGTCAATTTTAGGATAAAATAGACTCCCATTGGTACGATTTTATTCTTGTCTAGATTCTCAAGCCTTTTGTCACACCTTATGCAAAACACCTTGTTAATAAATCAGACCGTGAGTGCAATAGTGGCCTAACTGCATTTTTCATTATTTCCAGGAAAGTAAAAATAAGAATATTATTTTTAATTTTCTTTAAAATCATAACTTTAAAATAACGTAATAACCTTATAACTGATCATATAAGGTTATAACGTTATTTTATAACTGATCATATAAGGTTATAACGTTATTTTGAAGTTATGATTTTGAAGAAAATTAAAAATAATATTCTCATTTTTACTCTAAGCTAAGCCACTCTTGCACTCGAGCTTTTAATTTTGTTTGTGGTGGCCTCGAAGTGTAAAAAGGCCAGTAACTATGGCATGAACCCTTCTATTTAAAAAATTAAAATGCAGACAAATTATTTAGTACATACAGATTCAATTTCAATAAAAGTGCAGTTAGGCCAATATTGCACTAACGGTCTCAAATAGCCTAACTGAAATTGTGTGGTACCCTTTTATTAAAATATTCTGTTTCGTTAAATTTTATATGGGTGGAAAGCCATACTTGCAGAGGTGTGCAGAATAACACACTTAGATACTGTCATTTAAGCTGAGCAGCGGCCATTGTGCTATTCAAACAAATTAAATTTAATAACTAAAAAATGTTTTTTACTTAAAATTTTAAATTTGAAGCTTGTAATCGCTGTTGTTAGTGGTGTCGATTTTCGACACCAGGCGATGCTTTTATAGTAAATAGTCTCAATTTTTGTTTACATTTGTATTAACAGTGTGTATAGTAAACGTATGTAGTACCTCGTGGCATGATGGTTAGTGCGTAGGACTGTCATGCCGAGGATGTGGGTTCAATTACCAGCCGTGCCACCTTCAAACAGAAATGTTTTATCCGAGGTAGGTACTGCCTCTATGCGAGGAACTGACAAATCCTCCAAAAGTATACTTTGCATGAATAAGTGCTGCTCATTGAGCCGTTCGGACTCGGCAAAAAACTGTAGATCCCCTTCATTACTGCCAACAACACGCACACAGGAATGGTTGAGAGTTGTAAGTCACTAGGCCCTGGTTCTCCACGAGCTGTTGTGCCACCCAATTTATTTATTTATTTTTAGTAGACGTATCCTGGTTCCTGGGTAAGCGTAACAAGGCTTCAGGGTTAAAACGAAATTAAGTTATGTATTATTTTATTACGATACACAAATATGGTATCTTGTTAATATTTAGCCTTATCGACAGTGTTGAAATATTTACAAAAACCTAATAATTAGTTAGTTTCTGTTTAATTTAACCTGATTTTTTCTCTGAGTGTAGGAATTTTTTTGGGACTAATTGCTGTCATTAATCTTCATGGACATACTTTTGCAAGAATACAACCTTTATCGGTTTAACGGCTGGTCTAAAATTCTCAATTTATATCATACCTATACTGCGTTTACACGAGTGACAAAATCAGTCATAATTTTGGAAATGTTTGTCGGTAAATACAATTATGACAATTGAAAGCAAAAATATTGGCATTCACTCGTGTGAATGTGTAGGAAAGCCGACCGTGCTTAATGACAAAAAAATGGGTACAAAAGAGCAGGAAATATGACGATACCTACATCAGTCGTGTAAATCCAGCATAAGTAATTTTTGTAACCAAAACTTATTTAAACATGCTGGCATGCATGCCGAGTGAGACGTTGTTACGTCAACACAAAAAAAAAACCTAAATGAAGAATGTATTTTTTTATCCGCATTCATATTCCTCCCGATGCCCGATCCATTTTTATGAACTGTTTAGTGTTCATGTTCGAGAACACATCAGTTTACGAGTATAATGGTACAGACTATACAAACATATATAAGTGAACATCGAACCGTGCTTTTGCGTCTCATGAAATTCGATCTGATGCACAATCGATTTAACGAAAAATAAACTGCAATATGACTGGGCCGCACGTTCTTGTTTTTTGCATTCAAGGCCCAGACTTAAATGTAATAAGAACATATCATGAAAAGCATTGGTTTAGTAATAAAAATATTAAATTTAAGAAAAAGGCTTGATTTTTAAAAGCCTTAGTAGCTCAAAATATGCTCTGTTTTATTAAATTAAATTTCATTTTTGTCAATGTTTGGAAAACCGTTATTTATAACTATTTTTACTTGGCCACCTGTCTAAAAGTGGACAGGGCATATAAAAATGGCGTTCGAAAAAAATATATAATATTTTGGGGCTATTCGGAACGCTGGGCAATGCAGTAATAGCTCTAGAAAAATACAATCACCAAAACTGCAGAGGATATCAAACTCAGTTTTGACATTTTTACTCTGAGCGAAATGTCAAAATTGACTCTGACTCATAGTAATCGAATTCCGTAATCGGGGTGAATATTTTGTTTATCATAAAGAGAGATTATGACAACAACTGGCAGAGATGGACAGTTTATTATCGTAATAGGTACGTTCAATTGTCACAATCATAACCCATGGTATTATAGTAACAAGGTATGTTTGACAGTTCAGGGCGACTGATTCGTGACGTCATCGCGAGTGAATGATCTCAATTGTTTGTCGGATGGAAAAAGAGCAAACAATAAATTATTTATGTTTTGAAGCTCTGCTGTTAAAATTCAATATAAAACAATAAATAATTTATGTTTTGAAGTGTTGTTGAAATTTAAAGTAAATCAATAAATTATTTATTTTGTATAGCTATGTGTTGTGGACCTTCAAAGAGATCTGATTCACTATAAAGGTTTCAAAAAAAAATGTCTGGACAGCAGCTCATCTGCACCCGATCGATAAATTATTTCTGGAACTATCGCAACACAGCAGCGATTCTCTTAAAAACCAAAGCAATAAAAACAAAATTCGATTGTCATCCGCGATGACATCACACGAAAAAAATATGGCGACCATGCATCTCATGTACAACGTACCTTGTATTTTTAAACCAAAGTCATAATCGACTACAACGCAAGTCGAATTGCTAGTCTTGGATTGGTCATTTATCAGTAGCTGTCTTCAAATTTACGTAATTTGTTGACTGTTGGCCAAGGTAGTAATTGCTGAGTTGATGATCTACTTTTAAGCGCTAACGAAATATTGCTTCGACACTATTTTGATGATTACGTCTTCAGAACTCAGAACAAAATGCATTTTGTCCGTCTTCGTCAGAAGTCGAAGTTGAAACTCTTCCAAATTCAATAGTCGTTCATCAGAACTGATTGAAGACAATGACCGATGAGTTGATTGTCTTTCAAAAAAAAGTGTTTATTGGAGTTCCTACGCACTCACTCTTACGTCGGAAAATTTTTGTTCGCCAGCAGGTTCAGCATCCACTGTAGTCGTAGCTTTATATTCATTTTCACGCACAGACACATTTTATTACAACCGGAAACTTTTTTTAAATACAATAGCTGCCCCTTAGAGCAAGAGAAAATAATGGAACAAAATTAAGCGGGTCGAGATAGCTCAAGTGGTTTGAGGAGATGCAGTTGATGTTGTTGATTTTGTTGGCCTCTTAATTATTTAACTGTCCAACTTTCAATAGGTTTGATTATTTTATGAATTGAATATCATTTTTAATCTTAGTCTTTTGTCATAATATATTTTGAAGTAGGTATTCGTTGTGTTCATTCTTTTTTTTCTTGTCATCATTATACGATAAATAATATCAGAGAAGGGTTTGAATTTTGAAATCGTGTTTACTGTTGGTCGACTATATAAAGAGAATGAATTTGTGAAACTCGACCCTTATACTTACATATTTGTTGTTTTAAGAGCTCAGCGGAAGTTGTATGCAAATTCAGTAGAAGAACAGGCAAAATTGAATTCTCAAAAAGAAAGAACTTTTGAATTCAATGAATTAACAAATGTTTGGAGCTGTAGTAATAGAAATAAAATGCACGACAGGATCGCATGAAGTTGCTATGGTGATTCAAGGCTCTTAAGTGGCTAGACATTGAAGATATAAAGTAAAGGGTGTTTTTTTAACCACAGATATTTTTTTTTTAACAGCTTAGCCAGCTATTTCGTGAAATAAATCGTTCTTCAAATGTTTCTTCCATTAAATTAATTTTATAGGGTGCTGTGTGTCATCTGGCGTTGTCCTACTGAAACCACATGTCTGCTACATTAATGGCTTCCAATTGAGGCAAAAAAGTTAGTCATTATGTCTCCGCACCGCTAACCGTTGCGTTAATTGTAACGTCTGACCATTTTGATTTTTAAAGGCATTGACAAATTTTTCCAAACCGGCCTACAAATCGCACCAAACGGTGACTTTTTCTGGATGTAATGGTGTTTCAGCAATTGGTGTTTCAAAATTGTGAATTATCATAGCTCCAAATGTAGCAGGTCTGTTTATTGATATAGCCAAGGCATTTAACAAAAAATGTGTGCTTTAATATTGATCAAAATTTTCAAATGATTGAATTGTGGACTCATAGCAATGTTTCTTGCACAATTTATTTGCAAACGTTGCTCCGAGGCGAATCTATTCATGATTAGTTGCAGAACCAAAGTAACCCAGAACTGTCAAATCGGCTGTCATAGAAAATGGTTCCGAAAATTTAAAGTTTCCATCTTCTAAAAAACACCCTGTACAGTGTACATAGACAGTAGAATATAATTTGAAAATCCTGAACTTTTGCATTTAGAATATCAAAAGTCGACTTGATTTATTTATGTTTTCAACAATCACCTATTTTTTGTAAATTATATTATTTTTATCGAATGTAATTATTTTTCCTCATTTAAGAGAAAATTCATAATATATAAAGTGGCACTGATTTTTCCGATAGAATAAAAAAACCAAACAATCTATATATTTTTTTTTTGGAATATAAGAAGTAACATTTAAGCGTAATACTATGCTTGAGCAGTGTGGTTATACTATAAAAAGCAAAAAACAAAAATAGAGAACACACAACAATTCAACAAAGACATCATCTCCCGAAGCCCAATCCCGGTTTCCCGATTCTCGATCCCAAAATGAGAAGCACATTGTTTTCATACAAACTCACGACTTTACCATCCATATACGTTTCTCTGCGAGATGCATCAAATTAAGATGAGATGTTGAGAGTTGGAGCTTGAATTTTGGAGAGGAGGAGGGAAGAGGAAAATATAAGAAAAAAAAACATGATTACCTTTATACATTGGAAAAAAAACCATCGGTTGTCAGGCTTGTTTAGATCTTCTTCCATGGCTTCAAAATATCTTCATATCAACTGCTTCATTGCAGCAGCAATTTTGGGACGCAGAAAGAACGAACAGGGATTGCTTGTGAGGCATTGACTGGTTTAGGTATACCCATCTCGACCATATTCAATCTCAATACATTTTTTTTTAAAGAAAGAGAACAAAGACGGGTAAGACACGAAGCCGACGACGAACCAAATGTCCAAACAACAGGCAACAGGAGAAGAAGGAGCAGAGCAACAGGGCAACAGGGCAACACCATCATCAGGGCAAAAGACAATTTAAGATTGGGGCTTACAGAATGAATGATTAAATGAAGTCATTTAATGGTTTATCAATTTAAGCCTTTTCAGTGTGCTACCCTTGAGGCAAAAAGGCATTTTCAACGCTTTTTATTATGTTTTTATGTTTGCTTTCTTATATAGGCTTGCAGACCTGATTGTATACCAAAACCAAACCAAACCAACATAGTGATTGGGCCTCAGATGTACGAGTAGGTGAGGTGTAGTGTTGTAGTGTGTTTGTTTAGCTGAAGGATGCAGCAGGGAATCTTAATTACATTCTGGATGTGATCTCTCTCTCAGTTAGGTACTGTCATTCTATCATTAGGTCTTTTTTCTGATTTTTTTTCTTTTTTATTTAACTTAATTTTTACTTTGTGCTTTGATTTTGATGCTGTATATGGGGTTCTTGGGAATATAATTATATAACTTTAGTCGAGAGTCATATAGTTCTTTCTTGTCAAAGCTCCAGAAACTGTTGAAATGTTGATGTTTTTTTTATAGAATTCCTCTTCGTTGGTAGATTTTTTTAAATAAGGTATTGAATTTCTATGGTATAAGCTTTTATTTCGTAACTATTAATTTACAAAGCGAAGACAATATTGCCTTTGTTGTCGGTAACATTCGCCGTAGTCGATATCAAAGTCTTTCATTTTTCTTTTGCTTGACCCATCCCATCGAAGTATAATCAAAGATTTGATAACGAAGCAAAATGTTGAATTGCTTCAATGAAAAGTTTTTTTTTTAAATATTTCAAATCTGTAATTTGTTGTAAAGGAAAATTTTAGCGGTTTTAATGACCACATTTTGACACTTAATACGTGGAAAAGCGCATTCTGATTGTTGAGCTTTTTTTTTTTCTATTTTATGTTAAATAATTGTTAACTTGTCAAAAATGCGTACAAATATCACTCCTGTCCTTTAGCATAGTTCCTTTACAAAAACTTTCGCTGAAATTTTTCTAAAAATGTAGAATTGTGGGTAACAACATTATAGAATTTTTTTTTTTAATGCTTGAGTTTTTGATTTTGTTTTTGCACTTGGTGCTCCGGGAAGAATAACCATTGTTCCTCGAAAAGATCGAAAAATAAATCAAAGTTCCATTTGACTAATTAATTTTGCTAATTTAACAATTTGAGATATTAAGCATGGTCAGGAAAATGAAATCTCAGAAACCTCAGCAAATTTTGTTCTGTTAAAAAGTGAGCAAGCGGATCCAATATTTTTGTTCCTTAGTAATTCGAAAGCAAACTGAGAAATTTAGCTGAGGAATCCTGTTCACGAGACTGAGATTGCGGAGGTCTGTACGTGAACATGTCTATTAATTAAAAAAAAATTAATACATACTCGTACAAACAAGTGGCAAACATTAATCCTTAACCTTAACCTTAATAAGTACGAAGGAGAAAAAACATCTTACTCTCGCACCCATTTAATTAAAAAAAAAATCTGGACTTAATCTTGACGTATGCAAACTTTCGCTTGTGTCAAACTGTGAATGTTTTTCTCAGCTATTTTGTAAGGAACAAAATGAAAACCATGGGGACTTTTCACGCTGAAGTAAGATGGCTCTTGAAAATGTTTGAAAAGATTTGCAGAACTGTTTGATTCTGTTAAGCGACAAACCGGAAATGAAAATTTGTAAACGGTCGATGGTAAGGCCTTATTCGTGAGTTATTTAGTCGATGTTTTTGAAGAAGTAGATACTTCTAAAAAGTAACTTCAAGGAAAAATTAACAAAACCATAAGATATTTGGGTCTGCTTATTGATATTTACAACAAATATTTTGACAGGTGTCATTGGCTCCAAAAATGTGAATTGACTGAACCTTGAATACAAGGTTTTTTAAAGAATTGTACGCTGACATGGGCATAGTTAGTCTGCATACGTCTTTACTTCTTCTGGCGTGGTTTTTCGAAATGTGAGCTGAAATCAGAAACTTCATAATTGACGCTAGCTTTATTTTGGGCTTTGGATCTGGAGATTCCCGACGATATTTTAAATGAGTTTCATATTCACCTGCTACGTTTGCTCGACACCTTCCAGCTTCCACTCAAATATATTTAAAAAAAACTAGATTTCAAACCAATACACAACTGGATTGGAAAAGTCAGCTTCTCTAACATCGTTACAGTTTGAGTATTTTATTGATTTGACATCGGATTCTTTAATAAAGGAACATTTTAAAACGGAGAAATTTTTCTCAGAATTCTGGTATTCGAATTCTAATGCCGTTTGTAACAGCATACACTACATATGCGAATCAGAAATCCCTGCCTCGATGCAGAGCCAAATATTCGCTTGCAGTTGTCACAAACTAATCCAGATAAACCAGCAGAAAGCTGCATTTAGAGCTTCGTTCTCACTAGAAAAGTTGCATTTTCTACATATAACTGTGAAATTGAATACACGCAAGGAAGTGCTCCGCGAGGAATTTTTAACCTGAAAAGTGCTCCGTGACTAAGAAAGATTGGGAACCGGTGTACTAGAATAACAATTATATCTCTTAATAACTCTATAATTACTACTTTAAAACATGGGGTCATAGTATTTGATTAAATCTTATAGATTTTTTTAAGTCAGGGAAATGACACTTGTATCAGGGGAATGACAAAAAATCATATAAACTCCGATGATTAGATGGATATTTAATTTTGCAGATGGTTTCAGGAGAATTAAGAAAAATGAAAACAAATACTAACATGAAAAATAGCATGCAGGACTATGTTGCACGAACTTGCTCTTGTGGTTCAAGGATTTTGCGTGACTAAACATTTTATAGTAATGATTATATTATTTATGATATTTTGAACGAAAATATATTTAAATGCAATATTATTGATCCTTCTGGAAGTAAGAAACGCAATTAATAATTATAATAAAAACTTGAAAATCAGGGGAATGACACAAAAAATTATGTCAGGGGAATGACACCGAAAGGTGTTTTATGAGAATTAAAGCGAAGTAATTAAAAAAATAGATGTTTTATATTATTTATCATGAAGTTTCTTGTAAAGGACGTAGACGAGTAAACCTGTTTAATTTTTATACCACACGGTTTAGTAAAACACACTTAGAGGAATGACAAATTCGCTGGACGAAAAACAAAATTGTCGCTTTAACTTGCAATATAAAAGGCAACCAAGTTTTTTTTTCAAACTCTTACTTCAATGTTCATAAGGAGCAATCCTGTACCGTTAAACAACAAAAAATTTAGTTTTCTATTTTGAGCCAATACATATTTTTTTTAATTTCCATTGGTGGGATAGAAATGATCATTTTATGGGGGATACTTACTTAATAGCCCCTATTTAAAAAAGTTAAGCAACTAAAAACAAACTAACCATTTTTAAGTGAGGGTGCATATATTGTTCAAAAGACTACATCATTTGATTTCTTGTATCGTTTTTAGTTTCGTTTCTAAAATTAATTGCAGTGTGGTATGGAGGCCTGGGACACGTCAGGGGAATGACATTTTGGGTGTTTAAATGCAGTAGCGGGTATTATACATTTTTTCTAAACTTTTTTTAGAGCGAATGTTAAAACCCGTTTGCTTTTATTTCGGTTCAAAAATGAAAGAGACTGAAATAATGATATTTTGAAATATTGACCCATATACAAAATTTGTGGTGTTTGGTAGAAACGTCATGAAAACTCAGCGTAGATCTGCACGTAAGAAAAACTACTTTTAGTGAATCAAATGAAAGGCTAGGCCAGACTGTCTGTCCTCTTTTTGTCCATAAAGCTAAAAAAAAACTGTATGCATTTCTTAGAGAGTGATTTATCCGCAAAAAAAAGTATTTTAAATATTTTTTCGAACCTCGAACTACTCTAAGAAAAGAAGAATAGTTTTATACTCAATACTATTTTTTTTCGCGCAGAACAGTGTAACTGACATTCCTTTTTTGCTTTTGCATAAAACAGTCTCATTCAGGTTTTTATTTTGCAAACTCTAAACTGGTGTCGAATACAAAAATATCCCTTACACCACGGACATTTTGTCTTTGACGATTTTTTTGTTACTCACCACCAAGCTTTTTCGAATACTTATGTTCACGTAGGTATGTTAAATTTGCTATCTACTGTACATATGTACATTAGGGTGGTTGTTAAAAAAAGGTCATCTTGAATGGGCCTAAATAGGCTCTAAATGATGACAAAAAAAATTCCCTATGTTTTCAGATTTTTATTTTCATCCCCTATAATCGTTGTAGGGGTTAATTAAATTCCCTATTTTTGGTGCTGCATACTGGGTGATTTGCGTAGAATCTGCCAAAAAAATTAGAGCATGTAGGTGGAAAGAGACAAGAAAAAAATCCCACGGGAGGGGGTGGTATTTCCCCCGCTTAGACAGGAGCATTAAAAAAAATTAAATAAAATAGAAAAAATTATTAAAAATCAACGGCAACACTTACAGTAATATTTTGTAGCTTTTTAGAAAGCCAGAAAATAATAGTGTAAGTGTTGCCGTGTGGCCATTCTCTCAGAAATGGAAGGGTGAATTAAGTTGTTTTAGGTTTACTTATGTCCAAGCAAATATAAATACATGGCCTATTATTTATTTATTTATTTATTTATTATTTGTTATTTATTATTTATTATTTATTATTTATTATTTATTATTTATTTATTTATTTATTAACTTATTCATTAATTTATTGATTAATTTATTTATTTTTGTTTATTTTTGTTTGCTCATTAATTTATTTACTTGTTTCATTTTTTGTTTTTGCTTTTTTTTTTTTGTCTTTTGAATTTTTCATATATTTTTTTTTTTATTTACTGTTTGTTTATTTATTTATTTGTTTATTTATTTATTTGTTTATTTATTATTTATTTAATTGTTTATTAATTTATTGTTTATTTATTAACTTGATGTCTATTTATTTATCATATATATAAATATATACATATATGTAAAACTTTAAGTTGGGTTTGATTAAAATACAACACCGCCCACCCTTCTCCTCTCTTAATCCACAAAACACTTTTTAATGAAGGTTTTTTTTTTGTAGCTTTTCCTTCAATATATTGTTATTTGCTTTTCATTCCTTGTATTAAAAAATTTTATTATTTGTCAGTAGTAAGGTAGATTTATACCATAACTCTGTAAATTGTGCAATATAGTTTAAGAAAAAATGTAAGAATATTCTGCTACAATAAATACAAATACAAATACAAATACAAATACAAATACAAATTACCCTGGGCAACAGTCAAAAAGTATCATGAACAATTTCAACCATCCACTTTGCAAAGATTTTGTGATTTAGTTTTTTTTACTGTGGGTGTGAAAAGGAAGCTAGACATTGACTTACTTTTGGAATAGTAGATATCTGTCTTTAAATTGATAGTAAGAATGGATTAGATATCAACATTGATCTGAGCTTTTAAAAAGAAGAAAAAGGCGCCCATTGTGTTCAGCGCCCTGTGCATTTGCAACGCTTGCACGTATTGCTTGTCACGCCCTACATATCACAGGCTTGACACGGGCAGGTCAGACTCGTTCTGAAGATAATTTTGAGGCGGAATTCAAATCCGTCGTCTGTTTTTCATTATTAGTTCTTTCATTTTTGTATTTTAACCGTTATAAAATTTGAAAACTGCGTTTTTTTTTCTATTTTTTAGGTTACAAAACCATCGAGATGTAAATTTTTTAGCAAAATTTGAAACGACTGCTGAAAGTACTAAATTTTTTTTTCAATATTCAGCTTAAATCTTTCTAATATCTGCTTTAGTCTTCGAGAAATCCTTAGGTAGTTGTTCTGTCGTCGTTTTCTGCCGTGGTCCCATAGACATGCTTTACCTCCTTATGCTCAAAGACTCACGTTAATTAATCTTCCTTTGCTCTCAAAACATTAACAATATATACAGCTATGCTTTATTATAAAATTAATCAATGGGTCAATAGTATCTCCATCAGCTCTGTGTCGTTTAAATTACAGTTACAGTCAGGCAAGCTTAAGAAGACAGTTGCCTTTATATCCGATCTTCAGAAGAACAAATTATATTCTTCAATAAATATTATTGTGTATTTTATTTTTCAAAGAAACCTTTTCCAATTCATTATTGTAGTTGATTATATTTATTTAAATTGTTATGTAATGTAAAATTAGTTTTGTAAGCTTTCTATCATTAGTTATTTAACGTATAAATAAATAAATAGTCTTCACATGCCCTAAGTTATTTCCGTGGCGGTCATGAAGAACCAGGTAACTCAAACACTAACAAAATTTGAGGGTGGAGTCTGTGTTTAATATTTATTTATTTAATATTGTTAACTATTTATTTAAGAAGTAAAAAAAAATAAAAATTCACTTCAGGTATCTCGACTTACCTTGTTCTCCACGACCGCCCTGGATTTAATCAGAAGGCTTAAATGCGGTTTGATATGCTAAACATATACATTTCAACAAGGGATTTATCAGATAATTCAAAATATATTGGAAAGTTTTGGATGGCGAAAAACGGATGACGAATTTCAACTCAGTGCCCAAAACTTTTCATAGAAACAATTCACTGGTCATGACAAAAAGTTAACAGATATTTGTAAACCTGTGTATTTACAGGCCGTGCATCGCAATTTTCTGTTTTCGCTGACCAAAGGAACCTATATCAGCTCATGGTATACTTCTTTTTAAAAACAAAAGTTTCTAGCAGCAAATCAAATCAAAATACGAGAGTATTTCAAAGTGTTATTGGTCCTCATGATTTCGAAGATTTTTTTACAAATGGTAAAATTCACCATAAATTGATCTCTGTTTGTTTGTTGTAATATTTCGAAGCATAATTTCATAATGTAAAATATCCCCAATTTTAGAGCCTTATTTCTTGATGGTGGCCAAATTCCGTGGAGGCATTTTGAAAAGGTGATAATTCTAAATGAATTTTCTAAATTTCATTAAATTGACTCGAGCCCTTAGAATTGAGACAAAGCCCTAATGTAACAAAAAGATGGCCTTGCCCTTAGAATGTGATTATACCTACATATATTATATATACAATGGACAATACCCTTTAACGGACAGTTCTTATAACCGCACTACAATTAGGGAACGATGAGTGCTCGCTTATTGGAGATTTTAATGTATTTTGTTATTTATTTTAAAAAGTCCTTTAAAGAAGTGTTTTTTTTTGTTAATATTCTTGGTATTCACATACATTATATCTTCTTTTGACAAATCCATAATTTTACGAAGGTCTATGTAATAATTTTCAGTCTTTGAAAAATCAAAATAAAAAAAAAAAATTGAACATCAAAACATCAAGTGACATTAGTATTGAATTACTGAATAGAATACACAATGATGATGATGACACGACGACGAGACGTCGACAGAGCGACGATATAAACGTGTCAAGTAGCGTGTACGCAGGGTATACCCAAAATTATACTCGGTAATCTGTTATACCTAACTTCTTCATTTTTGTTTTTGTATTTAAACCTAGAACAGCGCTCTTCAAACCCCCTAAAATCACTTCAAAACAATTAATTTTACGTGACATGAATACAATTGAGCGGATGTTGGACATTAGACTTTTTTTGTTTTGTTTTTTGATAAAAAAAAATTTATTATGGGCACAACGCACTCGCAATGGACGTGATTATTTCATCGTCGTTATTAATGTTGAATCTACACTTTGTTGTATTTAAATTGTTCAGATTTCCAAAATCGTATTTAGAATATCATCATAAAGGAATGCGAATGATATTTTTTAAAGAATGCATTCGCAATTTATATGATCACTCATATCTTCTAGAATCTATGTACTTGCACATATCTGACATATCTGTCACAGTAAGACCCCGAAGTATTAAAATTTTTTAATTTACCGATGTACCGAGTTTTTAAGCAACATTGGTAAAGTTCGAAATATTTTGTTTTCAAAATTCATTCTCGACTTTTTTCAACAGTTTTAGTCATAAACAGCAGCACCCTTCGGGTCGCCCGCTTCGCGGATTCCAAGGATTTTAATTCCCCTTTTAAGTCACTAAAAGGATATGTTCAGTCTATAAGCAGGCACCAAATCACAATAGTTTCTTAGACAAAAGTACCTTATCAAATCAATGGTGGTAAAAGTCCAAAATGAATTATGTAAACAAAAAGTTTTTGCGGGTGGCAATGGTGCAGTGGATGTAGTGCTTGACTGCTAACTTAGAGGTGTGGGTTCGAGCCCGATTCTAGGCAGCATTCTTTTCTATATTCTCCCAGCTCAACTGGACGCCACCCGTGAGATTTAATGAGATAATAAACACCTTGATCTCAATCCACTGTGCCAAATCTTTTCTATCCTTTTACTCTTTCTAACTAGTGCCGTGCAATTCAGGTTGCATTTAAAAGACCTTAGGTCTTACAGGCATATAGTTACAATTATTATTTAAAAAAAAAAAAAGTTTTGGACTTTTAATTATGCTGCTGAAAAATTCTAAATTTGCCCGGTAAATTCTATCCCATCATTTTCTGTGATAGTTCTAAGAAACAAATTATGTAGCGGAAAATTGAATTAAAATAGCAAAAAAAAAAAAAATACTTAAAATCAACAAAAAAAAAACATCCTAAGATGTGCTATAACTACGGTGAACGTATTTTAGAGAGCTGAATAATGGACAAAAGAAAAAAGAAACAAAATTCAACTCAATCTTCAATCATTTACTCCATTTAATAATAAATATATCCTCTGAGGAAAAATGGCTCTACTTAAAATAGAATAAACACATTTAAAGCTCTATTCAATCCAGTCTTTGCCTTAAGCTTAGTACGCTGCTGATACGAAACGAAAAATCATATATAAAAATGACAACAAAATCATAAACTTTAAATTTAGTTCTACTTTTCGTTCTGCAGTACGCTGTTCGATGAGCGAAATTGATAGCTGTAGCAGATTATTTGGAGAAGTCTACAATCTTTTTTCGCACACAATTAATTACCCAGGCCATAATTGTGTGCGAACAAATTAAATTAGTGTTTTTTCGTGTTTATTTTTGTTGTTTCTTTCATTATAGCATGGCTGCTTGTAATTTTGTTTGCATTTGCATTTGTTTTAATTTTTTGAATTCGTGCAACTGTCTATGAATATTTTTCCGCTTCGTTTTCATAAGCATTTCGTTGTCTTGTTCGTTTCGCATCAGCATCGTATTAGGCTTTACATACAAACTTAGAAATAAAAAAAACTTAAAAACTTAGGTCAAGAATTTGTACTGGTTTTTCAATTCCTTATTAAATACACACTTCCTCCTGAGTGGCATCGGGGTAAGCTAAAATAATTTTCAATATTGAATTGCTATTTTCTAAATAATTTCAAATAAAACTTACAAATCCCGATTCTTCAGCGCAGACGCAGACAATACACAGTTCACAGACAGCTGATGTGTTCATGAAATGAATAGTTTTTGACTTGAACATGACAGATGATGCCAAAAGCGAAAGAGGGCGGCAAGGAAAAATAAATGTGTACTAGATTTATTATTTCTTCGTTCACTAACTAAGAGCACGTTTGCATCATCAGTTTCTGTCATTAAATTTTTAGGTTCCCAATGTGTGCGTTATTGTTTTTTAACAAAATTTAAAAATACAGAACAAATAATGAACAACTAATAAAATACAGAACATTTTTATGTTTTCGTTACAAAATAATTAATAATGAAGAACATCTTCAAATACAACACAGTTCATTATTATAATGAACGGATGGTCACCGTAGCTTTAACTATTTTGAAAGAAAATATTTCATTGTTTTTATTTTAATCAAGTCGTTTTAAATTAATTGTTTTTAAGAAATTAAATTCAAAAAAAAATTGTTATACTGTTTTTTTTTTTTTTAATTTTGCTAAAATAAGTGCCACTGTTAATATTCAGTGCTCTTATCAAACTAGAAGTTTTTGAGAAATTAAAAAACCCAAAAAAAATCCGAAAAAGGGTTTACTTTATGATAGTTATTTATTTCGGTCATAAAAATAAAAAAAACAAACAAGCAATGTGAAAAGTACCCTTCGTTTTTTTTTCAATTTCTCAAAAACTAGGAAAGACTTTTGTTCTGGTTTTCGGGCTTGGCTAAGAATTAATAAGATCACGGAATACTAAAAAATAAAATCCATGACTGGATCACACGTACTTGCTCTTATGTTCACGTTTTGTGGAGCTTAAGAATTAAAAAAAAAAAAAAAATGTGTGAGTACCGGGACTCGCGTGGAAGATGTGTAAACATTCGTTTTCACCTGAAGGTTTGGGATCGGGTCATTACCACGTATGGAAAAAATTAGGAATCTGTAATACAAGAGCTAAAACAAAATGGTTGCACGACACAAATTATAATGAATTTACCCATTAAAATTCTCCTTCCGAGAAAACTCCTCCGCAAATAAACCATCACAAATTAAGCAACTTTAATTAACTTTATGACGTCACAAAGTTGAAATGGCTAATCCTTTAAAAGCAGCTGAAATCACGATGTTTTCATTTTGAGTTATCTTTTGTTTGCTTCTCGATCGTTCGGTTTGGAATTGATCTCATTTTTGTAATATGTAATATGTAGTTTAATTTTATTATCCCCCAGATCTGATTCGGATTAGATTATCATAATAAAACAAACAGGATCCCAGTGCGACAAGAGTGTTATATACCTATCCGATCCCCGTTTATCCTTTTGTTTCTGTATTTTCTCTCTACTCTATTCTCTATTTTCTGCCTATCTTCAACACAAAAAGCCATCTACCTGTGAGAGAAAAAACTCATTTTTGCAAAAAAGTACAAAGAATCAATTTGCAAATCGAAATCCAAAAGCAAGGTCGGATTTTGTGTTGTTTTTGTAATACATGTATGCATATACAATACAGTTTAGATCTGGGGAAAAATATAAAGCTAATATATTTGTAGATATTTTTATTGATTTTACCGTCGATAGTGAGTTTGGAAATTTTTTCCAGGTTTTGCGACATTTTTTTATCTGTGCAAGTAATGAATGATAAAAAAAATTGGAAATATTTTTGCTTAAATATTCAATTTTGTGCTAGAATGGAGTTAAATGAAATTTAATTTGAATAATGTATGCATTTTCGAAGTGCTGATAAAAGTTCTTTTCTATAATGGTATCACAATTTCTTCTTGATTTTTAATTCCAAATCTATTTCGACTTTTTTTCACCCAATTTGTTTGACAGATCAGCCATATTTTTAGCTTTTGTCATTCCTAAATGAAAAGTAACTCAAAGTAACTTTCTTAAATATGACATAACAACACTTCTTTTTGACACACTAACCACAGCCAACTAGAGAAACATAAAAGAATGCGCCACTTGGCAAATCATGTTATGACATTTCAAATAAAGAAATTGCAAATAACACTTAATATCACAAACCAAAATTGCCACCCGCGATTGCAGAGATTAACATCAAAAGCAGCATATATGGATACAAAATAATGAAATACAAAATTAAATTTCTAGAAAAAAAAGCAACAAAATCTTCACCTGGCAAAATTTATGTCAAATATCTCTGTCAAGACATGATTGCATCTTGACATCCAATCAAGATATGAAACGGAGTGACTCCATTAGATATTTAAGTCAACACGAACATTCTGAGAGAAATTATCTACTGTGGAGTCGGGGTGTAAGGAATTCACTCCACTTAGCAAATACCAAAACCATTAGGTATAAAATGAAAACTACCTTACCTATTCGAGTTTACAGAGTTCTACTTACCTACAACAAGCAAAATGGTTCCAAACGGAACCGTGAGCCCATATCCGTTACAGCCGATTTTCAATTTTACCCATACCGAGCGCTAAGATGTTTACACATCAAAAATACTCAAGTTATTATATGAAAAGTAGTAATAATGTTTGTAACATTTTTCAAAAAAAGTTTTGGTATGCCAATTTTGAGTATATATCTGTGGTGTTTGGGAGAAACATGGTAACTCCATTTTAAAAATTGCGTCTTTACGTCCACTTTACATCGACCTAGAATCTAAACGGGTGGAACATCTAAAAGAAATTGCAAACTTTTCAACATTAAATATTAAAAATGATGCTGAAGCTTCCATGGCATTATTCCACAATAGACCTTCGTAGAAAAGCCGGTTTTGAATTGCTTCACGAAAGAATTCTTTTGTTTGTATATTTTTTGTATCTATTTATTAATTTATTTTATATATACTTATGTACCTTATAATTTATATAACACATAACCATTAAGTCGTTTTTTTCAGTTATAAGATTCAATTTTTCATAAAAAACATTAAGTACATACATATATACATATTCATGTATTGTATATGGGTTAATATTTCAAAACATTGATATTTTTCATTCCAAATTAGACCCTCGCTATTAAGTAACAGTTATCCTGAATAAGCTGGATGCAAAAATTGAGACAGTGGATTTAAAACCTTTTGGAATTTGTGACCTTCCAATATTGCCTAGTGTATTTGGTGCTTTCTGTTTGTGAAAACCAAGTATTTTATTTCTTTACAGATTGAAAATTATCTTTCTGAAGTGATCAGAAGGCTTCTCGATGGACAATTAAAAAAAAAGCTGTCATTAATGTTCTTTGGGCGTTAGAATATTATAGCCATCGAAGACTTATGCTACATTTCCACCTAACGCTAATCTGAGATTTAATAAGATTTACCTCAAATCTTCTTTAAATCTCGAAGATTTACCAAACAAATACACTAGTCAACAATATTAAAGGAACACATTTTTTTTCAATTTTTGTTAGCGTTTTTTGAAGAGTTGTATCTTTGTGACGAGTGGTCGTATTGAGTTGAAATAAAAAGCATTTTACAGCTTTATGTTTTTTGTTTCGAGATTTGTTTGCAAACAAATTTGTTTGAAGTACCGTTATTGCGTTATTGCAAAAAATGAAACGAGACAACAAAATTATTTTGTTTTTATTTTTTTTGAAGGTCCTCATTTCTATGGATAAATTTTTTTGAGTCAATTAAATGTCATGATCAGATACCTTGTTTATTCAGCTTCAATTCAGTTTTTTTGTTGTTTTCATACGATTTTTTTTGACATGGTTTATCTGACTTTGAATGAAAAAAGATACTTTTAGCCTTGATTACCAATATCTCAGCAAATAATGACGTTATAAAAAATTCAAAGACAGTTTTGGATTAGTTAGATACTTTTTTGAATTGAAATGAACATTAAACAAAAAAATAAAAAAAATTAATTTAAAAAAATTTTCAAACAAAAAAACTTGATTTTTTTAATTTTTTTTTTTTTTGAAAAATGTAATTTTTTTTCATTTCCATTCAAAAAAGTATCTAACTAATGCAAAACTGTGAAAAAAATCCACTGGAATTGCGGTTTTCTTGTCATTTTGATGACAACTTCGCATTGTTTAGGAACACCACAATTTGTTCCTTTACCTGGTTTGTAAGACTTTGAAGTTTTGGTGAGGAAAAACGGTTCGATGAATCAATTTGAAAATTTACAAGAATATTGATGATTTAAAAGTCTATAAATTTGCATACCAACGCCAGCCATGCAATCAATATTTGCAACGAAAAAAAAAAGATTTACGAAAAGACCACAAAACGTCGGTTTTTAGTACTTTTTTTAAACTAACGGTGAACGGTAAAAAAAATAATTTCTACAAAATCATAAAAAAATCTTGTAAAACGCTTTTTCATATTTCCAAAACTGTCTTTGAATTTTTTATAACGTCATTATTTGCTGAGATATTGGTAATCAAGGCTAAAAGTATCTTTTTTCATTCAAAGTCAGATAAACCATGTCAAAAAAAAATCGTATGAAAACAACAAAAAAACTGAATTGAAGCTGAATAAACAAGGTATCTGATCATGACATTTAGTTGACTCAAAAAAATTTATCCATAGAAATGAGGACCTTCAAAAAAAATAAAAACAAAATAATTTTGTTGTCTCGTCTCATTTTTTGCAATAACGCAATAACGGTACTTCAAAAAAATTTGTTTGAAAACAAATCTCGAAACAAAAAACATAAAGCTGTAAAATGCTTTTTATTTCAACTCAATACAACCACTCGTCACAAAGATACAGCTCTTCAAAAAACGCTAACAAAAATTGAAAAAAAATTTGTTCCTTTAATATTGTTGACTAGTGTATATTTTGTAAATCTTGAAGATTAGAAATTAATCTTGTTAAATCTTCCTAGGACAAATACTTACAAATGGAAATAACCTATTCTTGTATGGCGCTGAAGGATTCATTCATGGCTGAATTCAGTTCTTCACTAAGGAAAGATTCTATTTCACTTCCTCTTCATAAGAAAACATGAAACCATTTTAGGTGCTGTCAAAATAAATCTTTTTTTAAATCTTTTTGAGCGGTCGTAGCCATCCTTCAATGGAAAGTTTTTGGCTTGGCAGAGGGGCAAGAAACTATATTTTGACGTTAACATAATATTTCGTTCCAAATGTCGCCCAGGAGCCCTAAGATTTCATGATTCCCGAGCATAAAATTAAAACTCAAAAATTTCCATTTTCATTTCCAAATCTAATTTAGCATAGGTTTGCATAGAGATTGTAGCCATATTTCAATAAAATTTACTAGTGTCTGTTAAATCCACAATAATATTTATCTTTCTTTGGAAAACTAAAAGCTTTCATATGCATGCTCTGCTTTGCAATAATAGGGGTATTCATGCAACTGCGTAAAACACTAGATAAGTTTACGATTTGGTTAATTTTATCTTTTGGTTAATGAACTGTCAAATTTTGTATGGGAAATGGTTTACACAATTCGGTTAATTTTATCCAATGATTTAGCTGCGGAAAATTAACCAAATATTTGGTTAAACTTATCCAAACGTCATTGTGACTTTTAGAGATTGAATTAGGCGTGTTTGTGACTTTAAGAATCAGGCATGTTTAGAAACATGATATAAATGATAATATCTCGGAGAACTAAAAAAGTTCTGAATGTGTTCTGTTATTATTGCATTGCAATTAGTTGGTGATAAAAGTTGTGAATTAAAACGTAGTTTACACAAAAAAAAATAATTAGAAGGTCCGCATTTACTCAACGATTAAAGGCTCTGCCCAACCAACGCGAAATTATAGCGAAGCATTCACAAAGACAGTTTTTTGTTGTTTTTTAGTATTGAGATCATTCACTTTAATTTCGTGTTGGTTTGGGATAGCCTTTAGGAAAGCTACTTTTCGTAAATTATTAAGGTATCAGATGCCAAAAAGAGCAAGAAAAGAGGTCGGGATACCACATTAGTTATCAAAAATACCAGTCCACCCCCTAAACGAACAAACCTTAATCCTCTTAATGCTTCGGATTTACCTTGTCCGGTTCAGGTAGCGAATGAAGATTTAGTGACGGTTCCCAGCAATATTCCTGAAGCGGATTGTATTACTATATCTAATATAGTTACCGATCCAAGGCCCATCAAAGCTGTCTCCAAACCGAAAACAATTTTCATATCTCGACTTGAACCAGATATTGTTCCTGAAGAGATTGTAAGCCACTTAATAGCTAGAAATTGTATCCCTACAAATACTTCTATTAAGTGTACAAAAATCAGTAAGGTTAATAGTTTTGTCTCATCATTTAAAATAGTTACACATTCTTCGTTCTTTGATTCTATTTGCGATATTGGTAATTGGCCTCCTGAAGCTCTTATCAAAGAATTTTCAATTAGAAAAAATAGACATTCAAGAAATTCACCCAAAAAAGCAACCCCAAAAAACTTAATAGGATTACCCTCTTCTATCAAAATGTAAGAGGGCTTCGTACTAAAACTGCTGATATCTATGTTAACTCCCAGGCATTTTCACATGACATCTTTATTTTGACAGAAACCTGGCTCAATTCAAGCTTTTTGGACACGGAACTTTTTTATGAAGAGTTCTTAGTTTGTAGAAAAGATCGTCATGTTGATAAACCCAAAGAAGTGGGAGGTGGTGTTTTGATCGCAATTCGAAATAAATTTATATCTTCACGTATTATATTTCCTTTTAATTTATCAATTGAACTAATTTGCATAAAGTTAGCCATACAGTCAAAATTTATTTATATATTAAATGCTTACATTCCCCCAAAAAGCGCGAACGCAGTCTATGTTGAACTCTCTAAGGCTCTAGATTTTATTATTGAATTGTCTTGCTCCAATAGCACCTTATTACTTCTCGGAGATTTTAATTTACCGTCAATAGAGTGGATTCCTTCTGAGGATGAATGTTTTCAAGAAGCATCTTTAACGTCTTCACAAACTGAGCTTCAGCTTTTGGATAGAATTATTGCAACTGACTTACAGCAAGTAAGCTGTATTAAAAATTCAAAGAATCGAATTCTCGATTTAGTATTTTCATCTGACGCTATTAGTACTCTTGTCCTAGAATCTAGTTCAGGAATATCTAATATAGATAGTTACCATCCTCCTTTGGATATAGTTCTTGACTTGAGCAGTCATATTATAGAAAATAGCAACGCTTATGATCGCTCATATACTTTGGACTTCAGAAAGGCAAACTTTCAGTTACTCTCCGAAGAATTAGCTAGATCTGGTATTGAAAATATATCAGTATCCAGCAATATTGACGAAGCAGTTAATAACTTTAATACCATACTTAATAATTGCATAAATAACACTATCCCTATAAAAACACTAAAAAATACGAATTTTTGCCACTCATGGTATACGAAAGAGTTAAAGTCGCTCCGAAATAGAAGAAATAGAGCATGGAAAGTATATTTAAAAACTCTTTCTTCAGTTGACCACAACTCTTACATTGCCCTTTTCGAAGAATTCAAATCTCTTTCAAAGTCTCTATACACCAATCATGTATACGAAATGGGAAGATCTCTTAAAGAAGACCCTAAGGCATTTTGGAAGTTTGTTAATTCGAAGAAAAACTCAGATGGTTACCCGGCAAACTTCATATATGAAAATTGTGCGTTGAAAGAAACCATCGATATTTGCAACGCATTTGCGAAAAACTTTCGTAACTCTTTTGTGGACACGCCTTTTGATATTGATGAAGATTACTTCAGAAATTTACACTCCTATGCCCAAACGAATTGCAATAATTTCGCTGTGGAACAGAGTACTGTTTTAGAATTACTATCATCGTTAAATGATGATTTCTCATCTCGACCAGATGGAATTCCCCCAATATTATTGAAAAAGTGTAGACATATTCTAGCTGAACCTCTTCAATTTTTGTTTGAGCTTTCTATTAAATCAGGGAAATTTCCTTGTTTATGGAAAACTTCATTCCTAACTCCAATTTTTAAAAAGGGTGATAAAACTGATATTTCGAATTATAGGCCTATATCCAAACTGTCATGTATACCAAAGCTCTTTGAACAAGTTGTGTGTGAGACTTTAGCATTCCATACCAAGAATTTAGTATGTGATCAACAGCATGGGTTTGTGAGAAGAAAATCAACAGTAACAAACCTACTTACGTTCTTGCATAAATGTTCTAATGCCTTAGAAAATGTAAGTGAAGTTGATTGCATATACACCGATTTCTCTAAAGCGTTCGACCAACTTAGTCACAACATTATTATCTTCAAACTTAAAGCTTTTGGTTTTCCAACTTTCTTTATCACATGGATAAAGTCATATCTTGAAAATAGATCGTACCTAGTAAAATTTAGAAACTGCCTTTCAAATGCATTCATTGCTCACTCCGGTGTGCCCCAGGGAAGTCATCTAGGCCCATTTCTATTTATCCTGGCTATAAATGATGTTGTTTCATGTATACGCTCTAGTGATATACTTATATTTGCTGATGATATGAAGATATTTAAGTCAATAAAAGCTAACCATGACCACGTTCTTCTGCAAGCTGATATTGACAGTTTCAACATTTGGTGTGGTAAGAACGGTCTTTCTCTTAACCCTATTAAATGCCAAACAATTACTTTCTCCAGAAAGCGAATGGCAAGTGCTTTTGATTATTCCATTTCGCAGCAAAAACTTTGTCGAGTCTTTAGTTTCAAGGACTTGGGTGTTAACTTTAGCTCAAATTTAGAATTCACTGAACACATTAATTACATCGTTAATAAAGCAAGCTCCATGCTTGGATTTATAAAACGTTGGGCTAAGGAATTTAGTGATCCATATGTTACCCTTTCCTTATACAATTGTTATGTACGACCTCATCTAGAGTACGCCTCGCAAATATGGTCTCCCTTTTATGAAATTCATAAAAATCGTATTGAATCAATACAGCATAAATTCATTCGCTTTGCTTTGAAGGGTCTTCCTTGGGCTGATCCGTACAACCTTCCACCATATGAACATCGGATCCAGCTACTGCAGGTACAAACCTTATATCAAAGGCGTGTTAATAATGATTTACTATTTCTTCACCAACTTATAAATGGCCAAATAGATGCTCCTGATTTGTTAGCCTGTATAGGCATAAACTACCCCGGAGGATCTCACCACCTGCGAAGATTTGAACTATTACACGTTAATTTCCATAGAACTAACTACGGTATACATGAGCCTCTTAACCGCATGTGCAAGATTTTTAATTTAAACAGCTCCTCTGTTGATTTTAACATTAGTAAGATGGGATTAAAGAAAATATTTCGAACCAGTGCTCCACGGTTGTGATTGTTCTTATTTTTGATACCACGTGTATGACTAAAGTATTTTGTATATTGTTTGATTATGTATTTATATTAATTTTTTGTTTGATTTTGTTAATGTATTAGTATATTATTATTATACATGTGTTAGATTGCCTTATTTTACTAACCACTAACACATGCACTTATGATGAGCCTCTGATTGTAGGTTGCAGCTTGCTCTAAGCTCACTACAACTAAGAATCTGAAGTGTAAAAAAAAAAAAAAAAAAAATAAAAAGGTAGAACTATAAATTCCCACCCAAACCAATTTTTTTTTTTTTTTTTTTTTTTTTTTTTTTTTTTTGTGGTCAACGAATGATTCGCACTGGTTTGGAAGATTCTGAATAGTCGGAAGCTGTTAGAAACAGATGTCATTAGCCAATGCAAAGTATCTTTCTAAACTCTCAAAATCAGAACTAAGCCATAATTTACTTTTTCTCTTTTTTTCGTTCCTACCTCAATAAATTTCTGTTTCACTTTCGTGAAGTGTACTCGGGGGCGCTCTAATCACTTCCGAAAGCAAAAGTTAACGAAAATGAAGAAAAGTACATTATGGGCGTGACATATGATTTGTTTGTATTCGCTGATTTTCGTCTGACCACTGCCGTGAGCTTGCGACTTATATATTTCTAACTTACAACGCGACTATTGTCATGTATATTAAGGTAGAACTATAATAATTGTTGATAGTTTACTGAAGTTGTCGGTTGAATATGAGCGAATACATGAAAACCATACTCATCTCACGGGAATAAAACTGACATTTGTTGAAGTTGGAACGAGAAAAAGAGAGGGATGATTCAGTTTACTTAAGTGGAATATTTTTCACTTCTTCTTTTGACTGTTTGGAAAGCAACTTTTCGTGGGTTTTAATCCAGGTTTTTTGTCACTTGAGTTGAGTTGAAATGGTATTGAGATTCCAGCAAAAAGAATAGCATTGATGTATTTATTCCAATGCAAAACAAATATAATTGAATTAACAGGACTACTTACTACACGTATCTATTAAAACAAATATATATTTGTACAGGTAGACACACATGCAAATAAACAGACCATAATGCATTATCTGTAAAACTAACTCCTCGACCCAAGCCGAACGCGCCCAAATATTTGACGTTTAACGAACAGCTGATTCACTTACACAGCATTTAACCAAATTAATAAAAAGGTCGTTCATGCAAACTTTTTCGTTAATAACTCTATAATATCCTCTTTAAAGCAAGGGGTCGTAGTATTTGATTAAATCTAACGATTTTTTAAGTTGGGGCAATGACAAAAAAATATATTTGCTCCGGTAATTAGATGGATATTTAATTTTGCGGATGGTTTCAGGAGTTTGAAGAAAAAAAAAGAACAAATAATAACATGGATATAAAAGCATGCACGACAATGTCGCACGAACTGGCTCTTGTGGTTCAAGGATTTTGCGTGACTAAACATTTTTTAGCAATACATAATTATATTTGTATGATATTTGAACGAAAAAATGTCAAAAAATTCAAAACTACTAAAAACACTGTAAATGTGTTTAGGTAGATGCAATATTATTGATTCTTCTAGAAGAACCAAAACACAACCAATGTAATGAAAACTTGAAAATCAAAAAATTATGTTAGGGAAATGACGCCGAAGGGTGTTTTATGAGCATCAAATCAGAGTTATTAGAAAATTAGATGGTTTATATTATTTATCATGTAGGTCCTTATAAAAACACGGACGAGTTAGCTTGTTTAATTTGTATGCCATACGGTTTAATTAAAAACACGCGTGAGAGGAATGACAAATTCGCTTAACGAAAAACTAAATCGTTGCCTAAACTTGAAATATAAAAGACTACCAAGCAGGACACAAGGTTTAGCCGAGTATTGTAAAAGTCCTAAATGAATAAAACTCTCTTACTTCAATTTTCATAAGAAGCAATTCTGTCCTGTTAAACAACAAAAAAATAAGTTTTCTATTTTGAGCCTAAACATTTTTTTTTTATTTCCATGCATCATTAGATTTTTTGTATCGTTTTTAGTTTCGTTGCTAAAATTCATTTCATTGCGGTAAGTTAGGCCTGAGGACACGTCAGGGGACATTTTGGGTGTTTAAATGGAGACAGCAGCTATGATAGTATTTGTTTACTTTTTTTTGGAGCGAATGTCAGAACCTGTTTGTTTTAAGCCATCTTAAACTTATAATATAATTTTTTATTTCGGTTCAAAAATAAAGGAAACTGAAATATTAATATTTTGAAAAATTTACCCATTTAAGTAGATGTACCCTCAAAATAATAAAAATAAATATATACATACACTGCGATTTACTCGAATATAGATAATTTTTGTTTGTATAAAAGCTACTGTAAAGTCCCGGTAATTGCATGCATTTTTAAAATTCTTAAGTGAAGTAAGGTTTTGGAACTTCTGAAGGGAATGCACTCCAAAAAATATTTTGCTGTTCCAAGAATCGCGAATTTTCCAAAGCTTTCAAAAAGCGTCGTAAAATTAAACAACGAAATTTGGTTCATTTGAATAAAAGCAGTTGTGAAATTACTTGCATTCGTCAATATTTCTTAAGAAAACTAGTGCAAAATTATAGTTCAGTAAAGTTAACGTGAAATAGACAAATTTTGATTAAAAATGGGAAGATAACAAATTTTTAATACAGCCAAGAGATAAAAATTGACGTTTACCACGCGGAAGGTTATTCAAACCGCCAAATTGCAAAAAAAAATTGAGGGTAGTGCAATTTGTGTTGACAATTATTTAAAAGGTATAGTAGAGGAACAATAGCCCGAAATAGTGCATTATTCAGGAACCCGGGGAACCTGCTCCGATTTTTTTTGAAATTTAGGAAATTGAAATAAGGAAAAAGTTTACAATTAAAAAATCGACGCTCTCAACAGGAAATACAAAGGAAAGACATCTACTGTGATCTCACCATCTAACAGACGTAAAATCATTCGAATTGCCTCCAATTCCAGCTATTCCACATCAAAAATCAAACTCGAAGCAGGGGTAAATGCAAGCAAATCGACTGTCCGGCGTGTTATTCTTAGTGCTGGACATCTAAAGGGGTTAAAGCTGACAAAAAAAACCTGAATGTCGTGAGTAAGGAGCATCGACTTAAGTTTGCGAAACATCATATGGCTTGGATGGCTACAACTTTTATTTTCATGATTTGCGCAAAGAGGAACGAATTTTAACAGGCCATCATAGCCGAGAGGGTGGAGTAATGGTCTAATGGGAATAACCTACAAGGAAGTATTGGAATCAGCTTTTCCTAAGCTGAAGGATTTTTTTTTACCTTTGCCATGGATCTTGCAACAGAACAACGCACCAACCTATACTGCTCGTATTGTAAAGTCGTATATTGTTACCCAACAAGTTGAAGTGATGAATTGGCCACCATATTTTAAAACCTTTGCTTACCACAACACATAAGTGTGTTATGGCCACTAAAGCTGGCCACAAACAGCGTTGTCACAAAGTGCCCGATCGGGCCTTTGGCCCCCTCTTTTATATTTTGGCCCTTGGCCCGGGCCTATTAGAAATGGCCCTCAAATGTTAACCTTAGAAGATTTAACATAATTATCTGAAAAATATAAAAACGGATAATCGAATAGGTCATCATATGAAATTTTTCGCTCGGTAATGAGCCTTAAAGATTGTTTGAAGGGTAATTTGAGTAATTGTACCTTTTATTCCTAAAACCAGATTTTGTAAAACGAATCAAGATATCCCTACATAAGGTGTTTTTCTTTTTTATTTCAGAATAGAGCTCTGATGAACAGATTCGAGCATGGTGAGCATGTTCTGTACATCATTTGAACCAAGCGTGTTCTCAGCGCTCTGAATTGCTATTGAAACACACGTGAACGCTTCTGTTCCGCATTAAATTCTGTCTACACATTTATTTTATTTCAGAACGAAAAAAGAAAAAAAATTAGCTCTGACCGCTCGGAGTTAAAAAAGAAACGCAATTTTTTGACAGGTCAGGCTCTGCTCTGAACTTAAAAAGAAAAAAGTCTTTAAAATATTACGAAGTTATAAGTTATTTTTATTTATTTTTATTTAATGGCCCAAAGCCAAAAGATGTCTTTAAATTTTAACAAATATGACGCATTTGTGATTTTTGTTTTAGTTTAAACTTTATGAAAAAGATTCAATACATTAAATAAATTATAACATAATACATACAAATACGACATTATGAATTGTAGTTAAATTTTTTAAGGAAGGCTTTTATGTAAAATATGTGGCCCCAGCTTTCATCAAATGGCCCCCAAAAAATTTGGAAAAGGCCCTCATTGCTTTTTTCTTCGCGGCAACGCTGACCACAACACACCGTTTAGTACAATTTTGTTTTGCCTTTATTCAAGTGATCTACAGTGTCCTTATAAATGTCATTTTTTTAAGTTGGTGCGCCCCCTTATTTCTTCCAAATGTACGATTTCAGCTCATTATTTTACCGTTAACTCGGCCCTTAACACGAAAGAAGTTTTATATGGAAACAAATTTTGTAAAATGTTCAATCGAATTCTAAATTTTTATAACTTTAGTAATAATTGATAGAAACACTTAAATTTCGGTACTACTATAGCCTTTTATGACTATATCTAAGATTCTGTACAAAACTCATAAAAAAGTCGAAACCGAATATTTCCTCAATCTTAAAGCGATAGAGGAAAATCGAATTTCCCTTATGCCTATTAATTAGGAAATAACTCCCTAGCAGACGATTTCCAATAATTTTGTATTCAAGATAAATAAAATTTTTACAAAAATTATATTTCAACCGATTGGAAATCGGTGTGTAGACATTTTTTTCTTTCTATATTCGGTTTTTTTTTTTGTGAAATATTTAGGTACTAACAAAATTTCAATTTCGTAGAAAAATAATAAATTATTTCAACTAGTTATACCTAGAAGCGGATCTAGGATTTGGTTGTAGGGGGAAGGCTCAAGACTTCTTTTAGAAAAAAATCTCAATAATTAACTCCCAAACGCTTTTTATCCATACATTTTTTTTCTTTGAATGTAGGCCAGTTGGAGAGTCAGAAAAGATTTAGAATATTTACATGTTGTTCATTGTAAAAATGTAAATTTTGTGTCTGATTACAGAATCCGATCAATGAGATGCGGAGGAAATCAGACTTAACCATAACGATTATGCAACTCGCAATATTTTAACTCCGAGGGTCAGCAAAACATCCGCATACGCATCAAATTCAATCATAGGAAGTCCGCCGGACGATGGACGGACTGTAAAAATATCGATTCACGAAACTTTCTTACGGGGATGTCATTGTTGACACATATCAATTCAAATGTCATTTGTAAAAAGAAAGTGAATAAACAATTGGTAAAATGGCGTTAGAACCAAAAAGATGGAATTAAGATTAAAAGCGACAAGCTTTTTCGATCTGCCCGATCGATGGTTTGTAAGTTAAATCTCCTTAAAACGTCAAAAGTTTTAGGGAGTGCGGTTGACATGCGAATTCACTAATTCAGTACCAAATCCCAAATTTTCAAACTATGTTATCGACATTCCTGCATTTTTTTCACCAGGATTCCGCAGCCCTTTCATCGAAATCTGTAAAATGGGTGATTATGTATTGACTTTTTTGTTATAAGCGAAGTGTCAAAATTGAATCCTTTCGCAGCTCAATCATCGGATTCTGTTATCGGGATGATTATTTTGTTTTTAATAATAAGGCAAACAAATAAAATTTTTAATTTTGAGACATTTGGAAAGAAATATCAATTCTAATTTTAGTGTCAAAACAAAACTTAGACTCTACCAACTTAATTTTTATTTCGGGCCAAAAGAAAATTTTAATTTTAGTCTAATCTTCCAAATAAAATGACGACTTTCATCATTCCTATAATTCAACTAAGTACTTTACTAATGAAAATGATAATTAAAATACTAAATGTAAATTTATATTTGTACCTACCTAACTTTGGGTTCGAAATAAACTTTGTGTTTGGCGAGAAATAATTATTTGGCATACAAATAATCACTGATCTTACTTCCTTAACGTCTCAAAATTACAAATAAATAAAACTTTTAATGCCACCTTAGTTAGATAAGGTAGAACGTGCCTTTTAGGTATTATTGGTTCAACCTAAGGAAAGAGTAATAAACTCATGCTCTGATGATGATGATAATCCAACACTCCCAACTCTTCCGCACGCCTTCCAACTTAGTTAAATTTCATTTTATATATTGCAACTTATCCATACAACTTATCCTCCCGCGTCGGTCGTCATCATCTCCCCATTGAGCCAATCAGAAGAGCTAAAGCTTTGTGATCGTTGTAATTGTGGGGATAATGGCAAATAGGAAGTTAAGTAGTCTAATACTAACACAACAAGGCCTTCGAATTGCCCCTCCGTGTTGCAAGCTCCTAATCTAAACTCCGATACAGACTTGAAGCAGCAAACATAAACAAAAAAGAAGGTAGACAAAATATCGGAGCCAAACAAAAAAGCAACAAAAAGGGACAGGTGTGTTCCTGGTTGTTTTTCTTTCTATGCCTTATGGTTGTTGCAAAACCAGTGCAACCAATCAAAAACTGTATCTTCGACGATTTGTTTATCTTTCAAGTTGCTTCTTGAGTTGATTGTCATTACCCAGTGCCCTATAGCTGCTAAAAAAAATAGTAAGTAGGTAGTAATATGTATTTTCACTAATAATTTCAATACCTTACGTTTACTGTATATAACTTTTGTTTATCTATTGCTGACGTATCAACATCAAACTGATCAAACAAATCAAACATTTTGACAATGATTAAGTTCAAACAAAAAAATATGAACTTACATACACTGACGAGCTTAAGTATTCGTAATATGATTTTTTGTACAGCAAATGAAATATTTCGATATACATGATCCGATCGCGAATTTCTAATACCAAAATAGAAAAACAAAAACACAGAGCTCGAGTATCGAACGGAAAGCAATGATTTTTGATACCATTCCATTGCAATCCATTGGCATAAAAATCCTATTCTGGCAATTCAAAGAAGAGAATTTAGATTTCCAATACGCATCCTGAGCGTTACCAGTGAGAAAAAAACATAAGCGCACCTGGAGTTAGCTGAGTATACAAAGACCACTTCAGCTAGAAGCTCTTCGTTGAGCATAAACTTAATACAGACGTCAGCAATCTTTGGTCTCAGTACTGCATGGCATCATCAGCAAAGAAGTCAAAATCTACGTACGCTCCGCTCGCTACCCATCCACCTCGGAGGAAAGAACCCGTGATATGTGTTGATGAATTTGAGCACCGGAAGTGACAGAAGATGCACATGATGAAGCGACAACCACAGGTTTTATAAAAATCCAAGAAACTGGCTGCGGGTTTTAAGACCGAAATGCTATACGGACTCTTCGAAATAGCGAAAGTAAGTAAGGAAAAAGTAGATATGTTTAAGCAGCTGCTAAATGGGAATTATGCAGAATGAGTGATAGGCCAAGAAGAGAATCCACCTTCAGTAAGTGAAGATCTAATCCCATCACATGGTATAGAAAAAGTTGGCCTAGCTATGAAAAGCTTAGGAAGAACAAGGCCACCGGTTGTGATGGACTACCAACGGACCTCTTAACACATCACCTCCGTTTATTTTGAAAGACGAATTATCTGAGGGTCTTAAGCCGTTCTGAACACTCCAATTCGTCGCAGATTGACTTAATATCAATTTTTGAAACTGAAACGAGTACGGGAAAAAACCAAACCAAAAAATCTCAATCCACGAATGAGGCCGTAGAGAAGATATCCAGCGAAGAATAAGAAACTGCAATGGCTTCTCGGTTTGGCGAAGCAAATATGGGTTTAAAATTATTTACGCATAAAACGAAGCGCATGCTCTATAAAACCTTCATACCGGCAGTCGTGCTTAACGACACCGAGTGTTGGACAATAAACAGGAAGGGACAGCTGAATCAAGTTCCTTTCGAAAGAAAAAATCCTTCGACAGATATTTGGTCCTGTGAGTGAGAACAGTGATTAGTGCAGAAGATCAAATCGCAAACCGTATGAGAATTGGATGTAGTCCAAAAAGTTTCACATCAACCGAATGAACAACAATCCTCCAGCTGTCAATAGAGTCTTCAAATCTTTGCTCAGGTTCAAGGCAGCATAAAAGAGGAAGAACGAACCTCTAGCCAGGAGACCAAGTAATCCCCGATGCCAGAGTGCTTTTTGAATGACTGCAAGCAGTAGGTTTGCCCGAGATAGTGCAAAACTGAAAATTTTCGTGTCCCCAGGCTGAGACTCTTAACGGTTCGGGGGCCTATTAAATAAGTAACTACAAACCTATTTTCCGCGAAATAAGTTGAAAAGTGCCGGTTATGTAAGCTTTAAACAGGGTTGCCAGTTTGGGGGTTTTCCCCCAGATTAAGGTTTTTTTTTCATCGTTGGGGGGAAATCTGGGGTGAAGAAATGTCTGAGGGGAAATCTGGGTGTATTATTTTTAAAGTTGTAGTACCTCGTGGCTTGATGGTTAGTGCGTATAGGACTGTCATGCCGAAGGTGTGGGTTCGATTCCCAGCCGTGCCACCTAAAAACAGAAATGTTTTATTCGAGGTACTGCCTCTTGCGAGGAACTGACAAATCCTCCAAGAGTATACTTGTCATGAAAAAGTGCATCTCATTTAGCCGTTCGGACTCGGCAAAAAACTGTAGGTCCCCTCCATTTCTGCCAACAAAACACGCACACAGGAATGGTTGTGAGTTGTAAGTCACTAGGCCCTGGTTCTCCATGAGCTGCTGCGCCACCCAATTTATTTATTTATATTTTATTTTTATAGTTAAATTTTTTAAAGTTGTATGTATAGCTTAGTTTTCTTCATTTTAAAAATAACGTCGTCTAAGAATTGAAACAGCTGATATTTAGATTTTTGTTATGCTGGTAATATTTGGGGCCGTGTGTGCAAAAGTGGTGTAACCCATATTTTGGAAAAATTGATAATTTTGTCTCGTAGTTCCACATTTAAGCATTAAAAGTCATCAAAGCGAAAATTCCAAATTCTTAAATATCTAAGCTTTCCAAAAATGTGACTTATCCTTCTTGAATATCACATGAAAGACTATGATCGATTAAAAATGAAAAATATGCTAAAAAAAGTGGGTTACACCACTTTTCCACTCACGACCTCATTTGTGATTGAGATATTCTTTACATTCTGGAACGCAGAATTTTACGCTGAAAAATGTCGCTAGTGAAAACGACTGCAAAAATGAAGATGACGAGCGTAGATATTATTTCATTTTTTTTTTAAGTTTTATTGAAAGAAAAAATAAATTTGGAAGTTGGAAACAAAAATCTAGGGGCTTTTTTTGTCCAAATGTGGAAATCTGGGGGTTTCTAAATTTTTCTGGGGGAACAATTTTTGTTCATCTGGGAACACTGGCCTTAAACAACCACGTATCAAATAAAAAGACTGTTTATAGTCATATCTGTTGCATTGGCAGTATTACCATTTGTCGAATACTTTTTTCCATCAGTGTATCAATGTTCCATAAAGAAAAGCCAATGATAGAGATGCACAACATCCAAGTTCCAAGCACTGAAAGAATTAAGAGATACACCCTGCCACTCCACACTCAAGACATATACAGATACACACTTAACTTAAACTATTCCAACACGAAGAATCTTTTTCAAGAAATGAGATGTATTTTTAAATGAAATGTTATTTAAAGAGTGCTGCCACTTCTATTCAATTTAAAGCAAACAAAGGGCGTTTATCTTTTTTAGCTCCGAGCAGAACCCGAGTTATCAAATAAATAATTATATTTCTTTTTTAGATCAGAGACTTCAGAGCTGAGTGTGTTCAGATTGCGATCTATGAGCTCCGAATTAAATAACTGAACAGAAAGAGTTAAATGCTGAACACAAGAATTTGAAAAGTGAAATGTCAAATGTTGACAGCTTAGTGTTCGGGTGTGTTTGTAAAATAACCGAGAGCGCTGAGAATACCCTTGGTTTAGAAGACGTTCAGAATTTTCTGGACATGCTCGGACTCTGTTCAGAGCTCTATTCTGAACTAAAAAAGCAATCTAATTCCCATTTAGATTCAAATATGTATTCGCAAAACATCCATTAAAGTTCGTTGACTCAAAGTCAGTAAAATTTAAACTTTCTTATGTCGAATATAGATACAGTTTTGGAGATTTGGAGATTTGGATCTAACATCAGTAGAAATGTAAGAAAATTGCGAAGAATGCATGATTGATGTAAAATGAATGGGAGCAAAAATCACTGTAAACTTTTTATTGTCAAATGAATGCTGATTGATGAAATTGGAATCGAAGTCTCAAAGTGAAGTCAATGACGTTCTTTTACAACAGTTTTCGCAGTAAGTGCACTCTTATGGACTTTGAAAAAAAGAAAAATATATTTTCATTACCGTTAAAAAATATCTTTAAGACCTCTCTCCAAAAACGTCAATTTGGTTGCACTCATACCTTAAGTTCTACAGGCCAAATATTCTAGGTTAAGGTTTTTAACCCATAAAAGAAACAACGCAAACAAAACATTTTGCAACGCTTACTATGCGCGTTAAAGAAAATATTTGTAAAAAGTGGCTACACTGTAATGTATCAATAGACTATGTAAAACTTGAACGCCCGATACCTCCTTCAATATATTTATGATTATTTCACGAGATTCAACTGACGATGACAGTGAATGAAGGAGAAGGTGTAATCAAGAAAGGGAAAATATACACGATGACTTTGTTAAAAACGAAGACTGGGCTTGGGATTGGATATGACTATATGGGTAAATCGGGATGAAGATGAAGATGGAGAAGTTGGACACAAGAAAGAAAAAAAATATAAGTATTCAAAAAAAAAGGCTTAAAAAAGATATCCAAGAAGATATCACAATTTCTCAGAAATTGGTCATCATGACGCGTTTATTCTCTAGGGGAGAATGAATCTCTTTGTCTGGCGATAATGGTGTACCTATTACTTTTATTTTTTGATTTCGAAAAAAAATACCAGACACACAGAACCTGGCTTACAATAGGCTAGTTCAGACTGCCTGCGAGGTCTCTAGAACTCCCTTCCGCCACTTGGATAGAGAATGAAAAAGTTAATACATATAATGAACAAGATTATTTAAAGGTCTTAAAAAACAGCTATCTATTATTTTTCAGTCGATTGATTTTGTTAAATGAAACGTATAATGATTGCGATAAAGCAAATTTTATTAATAAATTGCAAGACTGGGTCGCACGTATACCTACCTTATCTTGTAGTTCAAGACTTTATATGGTGGTTAAGCACTGATGAAGAGGTAAGGTATTGGTTTGGTGAGACTCATTATAAAATAACGAAAATTAAGCAATTTTTGTACCACAAAAAACATCTGTAAAACAGTAAAATAACTTTTGAACAGTCAAATCTAATATACACTAGTCAAAAAAATTAAAGGAACAAGATTTTTTTTTCAATTTTTTGTTAGTGTTTTTTGGAGAGCTGTATCTTTGTGATGAGTGGTCGTATAGAGTTGAAACAAAAAGCATTCTATAGCTTTATGTTTCTTGTTTTGGGATTTGTTTGCAAACAATTGTTTTTTTTACGGAACCGTTATTGCTTTATTGCAAGAAATGACTGAAGACAAGAAACATAAAGCTGTAAAATTCTCTGTGTTTCAACTCAATTTGACACACTCATCAGTCATCACAAAAATACAGCTCTTCAAAAAACACAAACAAAAAATTCTTGTTTCTTCAAATTTTTTGACTTGTGTTAATTTTTTTCAAATTGTGAAAAATTATTTCTTTTGAAGGTTACCGTGTTCATGTTAGTTTTTTATGTAAAAGCTTCTTAATGTAGTTTTTTTGGGACGAGGATCAAGATAGAAGTACAATGTCACCCACGCAAGTTTCAATAATGTTTAAATCTTCAATGTATAGGTTTCAAGGAGAAAAAATGGTCTAAATGGTATACAAATTTAGTAGGTGTCATAAAAGGAAAATCTATCTGTTTTAGGCAGCAAGATTAAAAGAGGCTACACTGTTGCATACAGCTTTGTCAAGGACCCGGTGAAGTATGGAAAACACCACAAAAGAAGAGTCAGCAAAGCAACAACATGTCAGGAAAGGCGCGGGCGATACTGAGAGCTGTTTCAAAATTAAGACAGAAACAGGCGTAAAAGCTCGTAGATCGACTGTTCATCGCGTGATACAGAAGGACAACCATATTCGCCATGAAAAATGAAAAGGAAACCACCATTAAATGCGGTAATTAAAGGCCAGCGGCTGGATTTAGCAACAAGTCGTCGTCTTTTTTGATGAAAAAAAAAGTTAATTTAGACGAACCTGATTGACACAGCTGTTATTTCCATGATTTGGGAAGAGAAGAAATACATCTTCGAAGGCGGCACATCAAAGGAGGTGGTGTAATGGTGTGGGGACCTATAAGCTATTACGAAACTGTGGGACTGGATTTCCAAAGATCCAAAATGACGGCAGCCACTTACAAGTCGCAGTTTTCTGAGATATGTATTTGGTGGAAAGCGATGGACTTTCCAACAAGACAATGCACCAATACACACCGCATGGACAACAAAAGCCTGGATTCAGAACCAAAATGTAAACCTACTCACATGGCCGCCATATTCACCCGACCTGAACATCATGGAAAACGTGTGGGGAAGGAAATATAATGAAACGGAAAGACGCATTCCAACAATTGGCCAAATGTAACTCATTTAATCAGTGACAAACCTGTATTCGTTAATTTTTTGTATTAATGAATTTTGGTTCGTAACTATTTCTAGACGAAAAAAGTGTATTTCGATCCAAATACCACTGAATTGCCCTAAAATAACTTTTTTCTGGAGCAGTAAAAAATCTTTGGAAATTTTTTGATTTTAAAAGGTTTTTAAATACACAACACCCCATTTAAACTTCAACAAACCCTTCACTACCTCTTTTCCTGATAGAGAGGAGTGGGAAAACAATCAACCTTTCAGTAATGAATCTACGATAACTGTCTTCACTGATGGTTCGAAGATGGACACTGGAGTTGGAGCAGGAATTTTCTCGGAAACTCTGGGACAGACTAGCTGGGCAGTGACAAAAGCAGCTACGCAAATATCAATGATGGCGATACCACGAGTTGATGTCCCCCTTTTTATTGATAGCAATAAAGGAAATTCCTGCCACCGAGATACATTCGAAGCGTTAAGTGGAATACAATTTCCTAGGGTATCACAACGGATCTACATAGATCTAAGTGTGACGGTAACAAGATCAACTGTCAGCCCTTCTACCTAACCTAACCTAAATCATCGACATAGCTATCCTTCAAAAGATTTTGACAGTTTATGGCGGGACAGATGGGGGACGAACATTATTTTAACGGAAAAAGTGTCTTATGGTCTAAATGTAACCCAATTATTATTATAAAATCACTCTTTTCCTGCAGTAAAACAAACTGAAAATTCTGATTCTTATTGATTCGACAGCTTCTTCATCATAAGAAACCTAAACTTACTCTAATGTCTTCATTTTCCCCATTTCCCTAAAAATTATTTCAAAAATAAATCATTTCACAACCGTACTGTATGGTTACTTGATGAAAAATGATTTGTTTAAATGATCTTTTCAGATCCTTATCGTGACAGGATCATTTTCTATCCGAATTTTATTTTTCTGATCACAAACAAAAGATACAGGAAAAAAGTATTAAGATCCCAAATTGTATCGTTCGCGAACTGTATCTTGTGTGGTGGTTTCTAGGAAGATCTATAAAGAATGATAAAGATCCGTACAAAAATATGCCTAAAAGATGGCATCAGCATCTTTTCCATCACTTTCTTAAATCCATATACCATACGACTATCACAATCGAATATTTCCCCAACTCTTTCCGCAGCTATGCAGTGTTTAACAGTTGGCATAATCCATGTTAGGGTGAATTCTTCACTAACTCTTCGCCACACAAAGAACTTCACCGGGATTGCCAAACAACTGCAGTTAAAAAAAAAATACATCTGTTTGTAAAGCTAACAAAAAAAAATAAGTGAAGTGGCCACTGTGGGCAACTTTTAAATGCGTACTTGAAAGTTTGATTCATCTAACCACAAGACGTAAGGCTAGGGCCGCACTTGCGATTTCAATCGCGCGACTATTTTTTTTTTATTTTTATTAGAATGAAATAACGCACATGCTACCGAGAAATCACGATTAAGGCTGGAAACGCACTTGCGAATTTCTGTCGCCGCGAAAAAACGGTCACAATTCAATACAATTTCTTGATCGCATGTGCATTCATTCACTTTGTGACTCATGTTTTCTATTTTTTGCGACGAAATTATTGTGCGACTAAAATATCAAGTGCCTTCCTAGCCTAAAAGTCGAATATTTGTGGTATTTTTCTGGCGATGCGATTGTCGAAATAAAACAAACGCACTTAGATGTTTAGATGTTTGTGCTCACACTTACGATTTAACATAGTGCGACCATAAAATCGTAGTAGCAACTATAAAAAAGTTATGCACGCACTTTTGATTTTCAATCGTACGATTATCTAGTCGCAAGAAATGAGACACATAGTTTTTATCTTAGGCTAGGATTGCACTTGCGATTTTCTGTCGCATCGACTAAAAAAAGTGATAGCAGCTTAGAAAATTTTTTTTTTGTCGCAAAATGAAATGAAATGAGCTTTTTGCGATCAAATAATCGCGTTACAGATAACCACAAGTGAGTGCATATAAATAGTTTTTTTTTAAACGCAATAAAAAGGAAACCACAAGGTCGTTCCGGGAGTGCTACGATATCCCGCAAACCAAAATCTCGAATAACGAAATCTCGCATTTTTTTAAAAATCTCGAATAACGAAATCTCGCAAATTAAAAATCTTGTTTTTCATAATCTCGCAATTACAAAATCTCGCTTTTCACAATCTCGCATTTACAGTTTGAACCTAAGAATCTCACAAATTTCAACCAAAATCTCGCAATTTAAAATCTCGCAAATCAAAATCTCGCAACTTCAAATATCACAGCAACAAATCGCACACGGCTTTTAGAAAAATTTGTCTTTTTTTTTTGAGAATATACCTACCCAAGAGCACTTTGGATAATTTTCCTTCCAACTAATAACTGTACTTGTCAATAAAAAAAATGTGTACATCCTTTATTACTGTTAATAACCTCTATAGTCATTTACGCGTTCATAATGGAACTAAAAGTATTTTCTTGTTCAAGGCCAAACACGAGTAATGCGATTTGCACATGACACTTTACAACTGGATGTACCATCTCTATGTTCTCTCTCCTTACTGTTCTTTTCAAAGCAATAATATTGAAAATCAAAAGTTCAAATTAATAAATAACAGTGTGGTCTTAAAGTACCCAGACACTGGATTATATATTTTGCAGTAGGTAGGATATCTCGCAAAATTGAATTGCATTGCAACAAATACATTTTTTTAATCAAAATCTCGCAAATTTAAATCTCGCGCGAGATTTTAATTTGCGAGATTTTGATTAAAAAAATTTATTTGTTGCAAGTCAATTCAATTTTGCGAGATTTTAATATGCGAGATTTTAGTTTGCGGGATTTCGTTACTGCGAGATTATGAAAAGCGGGATTTTGTAATTGCAGGATTATGAAAAGCGAGATTTTGTAATTGCGAGATTTCGTTATGCGAGATTTCGAATGCGAGATTTTGATTTGCGAGATTTCGTAGCCAACCCGGTCGTTCCCAGTCTAATCATCAACAAGATATGTATTATTAATCGTTGCGATTGCCTTGACACATGTGCGTGCATTCCCATTATAAGCTGTATGTTGTATTTTTTGTGATTAAAGAATCGCGCGGTAGATGACCGCAAGAGCAAGTGAGTGCAATAATTTGTTGAGATTCTGATTTTTTGTGCGGTCCTAGCTTAAGACCAATCCTCGTCGATTAAAATGTTGGCATTTTATCCTATTCCAGGCGAAACTTTTTTTCTAAGGGCCATGGTCTTTTCCTCGCCGTGCAACCATTTGAAGCACCTTCTGTGAGTTTTCTTCTCACGGCTCTTGCGAAGATTTTTGACGGCCATTCGTATCATAAACCGCCTGCCCTATGGGTGGTGATTTTTTTTCCACTTTTTCCTTTGTGATAAAGTGGTGTTCTCGTTTTCCGAAACCGATCTAGAACCTTTTTTACGACACAGCGAAAATTTCACTTTTTTAACTACAGATCGGGTGACTAATACTTCGACCAAGGCTGAAGGTGCTAATTGGCAAGTTATGCATTCGTAAAAAAAATTGGACTCGAGATTTTGATCAGACTTAGCATCACGATGATAGGGTAGACGAAAAACTTGGACAGTTCAATCTGTCTGTCTGTTCGACTACAGCCGAATCAATTTGACGGATCGATTTTCTTAAAACTTGGTACATAGTGGTTTTTGGTGATTCTCTCCAAATATTTTTTTTTCATTTTTTCTTAGAACCAAAAATAACGAGACCTGCCATACGATTTTTCTTAGCAGTTTTACAAAATCTTATTGTTCTCAAAACGCCTCCACAACTTTGCTTAAAAAAAATCAATAAACTTTTTTTTAGTAAAGTCTACGATTGGATAGGTTACCATTTTCCAAAAATGGTTATAATTAGTAGTAGAAAAAATCGTTTTATATTTTCGATTTCAATATTTTTGTATATACAGATATAGTTTTTTTATCAACATTTTCAAAAAAGTATTTTTTGGATTTTTAAAAAATGCTTCTTTTTTTTAAATCAAATATTTCGAAAAGGACATAATCTGGACTCTCTAATCTAAGCTATTTCAAGAAAAAAATTTACTTCTATGAAAAAAAAACAACGGTAGGTACCTTCCATACAAATGTTGAAAACCATTAAGGAAAATATTTTTTTTTCTTAAAAACGGGTCTTACGATTTTGATAGAATGTTCTTACTGTCCGCTGAATGGATTTAAATTTAGTTTATTAATATACAAATTTCAAATAAGATTAAATAATATTGCATATCAAATCTTCAGGGTTGATTCAACAGTATAAGTCATGTAGATTTCATACATATCGTCGCTGTTTAAGCAAATTGGCATAACTCAAAAAATGCGATTTTCCAGTTAATGATACCTAAATCTGTAAAATGGGCAGAACCCAAACCAGATGGATGTTTTGCCAATCTTGACTTTGAAAAATATAATAAAAATGCCCTTGCTCAGAAAAGTTAAAGTTGAGTTATGCTGGTTACTTAAACAGCGAAGATCAGTTTCAGTTTAAAAATAAAAAATATTTAAATCATCTAGATTTTTATTTAAACGGAGTAGGAGGAGTTTTATATTACGAGCAGCTTGGGTTAATTTAAAACGGTATTAAAATCTTGTATCTTGTTAAATATTGAACCTGCTGAAGAATAAGATACTGATAATTGATTATTTTCCCTGAGTGTTGAGCGAGTTTTATTCTTTTCAACACTTTTTTTTACTTTGGGCTACTGAGATCTATTACACTGGTCAACACAAATTTTATGCCTGCATCATAGAATCATTTACGCAAGATATTTTAAGATGTAAGACTAAGATACACCAAAACGCTAGAGCGTGTAGGCTGATTTGAAAAAAAAACATATGAGAGGCGTGTCTATGTTCCCCTGCTTAGATAGGAGGGGTACTTTTCTTTTTAAATGTACCTACTTAAATTAGAAAAAAATATATAAAAAAACAGCGGAAACACTAAAAAGATCACAGTAAATTTTTACTTGCGATATACATAGGTACTATAGGGCAAATTTTGGATTCGTGCAAAAAAAAAAAAATTTTTGAGATAACAATCAAACATGACATAATGATGATAGAGAGCACTCAAAAAAAGGGTGGCACAATTCTGTCTGCCCTCAACCTACAGCCTTAACCACTGAACCGATTTTCTTCATATTTTGGACTTAAGGCTTTTTTGTAATTCTCCAGAGGGGAAATTCAAATTTTTTTTTAGCTCCAAAAATAACGGTACTTGCCATACAACCGTTAAGAAAAAGATAATTTATCTTAAAAATGGCTCCAACGATTTTGATAAAAAAATCTGTGTGTTATTGTATATATGGTGTACTTTTTTGTATGAAAAAAATTCCAAAAACTGTTATTAACGGTACCTGCCATATAACGGTTTTTCTGATTTTCTACTTTCTCTTTAACGGCTCAACCTATTTCAATAAATTTTCTTATACAAAAGTCCCTTTAACATGTCAATAATATTGCATACACTGAGGGAAAAAATGCAATTTAAAATCTAATAGAAAATATTTGATTTAAAGTTGAACAATATTCAATGAATCATATTTAATTTCACGTTGAAAACCTGTTAAATTAAATAGACAACGTAGATTTAAAAAAAGCCAACTTAGTTTCATAGCGAAACGTATTCAATTTTACATTGAAATCAACTTTTCGAACATTTGAAGTACACTCAATGTAATTTCAAAGTGCAACATGCTAATATTTTTTTTTATTTAATCGAAAAAAATTATTACTTTTCTCATATTTATTTTTATAATTTGTTTAATGAATGGGTTTCCATTTTACTTTAAATCAATAACTGAACGAAGTTGAATTAAAGTATTAAAAAAGTATTTTAAAATGTTTATGTATTTCAATCAACGATGCTTGTAGTTTAATCGAAGTTGATACGTATTGTTTTAAAGATGGATGAACTCAAATCAAAGATGATGACCTCTCAACTGAAGAGGAAAACATGGTTAAATCAAATTATAAAAAAATAGTTTATAAGAAAACTGCTCCAACGATTGTTTTTCTAAATGAACGTGCAGTATTTTCCATTTCAGAGATACCCTGTATATAGCAAAATGCATTAGCATCACTTAAACACATTCCTAATAACATTTTAAGGTCCTTGAATACAAACAAATTTGTGTAGTTTGTGACACAAGTGTGCTCTAGAAATACCACACGAGCGTAACAATTACCCTCCCCACTCCTTTTTGACAGAAAATATTTAAAAACAAATACCTATTTATTGATTCTATGAAAACTATGGTAACTTTATTTTTACTACCAACTCCACAAAAGCACACTTTAGGGGGATGTGGGTATTTTTCCGTCATTTTGGAGCATGACGAAATAAAAAAATGTATTTTGCTGAGTTGTGTTATCTGTTTACCATCTAATAGTCTCGTCCCGTTTGTCATCTTTAATCAATAAAACCTCAATTTACCTAATTGTTTTAAAAATGTATTAAAAGAAAAAGATTTGTAATCAAACTGCTACATTCATTTTTGTCTCCACTGTGCTACATTCACCGCACCGACCGACGACGGCGACACAAGGGCCACTGCTCACGCATTGTATGACAAAAACCACAATGTTAATTGTTTAATTAAAACCTCGATTACACAAAACCAATACAAGTGAGAATAATCATTATTGTCTCAGGTTTTCGACAGCTAAATTTATATTTTTTATGAGTGTCGTTCATGTATCAATGAGGTCTTGCAGATGTCAATAATGTGAACGAACCTGATGTTCCACAATCCACATCCATGAGCCAGACCCACACCAAATGTCCAGAGCGAGGGTGAGATTAACGCAAGAAAATACCTTTACATAAAAAAGATATAAAACTGACTGTATTGTACCTACAACGAAAATAAACAAGTCACTCTCACTTATAATGAAATTCTAATTATTTTACGGTTCTGTGTTGCTTGATTCAAGCTGTTTCTCGGGTTCACGCTGTTTTGAGAGGTCGCTGCGGCTTGTGTATATGCTGCACAGGGTTTGAATTTGAGTAAAGGTCTGGCACTGGTTATGGCTCTGACTCTGACTCTGGCTCTGGAAACTCTGGATTATCTCATTCGGATCCCTCTACACATTCGAAACAAAAAAAAATATAAAAAAAAATAACACAAAACGACGCGGAGACGCGACGCGACGCGGTACCAGTTTATAATATGCTTGGCAAAATTAAGCCATTAAAGTCTTGTACCTTCTCTTTGTTTTGCTTCAATCTGTTTTCTTAGGCTACCGGATTTTTTATTTTATTTTTGTAAGTCTTTTTCTATACATACATACATACATCCATACACAACACTACACACAACATGCATACACACAAATGCATACATACAAACACATTTATATTTAAATGAAATGCACGTTGAATATTTCCAACGCAAAAATATACATAAATAAGTTGAATTGAGTTGAGTCGAGGCTCGAGAGGCTCAGGCTTTGACTGTAGGTATCTACATATATGATGGGCGATGGGGCATGCATGGGGCTTATACCAGATTCCTACTCTGCCATGAAACTTGGAATGTAAAGTGATGTCTGATGTGTAGAAATGGAGATTTTATTAACTTTGGACCTCTGAATCAGCTCAGTAATATAATAATTATGCTTTGGAGTTTTTATTTGTTATTTTTTTTTTAGTTTTTTTGTTGTTGCTTGAATAAAGTTGTCGCGATCGATATTTGGGGATCTGTGATGTAGACCGGATAAAAAGAAGCATGATTTAGATGAATTTGTTATTACATAATTTGTATATAGCTAGGCAAGCTGATGATATTTTTTTAGGTAGGTTTACATTATGTACAAATACGAGTAGTTATAATATGTTGGTACCTCTATAGAAATATGTATTTTCAATTCTGAGAATTTAGAACTTCTTAGCCTCTTGATCAAAATAAGTTACCTACTTGAACAAAGTTTTCTTGAATAAGATATGCTACAAACTGAGCGAGCCAAGACGTTTTATGATCTTAGCTCAGCTTTTGAATAAATCGTCATAAAATAAGGCACTTGTTCTAAGCATTTCTTCTTCTCTTCAGAAGAAGATCGGTGATTCTGACCCCAATCGAAAAGGCGATAGGTCTTGAAGGAAGTTCTGCAGAATAAGACGGGATATATCCCTAGAAAGCTTATTATTTTAATACGATAAAAACGATTACACATTATACAAGAATTTATTTAAAAGAACTTTATAAACTTCAATTATGAAGACACGATTTATTTCCTGAACGCAACTGGAACTGCAGTCGGAAGTGCTGTTAAAAAGTGTCAAACATGCTATTTTTACGTGCCCACAATACAGCTTTCTTTATAAATTTAATATAAATTGAAAAAGGAGAGTTTGAAGCCAGATTCAACCACTATGCAAGCCCGTATCGAGATGAAATGGACTTTGTTCGACTTGATTGCGCTCACGATTTTCAAACGTCAAAAAAGCTGCAGACAAAAGTCAAATGTTGGCCACTTCGTCCAGCTGCGGCTGCAGCTCCGTCTGCAGCTACGTTGTGTATGTTGTGTTGTGTTCAATTCATTGAATTTGTGTGTATTCAACATTATGACAGCTATTCCAGATGCAGCTTCAGTTGCAGCTCCGTCTCCATTGTGTTCAGCCAGTTAAGCGTTCACTTTTATAATTTCTATCCAAACACTGGATGAGCGTTTAGTTATCATTGAAATTGTTGCTACGAATGGAACTTCCTTCTACGATTTTGGAAAACAGAAGAACTTGAAGTACAAACTCCAACTCCCAGACTTTTAGATACTCGATCAATGTAAAATGACAGTGTGCACGAGTATCAAAGACATTATCATAGTCTCCCGCCAATTTTCTCGTGAGCAAAAATCTACTTAATGTAAAACCTAATTTTTCAATGTTTCGAATATTTTTAATAAAAAAAACAATAAACAACATAATTCTCATCCTGAATAATATTTTGTTATCACTTTAGGTACCTAACCAAAACAAACTTCACAAACTCATTTGAAAGAAAATCGATATGATTTTAATGGATCAGAATTACCCCTTGAGAAGATAAGAAGGTAAGTCTTTGACAAAATTGGTAGTTTCAAACCGATTCTGCAAAGGATTTTACAAAATTTATATTTGATTTTTATTTAAACCATCGATAATTTTTTTTCTTCGTAACCTTACAAACCAAAAACAAACTAAACATTAAGTCGATAGATTGTTCAGATTAATGTTAAATAACTCACTTAGTCGAGATCGGTTAGATGAAATTATTACCCTCGTCTTCTAGGTACAATATATGCCTTTCAGCGGAGTTTGATTCATCATCGCCGTTATACTCGTATAATTTTCAGAAATGATTTATCCATATTCTCAGTGCAGCCCGCAATACTACTACGACGACGTTTCCCGGATCATCACTATTGATGTCGAAGTTCTTATTACCTTTTCTTAAAATTTCCGGACTTCATTCCTGCTATAATATGACATCCCTCTTTTTATTTAACCGTGAACTACTGATCCCCCTTCGGAGAAGCCGGTGTTCCCTTTTCTTCTTCTGTTCATAAAGCTTATCAAAGTTCTAGTCCTTCTATACTGTGTCGCTTTCTTTCTTCGTCAAACCATTGGTTTTATTGTGGTTGTCGTCTAAGGATCAATACGTCAAGGGTGGCATCCCGGATGACTTTTTGGCAGTTTTAACACTGCTTTGGTTATCAATACTTGATAGTGGCGATTTTGTTCGTAAAAGGACATAGTTATCTCTTAAGACTCAAACCGTCCATTATCGGATTCCCTGTTTTGGCTTTGCTATAGCTATATCCCTGAAAGTACTAAGGCTACAATGAGGTAGTTGGCCATGTTAATTTTGGCTTTGGTAAATTTCGGATATTCTTGAAAGGAGAGGATAACCTTGGGTTGATCGCAATGTAATCAACCTATAAATGACGGCTGATTGTTCAAAAGTTCTTCATGTCCGCTTTTTTATATTTAGATTTGTGAATTGCGTGCTATAGCTACTGCAATCTTTCACCCAGTAGAAAATTCGATCAACCTGAGTCCATTCTCGGAGGTAGTATTGTGCAGGCTCTACTTTTCCTTTGTGGCACCAAAGATGTCTTCTCTTTCTAGCCTGGTATTTAAATAACCTAAGACCTGTTTAGATTGTGCTTTTTCACTACACCATGATGAGGGTTTTGTGAATAAAGAGGTTGAGGAGCTCTGTTCCCCTTGTCGATCTCACCTACAAAATCTTCGTCATGGCGGCCGGCGTAGTGAAAACTCACAATCTAAACAAGTCTAAGACACTGTGACTGTCAAAGCTAGGGCAGTGGTCATAAATGTGTTACCCAGGAGCTAATAGAACATGGGTTTAATGTCATCGTGAAAAAATTAACACGAAACATCTTCGTTCCTTTGCCAGCATAATCACCGGACACAACCTACTGAGATACCACAAAAAGAAAATGAGGCTCAGTACTGATGACCTTTGCAGAAGGTGCAGCGATGAAGAAGCACATGAGGATACTCATGCAATTCTTTTGTCACTGTTAAACAGTCTGAAATTTAAGAATAGAGAAACTTTCTAGAACTTCGGCTTATATCCTTCTGAACTTCGCCAACGCCTCTAAATGCCTTGACTGCTAATAGAACACACAGGTTTTTACATTAAGTGGGATGCAACTTCCTAGAGTATCACAACGGATCTACTTAGATCTAAGTGTAACGGTAACAAGATCAACTGTCAGCCCTTCTACCTATCCTAACATAGTGTCATCATGTTTTTTCTCTGCGGGGACATGTGGACATATGAGGCTTATGTTGGTGAATTTGGCCTTGAACAAATTGTCGTGAAGCACTCATTCGCATAATTGTCTGTCTCAAACGACAAATCCATACCATCCCAATATCAAAAATTAAAACAAAAAGAAACTGGGTACAACCCACACTAGTAACTTCCCGTTGGTGTCCTGTCCTCTTGAGTTTCGAGTATTTTATGCCAAGCACACTGTATTTGACATTATTCTGTTAATTATACTACTCGTTATTATAAATTTATAATTGAAACATTTTGAACGGCTGTCTCTTGGAAACTCTTGGGTCCGCAGAGACGATTTTGGGCTCTAGTTAATTTAAATTTAAATAATATCGAAAATTTCACGTTTTTTAAAATTTTTTTTACGATGATGCGCTCGGCGCTCGAAGGCGAAAACTTGGATTTTTGACTAGGCCAACATCATAATCTTATGCAACCACAAGGTTACTGGACTATAACTTCCAATGGGAGGTTTGAAATACACAGAAAACCACAGAGAGAAATGCTGTACTGAAAGGAAGAAAAACTCATTCAACAATTCTGTGCAAAACAAAAGTGGAGACTTTTCCAAATAATATGCTACAATTATTTCGCTCACCCAACAGCGTACTGCAGAACGAAAAGTAGAATGAAATTTTTTGTTTATGTTTTCGATGGGACTTTTCACGAATTTTCCTGTGGTCTCTTACAAGCAACGAAATTCTTACGAAAAAAACACAGTATTCACAATATTCATGAAGAGTTTTTACCAAGTGTAAAAGTAAAACTAAAAACAAACGTAAAGAATTCTGCAGGTAGCCATGCTGTAGTGAAAGAAGCAAAAAAAAAAAAAAACTGAAAATGAGTGGAGACTTTTCCAAATAATCTCCACCAAATTATCAATTTCAATCATTCAACAGCGTACTTTACAGAATAACATTTTTTGTTTAAGCCTCTTACGCTGCTGATGCAAAACGAAAATTTTGGTTGATCTCCAAAAAGACAATAAAATGCTTACGAAAAACAAATATTCGTTGACAGTTTCAACAGTTAAAAAATGTTAGGACCTGTTGTATAAACGTGGTTCAAATATTTTTACTGGCTGATTTCGGCGAAATTACTGGGGTTCAGCGATAGTTCAAGGTTCAAGTATGTTATAGTAGCCAATGTAATGCCTGAACCGTCGTTGAACTTCATTTTATTAGCCAAAGTCAGTGAGTTAAAATTGCTGAACCAAGAGTTAAATATTTGTACAACTGGCACTTAACAAATGTTAAAGAATCAAGGGCAGCCATGCTGTAATGAAAGAAACAACAAAAATACACACGAAAACACACGAAACACACACAAATGTTATTTTTCCGAACACAATAAATGGGCTGGTTAATCGGTGGAGACTTTTCCAAATAATCTCCACCAAATTATCAATTTCAATCATTCAACAGCGTACTTTACAGAATAACATTTTTTGTTTAAGCCTCTTACGCTGCTGATGCAAAACGAAAATTTTGGTTGATCTCCAAAAAGACAATAAAATGCTTACGAAAAACAAATATTCGTTGACAGTTTCAACAGTTAAAAAATGTTAGGACCTGTTGTATAAACGTGGTTCAAATATTTTTACTGGCTGATTTCGGCGAAATTACTGGGGTTCAGCGATAGTTCAAGGTTCAAGTATGTTATAGTAGCCAATGTAATGCCTGAACCGTCGTTGAACTTCATTTTATTAGCCAAAGTCAGTGAGTTAAAATTGCTAAACCAAGAGTTAAATATTTGTACAACTGGCACTTAACAAATGTTAAAGAATCAAGGGCAGCCATGCTGTAATGAAAGAAACAACAAAAATACACACGAAAACACACGAAACACACACAAATGTTATTTTTCCGAACACAATAAATGGGCTGGTTAATCGGTTGCGAAAAAAGAGTGTAGACTTTTCCAAACAGACAAAGAGCCGACAGCAGATTTTGGAAGTGGATGTATAACCAAAATTGGAGTATGAGGGGCTATAGATAGGTACATGTATCGTGATATATATAACTATAGTAAATACATAGGTATTATAAATATATCCTTATCAAATAACTCTCTTATGTGTGGGAAGGAAGGAAGAGAGAGCTTTTTCATTTTATGATTTTTTAATAAAAAGCGCGCAAAAAGCTTCACTTCCGCCGACGACATGACCTTGCGTCGTGCGTCCACTATGCTGACATCCTTTGTTCTGTATCCGTTTTATTCCATGAAAAAGGATTTCGTGGGTTAAAATAGAAGACTCTTTTTTCTTGAATTGTTTTTCTATCTGAAATGTAGTTATTCCAACATGCATTCTTAACTCAATTTGTGAAAATTGGTATAAATGAAGGTCTCTTTAATATTTTAATTATCTATGGCCTTTTGAGTAAAGAAGTTTCAACACTAGTAAGCCCGACATAGGATATAAACGAGGTGGTCACGGTGAAGTAACATTACAAAACTACAAAAAAATCACATTTCATTTATATATATTTCCTTCAAATGCATTTGTTGGTTAGTGTAAGGATGATAAAAAAAATAAAGAAAATACACTGCATTCGAGTAGGTATAGGTTTGTACACATATAAGTAAGTTGATAGATGCCGACCTTGGAACCTTTTTGTTGTCAATTTTAGGGATTGATTTCGAGGAAAGCAGGTCAACATTTTTCGGAAATGTAACCTGTTTCACGTTTTTGTGCCCAGAGATATAGAAAAAGGTCCTTCTTGGAAAAAAAATCCACAAAAGACAATTATAACTGAGGGAGGAATACAAAAGTGTCCAAAAATACATACATTGCAAACTCATCTCATTTAGAGGGTACCTCTACGTCATCTGTTGAATATGGACCTATAGCATTGAAATAACAAAATGTCTTATTGTTTGTTTGCTATTCCGATTTCCTTTTCTGTTTATTATTATTTTTTTTTTGCTTTTAACACTTGATAAAGATGCTTCAAATAGGGTTCAATAAAACCATACATAGCCTATTATTAATTGTTAAAGAACACATTTGAACTAATAGATAGATAGGTACGCTGAGAAAAATACATCTTTCCATCTTTGAAGGGTTGAGTAGATAAGAAAAATAAAATGTAGGTACTTGGTCTCTTATAATTAAAGCTGCTTAGCCTAGATAGAGCTAAATCGAGCCTATTGGATTAAAAAACTCGCGCCAATGATTTTTCAAAAATATTGTACGATAACACAAGGGCTTGCAGATATTGGTCAAATATATTTTAAAATTAAAAACGTTTGTTTGGGTCTATTAAAGAAAAAATATGTTGTTATTAAAACGAATAAGTTCACACAAAAGATATCTATGGTATGAGCTAACCGCGCTAGCGTATACGAAGAGAGTGATGGAACTTTTGTTTGGGATTACCATAAAGAGAGACACTTAAAACAAAATCGCTTCTAATTTCAAATTTGATGAAGACGCAACAGATCCGTATAGCTACAGTGCAGTCTACACAGTGGCTTAGCTCATAAGACAAAAATAAAAAAAAAAAATAATCATAATTATTTTGTTCCTTGAATTTTTATAATTACACTGTGTGACAAAATTTAAATTTTTGTCTCTAACATGAACCAAAATATATTTTTCTAAAGTATTTGGTGAACTGAATTCGAAGGCAAATTTGAAGTGATATTATTTCTTGAAGTAATTTATTTCGAATAAATTTGTATCGTCAACCGAAAGTATAAACATTTATCTTTGATATTTAAAAAGAATCTTTCATCCTAGAGAAATCATTAATTAGCTGTCAGGCCTCGTCTTAAACTACCTTATTCTGAAATATGCTAAACTCATAAATTTCAACTGGCGACTTCGAAAAGAGTAATAAAAATATTAATTAAAATCCAACTACATTTTATAAATCAAGTTTCATTTTTTAGATCTAGTTGCAAGTTTTGTGAAAAAGATGACCATGTGGTATAACCTAACCTCAATGTTCAAAAACGTTTTTTCTTAGCTTAGAGATATTTTAGAATGGGTTATCTCAAAGCTTGACGAGCTAGAGCAATTTTTAGACCAGATTCAAGTTTAGCGCATCAAGAGCCACTAGAAAAGTATATTTTGGTTTATGTAACAGAAACAAATTAAGGTAAGACCGCACACGCCGGAACTGCAGTTCAGCGGAACTGAACTTGAAAATATTTGTTTGTATGAAATTGTATGAGCTATATATTCACGGCACAGCACCATGCGGCAAAGTTGATAATCTGACCAACTACATATGCTGCGGCCTGAACTTCAGTTCAGTTCCGTTGCCGAAAAAAAATATTTTGAAGTTCAGCTGCGGTGCAGTTCCGCTGAAGTGCAGTTCCGTCGACGTTAACACAACGTTTTGTCTGCATTATCAAAAAAGGTCCCAGCTTTTGAAAAAAACATAAGCAATTATTCTTTAACGGTTTACTTATTTTGTTGTTTTTTATTTTTATTTACAAATTTTTTTCAAAGGTACTATGCATGTTTACAACATTTGAGGTATAAAAAGAAATGGATTTTGTATTAGTAACAAGTTTAAGCATTCAATTCCATGAACGAACAAAAAAATAATTTTAACACCAAACAAAGAACATTTTTAACTTCAAATGTCTGAAATCGCTCATTGTACCTACCTACTGATTTTATGAAGAAATCTCATCGAAATATACGAACATTTATGCAAAAGTATTCGAAAATACATAATAATAGTTTAGAAAATGTGGCATTACGAGAAAATCGATTTTTTCTACCCTATCCTAGTTAATATCTAAAATGAACAGATATTTAAAAAACAACTTCGTTCGTGTCTGTGGGTGAAGAAAGTAGTTTCTAATTCCCTTTACTATTTTTTTTGTATGTCTGAAAATTTGATCAAAATTCGTTGTCGCCTAGAAAGTATCGAGCTTATGTAGAAACTAAATGCGAAAAAAATTAAATTGTCAAAAATCGACCTAGAGTGGGCGACTGAGCGTGGAAAAAATATTTGTATGTTAAAAAGAACATTATCTAAAAAAATTACCACACAATTACAGCTCAACCTTTTGTCGATTTTGAGAAATTCCCCTTCTTTATTTTTGAGTGGACGTGTCAGTAGGCGGTTATTTATTCGGTTAAGTGGTTTGGATCGTATTTTTTTCTATAAAACCGAAACCACTTTGCTATGCAAGTTGAGATAAGATGAAATTAATTAGTTAAGTAAGGGTTGACAAAACAATATTCTAAACTATTCTAAACAGGTATAGCCTAAGCGATGTTTCAGTTCCAGTTCTTTTCTTCCTCCGACTCCGATCGCTTAGAATAGGATATTACTATTTCAAACAAATGTAAAATGACGAAAATTTCGGTTTTTCGTGTAAACGTTGAATGGTAGGTATAAAAAACAACTACAAATTTTGAACTTCATGTTAGGGGCCAGTTATAGCGATCAGGAAACAATTTCAAATGAAAAATTTACTTTGTTTTCAATCGCGTTGAAACACAAATGCCACGCCAATCAATGAAAAACACTCAAAGAATTTTTTGTGCAAATAAAACGTTCAATTTGTTTCTAAAAAATGTATTTCAACTTTTTTCCTGATGCAAATTAGTTTTTCGTATCAGGAAAATAATTTAATGCATTTTTAACAAAATATAATATTGTTCAAGTAAAATATATTCTTGTACAAAAACTTCCTTGAGTTATTTGTCATTGATTAGTTAAGCATTTTTGATTTAAATCGAATGAAAACATAGTAAATAATCTACCTATTTGAAAATTTTTCCTGATTCATTTTCCTGATCGCTATAACTGGCCCCTTACCCTCTACATATTTTTACTAAAGATCAGTTTTTCAGACCTGAGTCAATTTTGAGTTAGCTTATCCTGAAAAAAGATACAAATCTCAGGAGGATTAACTTTAACTTTCAGCTGTCGAAAATCTATTGAAATTGAAGTGCGATACTTTGGATATCGCCATTTCACTATCGACATAATCTGGTCTCTGAGCAGTCTCATCAAATTTGGTGATTTAATTCGGGATCTAAATTGACTAAAAAAAACTTATTTTAAGAGCTCACTCGTGTTTAACTCCGAACTGAACTGAAACCGATGATTTCAAAGGTGAACAGTTCGGTAGAAAGTCCGCATTACACTCTCAAATGACGAAGTTGTCAGTCAGTACCCACATAACTTTTAAAAAGTCATAATTTTGTTTACAAAAAATATTAAGACACTTTTTTGGAGGTTCAAGTCGCGCTCTTTGTTTTTTTTTAGTACACAAATACGAATACAACCCACCTCCCAATTCCAAAACCGCATGGAATTTAATCGGCACAGTTTTGCATTATGAAGAATCTGTGTTCAATCTGTCTTATTGACAACCATTAGGGCCAGTTTGCTCACAACTAATAATCATTAAACAATGATTATTGCCACTAGTAAATCTTCTCATTTGCTTTGAAGCCAACATTTTTATCAATGAATATAAAGTTTGAGTTTTAATTATCGTCGGGCTAATAAGCCAAGGTGAGCTGATAAGCGAGATTTACTTGGAACCTGTGAAAGTTATATAAATTAGAGATTTCAAATTAGAGTTTTCAAAAAACACCGATTTGCTCTCAATTGTGTTGCTTAAAAGAGTTTAAAAAAAATTAATCCACAGTGGTCACTTATGACTACGAATGGCAATTAAAGTGGATTAAAAAAGCTCTTTGTTATCAATAATTCAACAAGTCTAATACTTGGCTGATTTTTATATCAGTAGTACCTATAAAGAATTTGTATTTGACCTTGTTGTCAAATGCTTGTAGAACAGCGCTAATTGGAGATTCTGTGGCAAAGTCGGAAGCACTAACGTTTGATCATACTTTCACACATATTACCACTTATATTAAGCATTGAAAACAACGTTCGAATAGATTCGAAAGATAGATAAAGTTACATAGAAGGGGCCCCTGAACTTAAAACAAATTGCGTATGATAATGGCTGTCACTAGTTACTGACGAGCCCGAATGAGATCTAAATCAAGATTAAAAACTTTTTTGAATCAATTGTCCATAACTTTAAACGTTTCTTATTTTTTTTTTATTTAAATTATAATTAAAGATGTTGTGAGGGGAAGAGAATACTTATTCTCTACAGATATTGGAAATGCAACTGATGTTGTCATTAAAAGTGACTCTTTTGCTCCTCAATCAACAAATGCTTCATAAATCAGATGCTACTTTTGGGTGAGTTCAGGGCGAAATCAAGGTGATTTCAGGACTCAACGAACAAACCAATGTCTACGATGACGACGACACGTTGCGTCGCTCAACTTGCAGTCAAAATCGATAGGAATTTTTGACAGATTGCGAAAAGTAGTAAAAAGTAGCAATTTACCAAGCTGACATACTTACTCCAATCCTTCACTTCCTAAAACTGATTACCGATTTCAGTCCAAACAAATGTCAAAGTTCATATAGTAAAATATAAAATTAGACTATCATTGGTAGTTTTGAGATGCAGACGAACAGACCTACATATAACTATCATTAGAAATACATAATATTTGAAATTTTGTGTTGAAATTAATATTTTTCCCGAATAGGGATTTACCTCTTCAATATTCTAAGCATTTCGAGATATTTGAAATGTTCTGATTCCTGTATAGCCTGTCCCATGGTCCAACCCTTAGAACATTTTGAATTCCAGAATACAAAAAGGAATCATTTTTGCGAGATCTATGTCATTTGAATACCAAATTCTCTACACATAAATAATATCTAATAAATAATTGCTAAATTAAAAAATAAAAAGAATCTTGATTTTTTTATAAAGCATTCCGCTCATGATGTAGGTATATTTGGAGCTTTTTTCAATAAAAACAAGTTCTTTTTGAACTTAAATAATATCTACTATTTGTTCGAGCAAATATGGACCCAATAAATCAATAGAACTACGTTGGAGACTCAGAAACGTGCCGTTTTTTTTATTCCATATTTCTAACAATTTTTTCTTGCACAACAAATCGAACTGAAAACTCCAGTAGGTATGATGTTAAATATACTAAAATAAAAAAAAATAGAATCCCATATGATACAGTCAATCCCGCCATAATGCTACATTTTTTCTTAAATCAGCAACAGTTTGAATTCACATTACAAAAAACACACAAAATGCTGTTGACGTATGTAAGTGTTGCCAATAAGTGTTCTTCTTGTGCAATTTGTTTTCTATTTCATTACATATTCTTTCATAAATATATATATAATAAATTCGTTTTCATTAAATTCACTGGTTGCTCAGTAAAACTGGAAAATCATCAACAGAAACACATTGACATATTTCTAGATTGTAGGTAGTTCTTTTTGGCAAAAATTGTATTTGAAGAAATTTGAAACCAAAAAATTCTTTTAGCAAATGTATAGAACAAACGCGGGACAAAGTAGAGCTCCCTTAAACTTAAAATTTTTTTTGACATAAAAACACATTTTTAGTACCTCGTGGCTTGATGGTTAGTGCGTAGGACTGACATGCCGAAGGTGTGGGTTCGATTCCCAGCCGTGCCACCTAAAAACAGAAATGTTTTATTCGAGGAACTGCCTCTTGCGAGGAACTGACAAATCCTCCAAGAGTATACTTGTCATGAAAAAGTGCTTCTCATTTAGCCGTTCGGACTCGGCAAAAAACTATAGGTCCCCTCCATTCCTGCCAACAAACACGCACACAGGAATGGTTGTGAGTTGTAAGTCACTAGGCCCTGGTTCTCCATGAGCTGTTGCGCCACCCAATTTATTTTTATTTTTTTAAACACATTTAAATTGAATAAATAAAATAGTTTTATTTGTTTTTAATTAAATATAATCAATTAAGTAAATACTTTTTAATTTTATTAAAATATGGTTTTTAAAATAAATTTTCGGAGTTCTCAGAAATATCAAACAAAAAAAATTTTTTCTTTAGACTTTTTCGCAGTTATAGTTATATTTTCATTCTCACTCTGCCAAGTTTGAGAAGCTGTTAATTACTTAGTTGAATAGACCTTATAGTGTCCTGTCAAAAAAAGACAATCCAGACATAGAAGTGTCTCAAGTACTCAAGTCTACTGAACTTCTCAGCGTGTTAGACGTCTGTCAAATTTTTATGAAATTCTCTCAGAGAGATGCAAACTGCCGTAAAAATGTAGAACAGCTTAGTGGCAACCTTCGACAGCAATTTTGATTAGATTTTTTGTTTTTACTTTATTTGTACCTTCGTAGGTTTAAAACAAATATTTAATTAATTTATTTAACGTATTCAAACACAATTAAAACAACTAAATTATTTTGATTTTATTCATCTGCGATATCTGACTAATGTGTGGCGTTTGACATGCCAAACAATTTTTGCTCAAAGAAATGTCTTGGTCAGGAAAGGAAAATGTTTTACTCTCGCCCGTGAGTGTAACGATTACAGCAGTTTTGGTCAATGTTTGGAACAGACCTAATCGAACATCGTTGTTTCAAGAACTAAAAGTCCATGCTATATATCCGTTAAGTTTGATTAACTGAAAGTCTGAAGTAAACTGCTATTAGATTCATTGGTAGATAAAGGTACCAACGAGGTGGTTCAAATTGTATCCGTGGTTCAGCAGCAATTTTAACTCACCTTTTTCGATGGTTCCAGATTCAAGTATATGAAAGTTGAATATCAGTTAAATCGCCAAAATCGGTGAATCGAAATTGCTGAACCACGGATCAACCACGATACAACTGTCCTTTGGAGCAATTTTCGACAAAATGAACAAAAAAAAATCCAGAAACCGTTGTATTGTTGTGAAATGAGCATTTCAGAGGATCTCAAATGAAAATTAAAACTTTTGTAGGTACACAAGTGTATACACAAAAATACATACTCTGTAATAAATTTAAAGGAAATCCGTTGGGCTCTAGATTAATTATGGACCTGACAGATGGATCTGCAGACACACAGAACGACATACACCACTTCGCCATCATTCACAAATTGTCAAAAATTTCTATTGGTTTTAACAGAAAGCTGTGTGACTTCGTACGAAGTAGCAAGTTCGAAAACAGACATACATAATGTATTAGGCCTGTCCGTTTACTTCCCCAAACTGCCAATTTTAGTCCAATTTTTTTTTATATATTAAGTTTCACAGAACTTTTGCCAATTTTTGACAGAAAGCTAATGGTTTTTCCGATTGGGGGCAGAATGACAGTTCTTGTTCTAAAAAGAAGAGAAAATGCTTCTGGATTTTATTTCTGTATCGAAAACGCCATAACGGAAATATTGTAATGTTCTAATGACTCGTTCACACGGCATTACCCAGGAGGTTATTTTGAGACTTGATATGTTTGACAGTGCCATGAGCACACTACACATTCTCATTCGTTTATCTTCTACAAAAAGCAACGTGTGAACGAAACGCTTTGAAATCATGTGCCAGGAAAGGATGTGTATATTGACGAGCAATTATTCTGACGTATCTACTTGTTCGTCAGAATCCGCATGAGTTCGTCAGAACTAGTTCAGATTGATTTGATTTTGTTCAAGAGTTCTTCAAAACTGATGGTGGACAGTGACAAATGAGTTGAACGTTGTAATTGAAAATAGTATTTGTGCGAGGTGAAACGCATTCACTGTAACCACCCGCTTCTGACGAACAATATTCTGAAGAGTACGTCAGAACATTCGTCAGATTACGCATCAACTGTTATCTTATATTTGGTGTAGGTACATTTTTTGGAGTACATAAAGGTGCGTATACATTTGAGAATAAAAAGACTGCGAACAATTATTCTCAAGCACAAGTGCATACAGTCGTGAAATTAACTTACAAAGGGGTAGACAGCTATATCTGAGAGTCACTATCGAGAGTGAAGTCGAGAGTGACTACAAGTCAATCAAGTCATGTGAACAGTTCTATTCAGAACGAAGTCTAAAGTTTGATTAGGTACAACCTCACAGGGAATAATTAATAGCGCAAGTAAAAATTTTGATGGTGAAGGACAATACTGCTCAAAGATTTATATCGTTGTAATAAGAGTAGTTGTTAGTAGGTGTGAGAAATGTTTAATATGTTAAAATTTTGTGTACCAAATTTGTGTCAGTAAAGCGTAGGTCAAAGAACAGCGAAGTTGACTGTATCTTAAAATAATTTTAAAAGTTTAAAAATAACTAAAAAATAAAATAAAGTATGAAGGTACTCACGCCAATGGAAAGTACGTTGGTAAAGTATATGCATCCATTCTTATTATTATTTATAGACAGGTAGAATTTAATGAAGTTATTCCTTCTAGATCAGTTTTTTTTTAAATATTTTTTTTAAATTTATTTTAGTTTTATTTAAAGATGTTTGTTTTCATCATTATTATTTTTTTTTACTGTTTTATAAATCCAAATTATAGTGATGGGTTGGTTGGTTAATCCTTTAAGATTTCTTCATCACATGAAGGCATATCATATAAACATGCATTTTGCACCCACTTTTACCGGCGGCAATTCCAATTTATTTTCTTATAGGTTGGGTACCTAACTTTTCAACACACAACAATTAGGTATTTTCGTTTTGAACCCCTATTTTTGAACATAAATGTTGGGGATTTTTCGTATGAAACATTTTTTCTTAAACATTTGAAACAGCAGTGGTTTTTTGGTTATTATTTTTTTCTTGTTGTTATTTATAAACTTAAATTAAAAAACAATTCTGCTGTGGACCGAGATAAACAATAATACCGAATTTTGACATCGCGTTTTCTTATTATTATTATTATTATTATTATTATTATTATTATTATTATTATTATTATTATTATTATTATTATTTTCTTCGTTATGTTTATCACTTAAAACCGAATTTAACGACAGATATCATAGGTACGTAGGTAACACTTTAAATATTCCAACAATTTGTTTTATTTTTAATAATGTTTTGTTGCTTGCACAGACTTTTTATTTAGCAGTAAAATTATTAATATTATGTCCGAAGTGGTAAAAAATATACGAATTTATTATTATTTTCGTCTGTCTGCATAGAAATAAGGATCACCGCTGTCGTGTGAGCTGAGTAACAGAAGGAAGATACAAAATGTTTTTAACAATCACAGACACACAGAGATAAAATGTAATATCCATTAACAGGTTCGACTCCGATACAATACTAACACAGAATCCACCACCGGAGCTAAAACAGCGATCTCGCCAGTCAGAGCAGCAGTCACTAGCGACACTTTTTCCAACACTCTCTTTCTGAGGCTTCAAATGGATGGATTTTGGTTTGATTCACCAATACTCTGGCATAATGTTTGCTCTCCCAAAAGACCAGAAAAAAAAACAAATAAACAAAGTATAACACATGTTTATGCCCTAAATTTGTATACTGGTGTGTTGCTGCCCTGTCACCGCGGCCATCACCACCAGCACCGACACTGACACATCTATATTGACCTGAGATGCTTCGTACCTGCCTCTTGGGCTCGCAGATGGGTTGATTTAAATCCCAGAGCCAGAGCATGTATAGATACAGAGAGGAAGTATCATAGATACAGAACACATATACGCGACACAAACACATCGACAGAAGCACATCTACGGAAGCGTTATTTTGTTCACTGCGTTGTGTGCGGGTGTGGTGATGGTGAGCTGAAGCTGATCGGTGGTGATCGCAGAATTTATTATATTTTTACTTTATTTTTGTATTGTTGCCTAAGGGTTTTTATTTTCTGCAGCTACTGTTGTTCTTATTTTCAGAACGTGATCGCTGATATCGCATCGTCGCCGTCGTCGTCGTCGTCGTTGTTGCTTAGTTCAGTTGTGTGTCTGGCTGTAGCTGTAGTAGCGTGTACATGTTTGTTCAGCAGTTCACTTGTTTTCTGGCCACATGTTGACACCCATTTATATTTTTTTTATTCGTTCGATCGGATCGGTTGATGTCTTAAGTAAAAGAAAAATATTAGCTTCACAAAAAAATATAAGGCTCACTAATAATACCTACGCTCGCTTTGGTTTCGTTTTCTAAGTCTCCTCATACACGATGTGATTTGTTGGACCAACTTGGTGATCGTGTGTGTTATGTTGTGTTGCGTTGTGATCAATCGGAGTCGCATGATAATCAATAGAGAAACTTTGATTTTTAGGGGAGGAGTTTGATGTTGCACGAATAAATGTTCGCATATGGGTTTGTTTGTCAGACTTGAAGTAGGTACAAGAAGGACAGGGCCATGAAGAGAGGAAAAAGTTCCATGAATTAATTCGTATATTCAGCGTTTAAGACTCGACTCGACTCACCCGAGCCCAAGCATGATGGTGAAGCTGAAGTAGGTACGCAGACCTGTCAAAGTTAAAAAAACGTCTAAATCGTTCCTGTAGCATGATCACAATGTGAAGCTGTAGCTGTGAAGTAAAAATCAACTTTTTGTTTTGACCTGGCTATTTTATAGCCCACCACAAAGAAGCTTAAGCATTTCTTCAACAAAAGGTTAGGTACTAAAAATGGGAAGAATTTTTACCTACTTTTGCTGTTTACCTATGGATACCTACCACACATAAGACATAAATGATGCTCTATTTTTTGTATACCTATAGCTTTAATGTATATCCGGACAACAAAACAAAACAAACAGAATTTAATGAAGTTGTTAAAGACAATAATAAAATATGCATACCTACAGTAAAATCTCTAATAAGCTTACATCTTCGGGACCGTAGTTTTTCATCTGCTGAAGAAAATATCAAAGGAAGGCATTTTTGTCAAATTCTAATCTTTTCAGTTCATTTAACGTAACGTTTGCGCTGATTTGATTGACATTTGGGTTTTTCTGATTTTATACTAGGTATACAAACTGGCCCATCCCTACCTCACAGGTTTAAACAAATCTAAGCTACATTGTTAAAGGTTGATTATTATTGCTTTGTTCCAGAGAGTTTTGGGCAAAAATTAGCAGTCTGTCAAATTTTGATAAAACTCTCCCGAAAAAGTATGGAACGGTTTGGTGTCAACTTTTGGCAACTATTTTCTTCAACAACAGTACATTATTTATGTGTTTATCTGACATTTGACTAACGTCAACAAGGCATTCGACCAAAGAGTTTTTGCCCAAAGAAATTTCTTGGGCAGAATCTCTAAGGAAGATGAAATATTTTACTCTCTCATGAGTGCTCTCTTCTGTCCAAAATTACCCAATTTGTGAAGTGTGGAACAGGAATCGTGAAAAATTAGCCACAAGTATTAACAAAAAGCAACTTTGGTCAATGTTTGGAACAGACCTTATGTAGGCTTTAGTTGTAGGTCTTTTGTATTTATATTTATTGAGTAAATAAAACTGATTTTCGAACATGTTTCCGTTCTTATTCTGGTGAATTTAAGAATGTTATGAAAATATTGGCGCCTTTTTCATTATCATATACCAACTCCATTTGACATTTTGAAATTTCAATATGAATATTGTTAGCATTTTCCATGAACTAGCTCTTTTTCAGACATAGTCACAATCAGCTGCATTTTTATAAAGAAATATGTAAAGTGGGATATTCTAATAATAATGTATGCAAAAGTGTGTAGACTGCTAGAAAGTTTAAACATTTTTAACTAGAATCATACCCACACCTTAACATAAGGCTTTTCAAAAATGTCGTTTACAGTCGTATTTATAAAATTTGCCGAACTTAAGACTTTAAATGAACATTTTCCACTGTTGTCTAAAACAATGGAATTGGTTGTCTTATTATTGTATTGTGCTTCAAATGGGGAAAGTCTTAGTCTCAGAATTTTTTTGGTTAGCTCAACTTCTTATGCGTGACCCTACCGTACACCTGTCTACTGTCTACGGCCATGGTCCCAGGGTTTTTTTACCTAACGATAAAAATAAATAATATTACCCAACTGATTTTTTGTAATGAGTTTGCTTCACTACCCCACCCCTCCTTGCGTATACGCCCTTGATATGTGTATAGGAAATTATACCTACCTGCCTATCTTCGAAACCTCGAATCAGATAGTTGTTATGGAGAATCGGACATACCAAACTTAAACTGACGGCAATTAAATTTGATTGCTTTATTTGGAAGGAGAGTTTGCGTTTTTTTTCACCTGCAGAAACAAATAAAAAACTGATTAAGGCAACATACGGAGCAGAGTTGCCAATTTAACTCCAGTCCTTAGGTATTATTTATTTATTTATAAACTAAAGACTTATTTCTAAGTTGTTGCAAATGAACAACAATCCATTTAACAATATGAAAAGAATAATAAAAAGAAAACACGAAAAAAAAAACTTGGAAGGAGAACAGGATAGGTACAACATTAAATACGTACATAATGTAATTATTAACAAGACAAAATTGTAAAGCGTGCATTAGTTCGACCAAAATATTGTACTTGGCCATTTTCGGCGATTTTTTTTAAACGAATTAAGACAAAACGAAAACGAAAGCCTTTCTTTTTAAGTTTTATTTTTGAGCATATAAAATCCCACATTTGTACTGAAACACCGTTGCACAGTGGGATGAGAAGTAATTCCAGCGCGCCAAAAGTAGTTTTAAAAATGGTACATATCCAATATTTTTTTTCCAGCGACTTACTGATTTTACAAAATATCGATTTTGCCCCCATTAATGGCTGAACAATAAGCTAGAACACTGCACGTTCTCCAATAATGTTATCCTTATCATTAACAATGAGTAACATCATTCAAATTATGTCACTAGTTGTTAATATAAATCATTTTATTTAAACAATTTTTATATCATCTATTGTTTTTTTAAGGCCCGCCTTAAACTTGGAACCTACTGGAACCTCTTAATTATACTTCTATTAAAAAAAGTCAATGTCTATACTAACACTTTAACCAACATCGTTACCACCTACCACCAACTAAGAATTGTATTCAATTTTTAATGTAAAGAAACCTTTGGCCACGAAAATCAAAATGCTCTCCCGGGTGACACAAAATAAAGAACGTGGTAAGGTGTAGTTCGATGTAGTGAGTGTGTTCAGAGTCTTTTTTTGAAAAACCTCTAAAAACCTTCATCCAATACTTCTGGAGAACAAAAAATCTAAATTCAGTGCGATGCTATTTTTTTTTTTTTAATGCACTAAATCGAAAGAAGTAAAAAGTAGTTTTTGTACAACCATGAGGTTTCTAGTGCTCGACGCCAAATTGACAATTGAATTCTGAAAGCCAAACTAAAACATATTTTTAAAAACATATTCTTAAAAATATATTTTTTTTTAAGATTTTATTTATCCGATGGAAATCTTCAAAGACGCACTTGGTAAGAGTTGGTACCCAGAAGTGTGGGACTCTTACCGCACTAAAACCACCGGTGAATCAGAACCAATCTATGAAAGATCGACAAATAATTTTTCTTTCTTTATTTATAAATCAGATTGGGGCAAGCTTTAAGTTGTTATACTTTCCTACAGCTTTTAGACCATCAGTTCATGAGGCTTGGTTCTTCTTAATCTCCCATCATTGTTTCGTACATTTTAGACAGTCTCCATTTTGGAAATGGTATGACTTTACAGTCGGTGAATTTGTGATACAGCGTGTTTTTAAAAACTCCTATAACCATTTCAATTTGAAGGTCACGAAGTAGATCGCTACTTCTTATATACCAAGGGGCATTAATTCAAATCCATGAAGGATTTTTATTTGGGAGTTTTTGGTTCAGCATTTGTTGGCTTTGTATAGCCCCATAGTTGGATGCCACATGTCCAAATGGGTTTCAGTACTTGCTTCCTTACATAACATTAATTTGTTCTAGATAAATTAAAAGCTTTTTCTGTACTTCAAGTTAAATTGTTCAATTTTATTTTTGAAGTCTACTTTCCATTTACGCTTTGCATCCCAATTCATTCCAAGGTATTTGGCAGTATTGGAGTAAGGTATACTGCTGTACTGTTCATACAAATTGAATATTGATTTTGTTTGTAAAGTTTTTTTGACCCAAACTGATGGTTGATGATTCGGAATAAGTCTTGTTTCTTCTATTATTTTGCTAAGCGTTTTCAGGAGTAGTTTTTCGAAAACTTGACATGATTGGTTATATATATTATTGCTTATATATTGGTCTGTAAGATGTTACTTCTGTTAGTGGCGCTTTTATTCGGCCCTATCGAGGTTACCGTCGGAGCGAAATTTTCTCCGCAACGCATCATTCGTCGGAAATTCAATTTCGGTTCGAAGTAGCTTTCATCGGAAGAAATTTTATAGAAAAGCGACGACACATTGCGATGGATATAAATTCCAGGCGGAGATAAGCAAATTAACAGATAGGAAACGTAATTAGATGCACAGATTTTTAAATCAAACTATCGAATAAAGTCCCCTCCATATTTCCGAACATTGTGTTTTGTTTCCCTTTAAGTGTCAAAAAAAGAATAAATTGAAAAAAAAAAACTTTTGAAACACAAATTATTTATTTATTTAACTTAAAACAAGCAATAATAACAAGAAATGGATAGTGTAGCACTATTTTTGAACGCCGAATCCAACGAGCTAAGGGCACGAAATAAAGAAAATATATGAAGTGTGAATATTAATCACTCAATTCAATTAAATACACAAAACAAAAGATCACGAACGTACTTTTTTCCATCCACCAACATCCCTTTGTTTTGGTCCCAATAAATTTAGCTGATTGGCGAGATCTTCCCAAAAGACAGCCACAACTTCTGGTGTCCTTTTTGTATAATTTTGAGCAATATCGGGATATCCGCTGAGCAGATTCACCATCCGCTCATATTGCTGGGGTCCACCACAAGTCAACGTAAATAAAAGTTTATTTCTTTATTACTTACATTTTAATTATATATTTCTTTAAAAAGAAAACACTTTCCGCAACAAGAACTTGTCGGAGGACTTCGGAAAAAATTGTGTTTGTATCTGTCAAAAGTAAAACCATTAGAAGTACTACATCGCATACAAATGGCATGCGTTGGATTTCATTGGAGAGAATTTCCGGTCAGCTGATCGGAGAACTACCTCGAAGCAAAATGTCTCCGATTCGTAGGAAATCGGAGAAAATTCCGCTCGTTACCTAGATAAGGCCGATTATGAATTGGAGTTTTTCGAAGGCTAAAGAAGGCATTTCTTTCAAAACCTGAATCGTAATTAGATCGTACCCTGGTGATTTTTGGTAGACAACTTACGTTGACACAGGCTTCTTACATCTTTGAGTGTGATAAAAGAAATTTCACATTGTTTTTTCTATCAATAAACTGTAAGGGATCTGAAGCTGTATTCGCTGGGAAAGCGTGATAAAATTTCTGGAGTATGATCTGACGATAAATCGTAATTATATTCGACATTTTGTGGTTATGAGCCTCAGTGGGTGTTTCAAGCATTGAAGTCACCACCAAGTTATGTCCTAACAAATCTAGGATTTCTGCAGTCTTCTTCAGTTGGAGAGCGCCTTGGAAGGCAGTATATAGCTGCTATCTTAAACTCTTTCTTTTTTATACCAATACTAATATTTTTGTTACTTCCATATTTTCATTAGTAGGCTTTGGTTCTTCATAGTGTGCTAAGCACTTTTTTATAAGTATTGCTGATCCTCCCCTAGCTTTGTCAGTTGTGTGCGGAGCGTGATAACACGTACAGTTTGTGTAATTTATTATCAAGGCTTTGTTCTATAGCGAGGTGAGTTTCGGACACCAAACAAATGTCTATATGCTCTATGTCTAAAAAGATGTTTAGTTCTGATACATGTTGTTAAAGACCGTTTGCATTCGATGTTGCGATTTTATAAGTGTTCTTTCCGCATCATTGTTTTTAGGAGCGACTTCTTCGCTTAGCTGTTTTATGTTTAAATCTTGTTTGTCAATCCTTTTAAGGCTAAGTTCAAGCATTTCTTTGAAAGATGTTTCCTTGTTCTTCCGCACATTTTTTACAATCTGGGAATAGGATTTATACTCATCACTTTTGCTTCGAGCAATTACTTTTGCCGGTTGATGTTTTATTTTGTTTTCTACCGTAACTTTTTTGCTTTCAACTATTGCTTTTGTGTTTGTTGAGTTTCTAAGCTTATTCCCAGTTTTGTTTTTTTCTTTTTGTTTCTTGGAATTGTTGGCGACTGGACATCCTCTGTAACTTGCAGGATATTTCCGTGGCGGTCGTGAAGAATCAGGTAACTCAAACTTAAAAAAAAATAGAAGGTCGGGGTCTATGGTTAATAGCATTTACAAACTCTAACTTATGTCAAAAGAAGTGTTCATCATGTATTGTCAAATATTTTTGGAATGTATTAGATGAGGGTAAAATTTTGTAAAATATTGTTAAATATTTATTTTAGATCCTTAAAAGAAATAAAAACTCACTTCAGGTATCTCGACTTACCTGGTTCTTCACGACCGCCATGGATTTGCCTTAACAGTTAACACATTTCGCTTTCTCCACTTTGCCCATGGGGCAGTTTCGTATTTATCACAAGAAAACTCGCGATTGCAGTATTTTTGTGTATTCCCAGAGGCTTGACCGTGCTTACATTGTAGGACAATCTTTGACTTTCGCAGTGGTTGAGTTTTGATAACGTTGCCCATAATTGATTTAATATTGTAAATCTTTTCGAGAACGAGATGTTCTTAATTTTCGAAGGTGAGTATAAATAAAGGTAGAGATATCTTTTTTATCGTTGATACCCCATTGAAGTCCTTGATTATCTCATTTTTAATAAGATTATTGGCATCGAGAGCTTGAAGCCTCTTTGGATAAGATCTTCGACAATTTCTATGGTAATAAAAAATGACGAGTGAAGGCTTTTTGCTACTACTTATCGATCTTGTAGCTTTATTTTTGTACGAAACACAATCCGGAAATCATGATTGGAGGTGGTGCAGTTTGCCTAGTGCCTTTGACATGACACTTCTTTTGGGGTTCATCTTTCATTTCTTTATTGGATCTTCTCATTATTTCAGCAGTATCTGCTTTTGAAGCTGTTCGCTGTTTCTTGGACTTACGATAATTTCGGTTACCATCAGTTTCAAGGAGGAGCTCTTCCTTACCAGTATGAAACTCAGTTGCACCTTTTGTGGGCTTTTCACTACTGGTGACTTCGGACTTGAATTGTTGTCTTTGATGGACTTTTTGTCAAGCAAGCTGACTTTTTTTTCAAGTCTCGTAAATTTTTGCTGAAGACTTTTAACAAGGACTTCAAGTTGTTTTCTGGCTAAAATTTCTTTTTGCCATTCCTCGAACTAATTTTCGGATTCAACTTAGTGGATTTGGTGTTTTTTTTTTGGAGCACCTTTGATCTTTTATTTCGATCCTTTCATAGTTTTTGGTTTCTTTTTCCTTAGTGACTTCTATGTCTTTTGATTTTTGTGCAGGGGTTATCGATGAAATAACCCTTGAGGAGAATATTTTTAGTGTTGTCTTTGGTGTTTTTGAAATCCTTCTATTTCCAATAATTCTGCCAGAATACGTAGGACCGATCTCCGAAGAGAGTGGATTTACCAGTTCATCGGGATTGCCACCTGGGTATTATATCTATTGGTTTTACTCATTGCCATATTTTTTTTTGTAACTTTTTATTATTCCCATAAATAACTCAGTTACCTCTTCTATTCAAGGTTTTAAAATTCAGCCGCGCTTATGAGATCAGACGCTGACCAATAAGCCGCACATGGAGAGCTGGTTCTTCAAAAGCTACCTAATGTTTTGCTAGTAGTTCCTGAGAAGTTAACTCTGGTGTCTCAACTCTTGGATCCAACGCTCGTTGTAAGTTCATCTAACGGCTATCCAGCGGGCATTGGAGGTGGCGATGCGATTTTGATCCGCCAATTTGAGTTTAAAATAATTTTTTTCAAAAATCATTAATATTGAAATGAAATAAAGAATCAGATTCCTGGCTTGAAGAAAAGCTACAACAGTTTATTGTATGTAATAACGTTGTTTTTTAATAATTAGTTTTCTTATTTAAATAATTCTTCTATAAGATCCCCCTCTTATTTAGAGGAAACAAATTAGAACCCCCTCCCCGTTTTTTTCTTATGTTGATTCAAACTACACAAATACCTACATCCCACACTTTTTGGCGGACTAAAATCCCATCTCATCCCACTTTGCGTTGGAGCTTGGATTCAATTTCGATTTTTGGTCAGAAAGTGTAAGCAAAATTTGGCCAAAATTAATGTTTTTTCTAAAGCGTTTTTTTGAGAGTATAAAATTCGCAATTTAAACTGAAACACCGTTGGAGCTTGAAGCGAAATTTTGTTTTTTTGTTTTTTGATCAGAAAATGTAAAAAAAAATATTGATGAAAATTTGTATTTTTCATACATGCAAAGAATAATTTTTGCTTGCAAAATTATTTGCTTATTTTTAATTTGTTATCGTTCCTAACACTTCTCAACTTTATATTATTTAATATTTTTAACGAAAAATTGGTCTAAATTTAAAGATTCAATTTTGTAACGAGCTTTTTAGTTCATTGAAATTTGAATAGGGGGACAGTCGGCAAAATTTAATGGCCAGTGAAAAATAAAACTTTTTTTTCTCTGAGGAGGTTCATTGAGAATTATGTTTGGGCTTGTTGGCTACTAATTTCTAGGGTAGGAAGAGAAAAGCGAAGATAAAACGCCGCACAGAGGTCGATTTTAAAGATTTAGGCGGCCAAAACTATTTTTTGTGTATTTTAGCTTTAGATGATATATTATAACTGAAATTAATGGACTTTGTAAAATATACATATATTTAACACCGAAAATTGACAAAAAGAAACATATTTCAAAAATAATGATATTTATTTTCAGAAACTACAAAATTATTTTCAACAGTTGAAAAAGATAATAACAAATTATATTTCATAATGATTTTAAGGAATAGGTGAAAGATAAAAAAAAATGTATGTTTCATATATACAGGGTGTCCTGTAAATAATGGATAACCTTGCAACTGGTTGTAGCAGGCCTTATGACCTTTCCAGAAAAAAATATAAAAAAATATTTTCCCAGTGGTTACTATGTTATGATGTTTTTCCCAAAAGTTGTTAACAAGTACTACTTTCCTCAAATACGTGAACGCTACGACCATGGATGAACAATTTATACTATTTTTCTATTTTTGTAATATTCTAGAATAACTGTTGCAATAGATGGGTGGTTAAATTTAATAGTAGTCATTGCATTTTTTTTATTATAATTTTTTAAAATATTTTTTTCAGTACAAACATTTATTTTCAAAAAAGTTTGATTACCTCTAATAAATTAAAATTGTATGAGAACATGAATGGCCAATTGCTTAAAAAAGTTTTCTATTTAATGCACTTTCCAAAATGGTATAACACATGCTTGTGTATTACCGAAATAACCAAGAAAATTTGTCAATCATCTAATAAAACAGCTTTTAACATTTTCGCAAAATGTCTATCAAAATGTAACAATAACCTCCAAATTTAGGTTGGACAAAGATTTTCTTTTTTGATGTGTAAGGGGGTTCACTGCAAGATTTTAGGTGTTGAAAGCCCCACCATTTGGCCACCACATTGAAAAACGAATTCTAAAAATTTTTCCATGGCAACTTAATTTTATTAGTCTTAGAAAAAAAAACTTTGGTACAAATTTGTAGCAAATTCAATTCTCTTCAATTTCAATTTATGTTAACATACTTTTTACCCTAAAGTTATAAATAAAAAAGTTATAATAAAAATTTAAACATATGTTTTTATGTATGTATGAACGATAATATCATCAGAAAGTACCGAACGTACTTCTTCTACTTTTCTTCTTTTGGTCCTCTCACTCGAATCTTCAAAAGTCTTAGAAGGCCGACTCGGCAAGTTTGGCTTTTTTTCTGATATTTTTTCTTTCGAAAAACTGCTTCCATTCTTTGGGCTTTAGACCATTTTTGTTTCATGGCCGATTTAAAAAGTGCAAATCTTTGTTTAAAACAACTTAAACGTTCCGGCGAATCGCCACAATAGGATAACAGCCGTTTTTCTAGGTATTTTAGTTTTTCCTGCAAATTAGGCAAATTTTGTTCTTGCATTTGATCGTAGAGGTATTTGCGGGTAACTACTTTCATACCTGAGGTACAAGGTGCACCTAAAGTCAAGAAAACTTAAGTTTATTACGTTTGAAATCAAAGTTGGTTATTTTTCGTTTTGTGACTTAATCGCCTAAAAGCTCAATAACTTTGTCATCTGCAGCTATCTGCAGAAACATTTTACGTTATTACATAACTTAATATGTGTAGCAAATTATACAAAAAAAAATATTGCCCTATAGGGGGCTATAATAAAAAAAAAAAGACTTAGGAATATGAAAAATAAAAAAAAATTCTTTACAAAATAGACCTTACTTAGAAGTTATACGAAGGGTATAAAAACCGTTATTTATATAAACAAAAATATCAAGAAACATTGATTCTTACCCGAATTATGATAATCCATCACAAATACTTTAAAAAATTTAAATTACAACACACAATTTCAATTTAGTTCACTTTAAAAAATGAGAAATACTAAATGTGAGAGATGCACTCTGACAGATGATCAAGTTCCAACTGCTTGTCCACGTGCTAGGTGACAAGTTCAGTAATGTGGGTGGTAAATTATTGTTGCTGGCATTGTCCTCTAGCTTTCTACTTTTTTTTTTATAAATTTACCGTTACTTTGAAATACTCACTTTCGGCCGGCTAATTATTGCAAATCGACGTCTGTGCGCCGCCTTGTAGTGTTCATTTAAGTCTGTTGGATAGAATTCAAAATAGAGCGTTGAAAATGATAGGTGATAGAACAATAACGGAAACATTTGAATCTCTCGAACACCGCCGCAATGTTTCGTGCCTTTCATTATTTTATCGGTATTTTAACAAACAGTGTTCTAGTGAAATAGCCAGTTGCATTCCTCCCCTTAAGCAGTTCCACCGTAATACTCGTACTTCTAGGAATGCACATCAATATACCCTTGAGCCCAATTTCGGACGCACTGTCAAGTATAGAGATTCTTTTCTTAGTCGCACTACCCGAATGTGGAATGCTTTACCTGGCTCTGTATTTCCCTCTCATTTTGATATTCAGAACTACAAAACTAATGTGCATCGGTATTTCCTCTCGAATCCTTCCCTATTTTCCTAACGCTCGCACTGTGTTAATTCATTTTAAGGGTACTCAAAACCCCTTTAGTGCGCGCTTATTATAAAAAAAAAAAAAAAATTTACCCACAGATTTTCTAGCCGAAAAAAAGCCCAGTATTCAGTTGATAGTGATAACCCGGCTAGTCTGCATTTGATTAATCAGTTCACAAAGCGATCCATCTACCTTCAGTTCGATTTCAGGTGTGTCCTTTTTATATTAGAGACAATTGAACTATCGTGGTTCAATTTTTATACGGGGCTTGGCAATTTTATATCACCGATTTCGGCGGATTCACTGAGGTTCAACAATGGTTCAAACCCTCATTAAACTTCAGTCAATTCACCCAAGCTGGTGAGTTAAAATTGCTGAACCACGGATAAAATATTGTATAGCATTCGCAAATTAAATTAACCAAATCGCAAATAGGCTTAACCTAAACCCAAATAAGTTTCACCCAAGCGCAAATAGATTTAACATAGAATTAAACAAAACGCAAATATAGTTAAACTGTACGCAAATAATTTAAACTATTAACAAATCATTTTAACCAAAACGCAAATTTAATTAACCCGGGCTCAACTTGTTGTTCCAGCTGTGTGGTGAAGAAATGGAAGGGTTATAACTTAAAACAGTAGGAATAGTTCACCATAAGATTTTAAAATGATTTGTTAATAGTTTAAATTATTTGCGTATAGTTAACTTTATATAATTTATCTATATTTGCGTTTTGTTTAAATCGAATTGCAATTGAGTTAATTCTATTTGCGTTTGGGTTAAATCTATTTGCGCTTGGGTAAAACCAAAGAATATAAAGTTACCAAGAAGTCGCATCTCATACAAATTTTGATGGGTTCCAATGTTGGAACCCGTCAAAAGTATCCTCCTTTTTACTATCCTTATAATAGGAATATTGAATATTATGGTATGCCGTGGTGTTTGCCAAGATTGTATGAGAAAGAGCTTTTCTCTTAATTATTTTTTGTTTCGTTCTTTTTATTATTATTTCGAAAAGAGTTTTCGGAATCGAATTTTATTTTAAGATCCAGATAATACTTCTTGGTAACTTTATATTCTTTGGTAAAACTTATTTGCGTTTAGGTTAAACCTATTTGCGATTTGGTTAGTTCAATTTGCGAATGCTATATTAAAAATTCAATACAAACACAAATTTCAATCCTAATAAAAAACAAATTTACATAAAATAAAACTTTTAGAAAATTGGATCCATTACATAGTTCTTTCACTTCAAAACTCTTGATAGTGACTCTCGGATAGCTTGCGAGTTTTACTTTTGAGAGCTGCTTGAGTGTTGCTCTCAATTTTTTACTCTCAAAGCAATAAAAAAATAAATAAATAAATTGGGTGGCGCAACAGCTCATGGAGAACCAGGGCCTAGTGACTTACAACTCACAACCATTCCTGTGTGCGTGTTTGTTGGCAGGAATGGAGGGGACCTACAGTTTTTTGCCGAGTCCGAACGGCTAAATGAGAAGCACTTTTTCATGACAAATATACTCTTGGAGGATTTGTCAGTTCCTCGCAAGAGGCAGTACCTCGAATAAAACATTTCTGTTTTTAGGTGGCACGGCTGGGAATCGAACCCACACCTTCGGCACTCTCAAAGCAATACGCACTTTTATATGCGGAAAAACATTTTTATGCACATACGATTTGGCAATGGTCCTTTCGGTGTGTTCCTAAATGCCAATATGAAAATAATTGCATTGAAAAAGCTTCACTTGGTACATTTTGCCTGGGTTGTATGATTTTTCACATAAATTAACTTCATTCTCAGAATTTCTTAATATTTATTTAATTTTATTTCTATTGCACTGTGGATCTACTGTGGGTATACTCTGTGTATGCACAGGCACACGAAACACGGCTATAGGAAGTGAATTTTGAATAACTTATAGGAAAATACAAAATCCATGCGTTCATAAAAAGTTTTGTATGTGCAATGTGTACTCGTTTCAGAATTTCCGATCCATTGCAATACTATTTTGGGATTTATGTTTTTCATATGTCTTCTTATGTAGGCTTTTATTCATTTTCATACCTTATGCGGAGCAATGTTTGTTTGTGTATATTTCTGTTTTAACAATAATTTTAGTCAAGTCAATCTTTAGCATTATATTACGAAACCCAGAATGTTCTACCTATGTGTATAGGTATATTTTTGTATTTTCGTTTTCGTTTTTTTTTTTGGGCCATAATATGCATTATAAAAAGAGTGATTTCTGTGCCAGGAGAATCTACGCAAACACTTTTCTATAGGAAAGTTTAGTTTCGACCACTGGGCGATTCTAGTGCAAACAAATGGACGAACTCCTTGAAAATGCCGTCAAAGCTGAATTTTGATGAAGTAGCTAGAGCCTTTTTTGTATTCCTTGAGCTTCTTCATAAGATGAACTTCAAAGTTTTAAACGCTAAGGAAGTTTCCGTTCAACGCAGATTCTCTGTTAGAAAATATCGCAACTGCACACCGCACCATTAGTTTCGTTTAGGTATATGGAGATGGCGTCAAATTTCAATAAAATCTGAACCGATCAACCAATTTCAATGAAATTTTCAGAAATGATAAATGTTACAAATCTAATCATTCCGTAACATACCGCCTACTGACACGCAAAACAAAGTTAGGAACTTCCCAAAATTAGCAAAAAATTGCTTTGTTTCCTTGGATAGTTTTTTAACACGCTTTTATTAGTTTCGGCTGTATGTATGCATATATGTATGTATGTATGTATGTATGTATGTATGTATGTATGTATGTATGTATGTATGTATGTACATATGTATGTATGTATGTATTAATGTATGTATGTATGTATATATGTATGTGTGTATGTATGTAACGGAATCTTTGGACGTGATTTTGATCCACTTCAAACGGTCAGATTTGATTCAAACCTTACACACCTGTCAAAGCCCGATGACAAAACAATAATTCGATCAAAATATCCGATTAGCCTCGCCAGAAATCATAAATTACTTCCGGGATCCTTTGCATGGGAGTAAGAGAAGTTACGCATGCGTGCATCTCCAGACTTACTCTTTAGTTCGGGCACTTCGCTTAGCAAAACGGAGTAGAGGCTTTCTAAATCGATATGCAACTGTTAACACATCTATACATATTAAAGACTGTTGCTTTATAGCAAATCGAACTAAAAACTGAAAAATAAATTAAAGTTTAAGAAAACTAAAAACACGCTTAAAGAGTAAATCAAACTAAAAAGTAAAAAATAATTCTTAGCATGAGAATAAAATTACTGGCGAGAAAATTAATGTCACTTTTCTTAAAGCGTGGGGTGCCTTGTATATGACATTGTTAAACTCTGCATATCGAGCAGGTAATTATATAGGTGACTGAAATATAATTCCGGTACGCGTCAAGGATAGCTTAACTGATGGAAGAGCTAAGAGCGCGTAACCAGTAGATCTGGGTTCCCAGCCCGGGCTGTCTGAACTATTTTTTGAATTACCGAAAATTACCCACTCAGTAGTTCCTTTATCCTTTCTTTCCTCATTTTCCTAATAAGTTCAAAATGGCGATATCCAAATTTAGAGCTCGGTATCAATCGTTATAATTTTTCACTTTTTTCATTCCGAAATGCAGAGTTAGTCTAAATATATGTCAACAAAGGCATCCTACGCTTTTAGAACAGTGACATTAATTTTCTCGTCAGTAATTTTATTCCCATGCTAGAGTTATTTTTTACTTTTTAGTTTGATTAACTCTAAAAGCTGATGACTTAGAAAATGAACTTGCGACTTTTAAGCTTAGTACGAGGGTGGGTCAACAAATCCCTGAAAATTTTTACTTATCACCTTGCAATCCCAAATCCAACAATCAGGTTGTCATAAAAGATATTTCAAATGAGTGTCCTGAAATTGTTATTCATATCTGTCAAATAGTTTTGTTGTTTAAGTGGTTTTAGTCAGAAGCAGTCGAAAAGTTAAAAAAGAAATGGGAAAATCCGAGTTTCGCATGCTGATAAACATTATTTTTTGCGCAAAAAATCTAGACTCTTATCCATCTATTGGAACAATCCACAATTAGTTTAGCCAATTTCACTGCGGGTGCTCCAGCACAAATGACGCAGAACGCTCTGGTGGCCCGATTGAAGTTGCCACACCGGAAATGGTCGGTAAAATCCGAGTGGAAGTGAGGGAACTCGAGGTTTCTAGAGGTTTGTCAGAAGGCTCGGTAATTACAATTTTGCACAAATATTTAGATATGAGAAAGCTTTCCGCATTTTTTCTCAATCGATAACAAACGAGACCGTTTAAACATTTCATAGGAGTGTTTGGCTATCTTCAACCGGAATCCAAGTGAGTTTTTGTGTCGATTTTTGACGGTGGATGAAATATGGATTCATCACCAAGCACCAAAGACCAAAGAACAGTCTTAACAGTGGACCTCCCCAGGTGAATCCAAGCCAAAAAAAAACAAAGAAGGATTATCGGCAAACAAGGTGATGGCGACAGTTTTTTGGGATGCACAAAGTGTCATCCTTATCGATTACCTTGAGAAAGGAAAGACGATTATCGTTTCTTATTATGCTGGCCTGTTGGAGCGATTCGACGCTGATTTAATGAGAAAAAGATCCCATTTGGCAAGTAAAAAGTTTGTTCATCAAGACAACGCTCCTGCGCAAAAGTCGGTAGTCGCGATGGCAAAATTTTATGATTTAAGGTACGAGTTACTCTCCCATCCAGCTTATTCTCCGGATTTGGCTCCCCGCGACTATTTCTTATATCTCGATTTAAAGAAATGGCTCGGTGGAAACAAATTTGGCTTGAATACTGGGGTTTTGAGGCTTTCTAAAAAAAAAATAATTTTTGGAGGGAATTCAAAAAATAGGAAACATTGGATGAAGTGTATCCAGCTAAAAGAAGATTATGTCGAAAAATAAAAAGGTTTTTTTTCCTGAAAAAAGGGTTCCTTCTTTCAATTTTTAGGGACTTATTGACCCGCTCTCGTATAGGCACAAAAGTAATTAACTTGCTTGAACCTGCATTAAAATGTACGTTCGTGATTTTAAGCCAATTGCAGTTGGAAATTGAGTTTTAAGCCTTACACAAAATCAATAAACTATTTAACGGTTCCAAATATGACACTTACTCAATTTTTGAACTTTGGCGTTACACTTATATGAGTGTTCAAAATTCTGAGAAGCAGCTGTAAAATAACTGCCCAGTTACAATAAAAGTTAACATAGAAAAAAATGAAAAATAATTTCACAGGCCATGGGACTTTACGATGTTCATTTGTTCACCCAACATTTTTAAAAATTATTTTGCCTATTCTTTAACCGTATGTTACTTTTATTTTCAACACCATTCTTTCTACAAGTCATTTTCCTTATCTCTGAAAGATGGCAAAAGTTTTGCCTCTACCTAAAAATGCAAAAATGAACGAATTCAGACCCATTTCAATCCTGCCATTTTTGTCAAAGGCATTCGAAAGGGTTCTTCTAAAACAAATAAGTACTTTTCTCGCTGCAAATAATATGCTTACTAAAAAACAATCAGGTTTTCGGGAAAAACACAGCTGCATCACAGCTTTATTAAATGTTTCCGGTGATGTTAGACAGGCACTTGATAGGGATGCATTGATTTTCCTTGTGCTACTTGACTTTTCAAAAGCATTTCACACAGTCAACCATAACACCTTTGCACGAAGCTTACACAGGAATTTAATTTCTCTAATGCTGGACCAAAATTAATTTATTCCTATTAAACACCTAGAAAACAAGTCGTCCTGGTGGGTGATAACCTATCAGATTTCCTTCCGAATGTTTCCGGTGTACCTCACGGTTCTATTCTTGGCCAACTTCTTTTTTAACTGAATGTTAATGAACTTCCATCTGTTATAAAGAATTGCTCTTTTCCTCATGTATTCAGATGACGTCCAAGTGTATTAAAGCTGCCCCCTTGGTCTTATTGACCACGGTGCCTCGTGTGTCAAAGCCTTGAGAAGGCAGTACTTTCTTTAAAGACAAAATGTTTGGCTATCTCAAGAAAACGATTAGATAGTTTTCTTTTGATTTTTTTTAAACAGTGTTCCTATCGAATACGTCGAATCTGCAAAAAATCTTGGGATAACGTTTAATCGCTATCTAACTTGAGACAACCATATTAATTTAATCGTCGGTAAAACTTATGGCATACTACGCAGTTTACGGGTGTATCATTCGTTAGCTGCAGTAAAAACTCGTTTGTTACTTGCAAAAACTCTGGTATTACCGACACTGAGTTATGGATGCGAAATTTTTTGTAATTGTAATTCTGTAAGTAAAAGAAAACTGAATGTCACATTCAACAGTATTGTATTGTAAAGAAGATATGACAGATTTTGAGAAATATCGTCAACTGCATAGCCTAACCTTGCTCTCCGATATTTTGCTAACTCCTCAACCAAATCACTGCTTTGAAAGAATTCGACTTAAATCCTCGCATAGGTCTCGTCAGTTAATTCATCCTCAGTATTCCTTTTTAACATCAGCACGACGATTTTTTGTCCATGCTGTTCGTCTGTGGAATTTCTTACCGCGTTATATACAAGATATTCAAACACACAAAAAGCATGAAGAAATTTAAAAAAAAAAACATTTCTCAGGAATGTTATTACTTAATTTTTATCATCAAAAGTAATTTTTTCAGAAATTTTTTAAATCACATTTATAAATTGTAATTAAATTGTATTTTTTTTTCTTTATAATTTGAAAATTAATTGTACTATCATTAAATTTTAACATAAGCATATCGAATTTAATTTAGCTCATTTGGAAAATTAGCTTATGACTATCATCATCATCATAAAGTCCTGTAACCCCGATTCGGGTATAGGGCGCCAACAAATCGTTTCCATCCTTCACGGTCTGCAGCTAGATATTTTAACTGTGGTCACGTCTTTCTCTGGGACTCTGCTTCAGCTAGAACTGTTGATTTCCATGTTGTTCTTGGTCTTCCATCCCGCCGCCCGTGCACCCTGAGGATTCCATTCAAAAGACTGCTTTGCAATTTCATCGTTTGGTTTCCTCAGTGTGTGACCAATCCATTGCCATTTACGCTTTCTTATGCCAACTTTCAGCCGCTCTTGACTCGTCCTGCGCCACAATTTAGTTTAGCTTAAGACTAACTTTTAGGATATTGGTTCTTACAGTTGTAAGCATTCTCATGTAAATAAAGAAATAAATAAATAAAATTGATCAAACGAAATAAAGGATAATTGAGTCACACTTTTTTTTATTACTGAGTCACTAATGGTAAAAATTTGGGTGTTGCTTCAACCGAGGTATTGCGTTTATCGAGGGCTTTTACCGGCTCAAGGGTGTACTGTAACTTAAAAAGGTTTAAATTTGTAAGTGAAAATAAATACAACAAATAAGTGAAGCTTTAGCGTAACAGTAAAGCTCAAATTGGGGTGGGTGCTAAGTTTATGATTTTCAAAAAGCTGGGAGCTTTTGCGATCTTCCAGAAAAAAAATTATTTTTACATTACATTAAGGTCTGTGCTAAAAATGTACCTGTACTTCGGAAATAAAAGTTAAAAAACAACTTAAATCTATGTTTTGTGGTTATAACTTTTAAAATAAAATCAAAATAATAAAATACTATACACCTTGTATTTGTAATACCAATCAAACAAATTTCTGAAATATAACTTTTTATAAATTGAAATTTGTGATGAAATGTTTGAAATGGTAAATAACGAACAATAATCTTTTATAAAAATTCAAGAAACAAAAGAACCATGCGTTTCATTTTTGTCTTATGGTCGAAACAACTGTGAACTGGTTCAAAAAAGGATATTTCTAGTTGGAGTTAGTGCTTTGGATTGTCACGCTACCAAAGGTCTGGTTTCTGGTATATGATAGATTCCTAGCTCCTGCCACCAAAAACGAAAATATTTTTTCTATTCTTAGGTGCTAGTTATAGCTATCATTGAAACTCGTCATTGAAAATTTTAATGATTGATTTTAAGACGTTTTAAAGGTGAAATCAGTTATTATATTGATGGACAAATAAAGCTTAAGACTTATTTAATACTTTTAGCCAAAAAAAATAATTTAAATAGGCCCCACTTTCTACATAAAAAGACTTTTCTTATTTCAATGATTGAACTACCTTACAAATGATCATTGAAAAATCAAAAGTCAATTTTTGTAGAAAGTTGGGCCTATTTGAAATTTTTTTTTGACCAGAAATATTAATTAAGTATTGAGCTTTAATCGTCCATCAAAATAATAGATGATTTTGCTTTCTAAACGCCTCAAAATCAATCACTAAAGTTTTCAATGATGAGTTTCAATGATAGCTATATAACTGGCACTTTACTTCGTACTACGTTTTTCGAGTCATGAACAAGTTTTTCTCATCTAGCCGCTCAGACTCGCCAAAAATTGTACGTCGCCTCCATTACTGCCGACAACACACACACAGAAATGGTTGAGAGTTATAAGTCACTAAGTCCTGGTTCTCCATGAGGTTTTGCGCCACCATATTTTTGTATTCCCAGATGGTGAATAATGCTAACAGTAATGTCCCCGATGCCCACAGTTGAAATGTCGTAGCGACCCCTGAATCGCAGTTTCAATCAACTAATCGTCATTTTTTCCGTGCTTACATTCACCCAACAACCAAAAATATTTGGAAACTAATCAACGAGTCACCAAAAAGAATGCTTTTAAGCTACAAAGCTGAAACCATGAATACCATCCGAATAAATGGGGTCTATACGATCTGATGACTCAGGAAATGCTTTGGAATTCATGTAACGTATCGAAGAATTCGTAACCTTGTTTTCTATCCCAATATAGATCAGATCCTACGATCACTACCGGAAATATTTCGGAGAAACGCTATAAAATTATTCCGAATACATTCCAAACTTAGGAACAAGTCCTTCAAGCTCTTCTCTGACATTTAATAATAATAATTTTCTGTTGGCAACAAAGTGTTTGGTTTCAGTGCTTCACCAGACAACATTTTTTTGGGGCGGAAAAATTTATAATAATCACTATATACCTACACATGAATGCCCAGGAGAAAAAACGGCTTAGGTGCACTTTGGGTTATGAATTTTTTTTCTAAAAAAAAAAAACGTTAATTTCAAAAGAAAATTAATGAAAGAAAGAAATTTTTCTTCTTTTTTCTAGCACAAAGTTCTTAATCAAACAAATATAAAGTGTGCCATTTTGCGATATTTTCAAATCTGTGGAAAGGGCTGTACTTCATCCAATAGTACTCAGACGAAGCTACAAGCAGTCATCATTAGTGAAAGTAATACTTGAACTATATAAGAAACAGGATAATTTAATTAAATCAGTTTCCTAATATAAATTGGTGGACCACAAAGCTGATGAGAGAAGTGTCAGTGATTTTGAAGAAAAGAATGATCATGCTTTAAAGACTATTATTTTTAGTTAAATGAATCTTTTTATTTTTTTGTCATTTTTCCTCTTTTAGATATAAAAATAAATTAAACTTTAGACAAAACAAATAATTTCAATTTTAAAGTTTTTGTGACCTTAATAGCCTATGTGCAAGGGTTTTTTTCATTGAATATTTGTTTTTGGCCCATAAACATGCTTAAAACAAAAAATGATACTAAATTCACCCATGCGCTGCTGAGAGAATGGTCACACTGGCCACTTTTCAATATTTTTGGTTTAACTCGGAAAGAGCTGATTTTGACAATCACATTTTGTTCAAAATTAAATTTTCTACCGAAATTTAAAAAAAAAACATAAAAAAAATTAAGTAAGAAAAAATAACAAAACCCCACATACAAATAAATCGAAAAATCAATAATTTAAAAAAAATTTCTAATAAGTGCATAACTTTTTTCGGAGCAAAGATACTCTTAAGACATACTTTAACAAATTAAAGTAGAGTTTTAAGGCCTTAATATGACATGTTAAAAAACTGACAGTGAGATATATGCTTTATGACAAATTTAGCATTCCTAACACCTAGTACTAAATCAAAGGGCACGGTAGTGCCCAGCCAAGTTCGCGGCACTACACCCTTTTTACAGGAACAAACTCAGGCGATTTTCAACCCCCCTCTAACTTCAGTACAAATAAAGTCAGAAATTTCAAATTCGGAGTATTTGCTGAACTGATCAAACACAGGTGGCTCACCAAATTTCAACTTTTTAGCATTAGTAGTTCCCAAGATATAGGACTTCAAAAATCGCAAAAACCGTAACTGACTGACTCACTGACTCACTCACTGACTCACTGACAGATCATCAAAATTATGGAGCACTTCCCGACATCGTAGAAACTTGAAATTTCGCACAACGGTAGGCCTTGTGGTACATACAAAGGAAAAAATCGAAAATCTGCAATTTTCTATTCAGGGGGCGTGGCATCCACCCACTTTCTTAAATATTCTATAAATTATATGGAGCCTTTCCGATTGTTGTAGAACAATGAAAATTAGTAAGTTAGTAGGGTTTGAGGTACTTAGAAAGAAAAAAATTTAAAACTTGGAATTTTCTATACAGGGGGCGTGGCATCCACCCACATTCTTACAAATTCTTATAAACTATATGAAGCACTTCCGATTGTTGTAGAACGATGAAAATTGGTAGGTCGGTAGGACTTAAAGTACTTAGAAAGAAAAAATTGAAAAATTGGAATTTTGCATTCAGGGGGCGTGGTATCCACCCACATTCTTAAAAATTCTTATAACTTATATGGAGCACTTCCGATTGTTGTAGAACGATGAAAATTGGTGGGTCGGTAGGCCTTGAACTACTTAGAAGAAAAAAATCAAAAAATGGGAAGTTTCACTTCAGGGGGCGTGACATCCACCCACATTCTTAAAAATTCTTATAAACTATATGAAGCACTTCCGATTGTTGTAGAACGATGAAAATTGGTAGGTCGGTAGGGCTTAAAGTACTTAGAAAGAAAAAATTGAAAAATTGGAATTTTGCATTCAGGGGGCGTGGCATCCACCCACATTCTTAAAAATTCTTATAAATTATATGGAGCACTTCCGATTGTTATAGAACGATGAAAATTGGAAGGTCGGTAGGACTTGAAGTACCTTGAAAGGAAAAAATCGAAAATTTGGAATTGTCCATTTAGGGGGGTTGCCATCAACCCACTTTATCAGAATTGCTATTATTTGTATGGAGCACTTTCGGTTGTCGTAGAATTATGAAACTTTGTACAGCGGTAGGGCTTGACTTTCACCTGGCAAAATAAATCTTTGCAAAAGGGAGTGAAATCACAACAAAAACATAAATTTTAAAAAAGGAGCCAAGTTCTTATGTGTACAAGAAACCTGTGCGTAAAAAGTCAGCCAAAAAAAGTAATGAGATCTAAAATATATGCCAAGTTTTAAGTTCATGAAGTTTAATATCAAATATCTTAAGTAGAGTAATATCGAAACAATTCCAAATCATGACAGAAATTTGGTATTTAATGATTACTGATTAAAGTTTGGTGGATTTACTTGGCAAGTTTTCTCTTAAATACTTACTTAATCACAAGTTTAAAATGTATGAAAACTTGACCAGTGAACCCACCAAATTTTAATCAGTAATCATTGATTACCAAATTTCTGTCATGATTTGGAACTGTTTCGATATTACTCTACTTAAGATATTTGATATTAAACTTCATGAACTTAAAACTTGGCATAGGCACTGGATAGGGTCATCCTTGCCTAAAAAAAGTTATGCACGATTTATTAAAAAATCTAGAAATATTTGATTTTTTTTTAGATTGTTTTTTGTTTACTTATCCTGCTTAAATTTTTTTTTTTATAATCTTAGGTAAAATTGTCAAATTCAGCTTAGTTTTCGAGTTATACCAAAAATATTGAAAAGTGGCCAGAAGCGCATGGATAAATTTAGGAGCATTTTCGGTTTTAATAAGCATGCTTATGGGCCAAACAAACATATATTGAAAAAAAAACCTTGCACTTAATTATTGTTCCTTTATACCCATTTTCCGGTCTATTCAATAGGCTATAAGTCATCAGTTAGATGTTGTTGTACCCTTCTAAGACGCATAATTTTTTGGTCGACACGAAAAAAACTCTTGAATATAAATCAATTTTAAAGCCCAATTGTTGGGCCTGGGCGAAACGCATATGGACTTAAGGTCACGAAAACTTTAAAATTTAATTTATGTATAGTCAAAACTCAAGAGACCACAAAAAAAAATTTATTTTCAGTTATTTACGTTTTTATTCTTCTTCCTGGATGCTTGAAGGAATTTGTATTAATGAATTTTTAAAATTGGTAAATTTTTTAAATCAAATTAAAAGTTCAACTCCAAAAAAGTTAATGTTCCCTGGTCATTCCCGGTGGGACTTATAGTAGGTATGTTCGTTAATATTTTACACTAATCCATTATGTAACGAATACAAAAACAAAAAATAGATGCTGAAAACCATCAAAACCACCGAGTCTATGTTTTAATACGCTCGAAAATAAAGGAGTTCTTGAATGACGTGTTTTTTATGAAATTTCAAATCCTTCTCCTAAATTAAGTAAACTTCTATATTTTTCTTATTTGTATAGAGGAAGATCTTTGCATGAGAACCATTTGTAATCCACCTTCTTAAGAAAATTGTGTAGGTGCCATACAAAGGTGCCAAAAAAAATCCAATTTATAACCTCCTTAATTTTGTAGTTTTAAGAATTAGGTACTACTTCTCTCCAAGACACTTTCGTAGATGTGATAAAAACTTTGTATGGCCTAATTTTACACAAAGTTTTATTCTAAGTATCTTTTTTCAATTTTTGTAAAGAAACGTTTAAAAAAAAGCTTTCAAAAACGCCCTCAAAAGAGGGTGTGGCTAAAATTTATAGTCCCTTTTTCGTTGTTCTTAACCTGTTAGGGCAACTTGGAACATTTTTAACTAAAAAAACGCCTTCAAAAGTGGGCGTGGTAAAAAGTTTTGTAGGGAAGAATATTAAAAACACATACAACTTTTCATAAGAACACACCCCTCATTTTTATTGCCCGATTTTATTGATTTAAAGCATATTTGCTGACACGAAACTTAAATATTTAAGTAGAAAATAAGCTCTTATGTGACCGTTTACGCAGAGGAAAAAGTAGAGCATAAGCTTTTAAGTAAAACATAAATCCTTAATATAATATGCGTATCAGCTAACGGGTCTAAGGCAGCTTATCCATAGAACTTGAACTACAGTGCGTGCGTCGGTATTACAATACCTAGTTCTTGAAATTCAATAGCTGATCAAGTTAACTCCCGCGCCCCCTCCGGGATTGCGAATTCGATGATATATGTAGGTTTTAATAATTTTCTGCAGCCGGCAACACAGTAATACGCTTGCAAAAACTCAGCAGGTATCATACATCAAGCGGTTTGCAAACAACGGAATGATAATAATAAGAAAAAATAAAGAGCATGTGAAGCGCGCGATCGAGGAAATAGAGGGATGCCATTGCAGGAATAAAGTTCGGAAGTTTTACCATAAAACTGAAAGAACCTCCCAGAGTCGGAGGAAAACATGCCCGATGAATGGAACCTCAGCATTGTGTGCCCGATCCTGAATTAAGGTGATCATCTGCACTACACCAACTACAGAGGCATCAGTCTCCTCAACATCGCATACAAGATCTTTTCTGCAGTACTTTGTGAACGCCTGAAGCCATTCGTTTAAAACCTTATAGGTCCATATCAGTGTGGATTTAGGCTGGAAGAGTCCACCATCGACTATTCGCACTACGGTAGATCTTGGAAAAACCCAGGAGTTTCAAATAGATACCCACCCCCTTTCCATCGATTTCAAGGCCGCGTATGACAGCATCTATAGAGCCAAGCTATAAAGAGCAATGTTTTGTTTTGTCATTCCTTCCAAATTTGTCCGTTTGCGCAGGATGACAATGGAGAATGGACGTTGCTCCATCAAGATCGCTGCTATATCAAGGTCAGCAAAAACGTCACCGATATCTTTAATTTCAAAAAAGGTGTTACACTGATGGCTCGGACAGAATGTCACTATCGCCAGCTTTAATTTTGAGGTGGTCAGAGACTTTGTGTAACTAGGATCCGCTATAAACTTAGCGAACGATACCAGTGCTGGGATCAAACGAAAAGTTAATCTTGCCAATCGCTGTCTCTTTAGACTGAGAAGGCAATTGAGTAGCAACGCCATTTCTCGCAACTAAACTGTCCCTGCATAAGTCGCTTATCATCCTGGTCCTGATGTATGGTGCAGAGGCATACGGTGGATGAGAACTCGTTAGGATGTTTTGGGAGGAAAATTACCCGGGTGATTTTTGGTCCCGTCTGCATAGATGGTGAATGAGGAAGAGGATACAACAACGAACTATATAGGCTGTACAGTAGGGTGTCCGTTATTTCCCAAAATCGTTTTAAATATCAGACACCCCCCAAATCCAAAGTTTATGTCTTAAAAAAAATATTGGCTAACAAAAATTTTATCCCAGGCCATTTACACGTGGCTCGAATTACTGCAGCCATTCTATTTTTTGTGGTGATTTTTTTTCTTAAATCATCCCTTTAAAAGATCTCATTTCAAATATAAATTAAAAAAAATTTAAAATTAAATATTAAGACGTTCAGTTTTATGATGTTTTTATATGGGAATTCCCATGGTAATAATTCAGGCAAAAAATTCGATTTTTGTTTAGGTAAATATATTTTTGAATAAAGTCTTTTAAAGGGATGACTAAAGAACGAAAATCAACAAAAAACAAGAAGAGCTGCAGTAATTCGAGAGAAAAAAATTAAAACGTGAAAAGAGCGAAAATCCCATACAAATTTGTAAGGGAAAAGTATGGTCTTAGAGCCACGTGTAAATGGCCTCGAACAAATTTTGTTTGGCCAATTTTTTTTTAAGGCATAAGCTTTTGATTTAGAGGGTGTCTGATATTTAAAACGATTTTGGGAAATAACGGACACCCTACTGTACAGTGACACCAACCAGTAGAGAAGGAAGCATAACAGGTGGCGCACGCAAGTGGAATAGGACCTCACCCAACTTGGCGTGCAAAGCTATAGACAGGAAACCCTGCAATCAGTTCTCAACGCACATATACGGGTATCCTTCCGCTTTTGTGCAATTTTATTGTTATAGTTTCATAAATAGATTCGTTATATTCAAAAAGATGTTAATTAGAAAAAATATAGTTGTTGCAAAAACAAGGAAAAATCTTTGCCATTCTCTTACACTGATCAACCACTTTTTTATTTTATTTTAGATTTTGCGAATTAAGACTTGAAAATTAGAAAAAGAGGGACGATAGTAGGGTAAACAGCCCATTTTTTGACATAGTTTCAGATCACCACTTTTCTCTCCATATATCCTTTGTTTGTATTACGTCTGAGCCAATTGAGTTTTAGTTTAAAAGAAAAACAAGTGATAATTTTAAAATCAGAAGATAAAAAACAACCCAAGGAAACCGAAAACGAATCTGAAACTGAAACCAAAACCAAAATCAAAACCCAATTAATGTGCATTCATGCACAACTAAATTGAATGTGGAAACACGTGTTGCAGAGGTACTCAAATATAATATTCAAGAAACGTTTAACTCTAACCACAGTCACGCTACTAGGTCAATCTTAAGAATGCAGTTGAGTGAACTCAGACATCCACAAGCCAATTTAGTATTGAAGAGGAAGCCAAAAGTATTCATAACAAAAAAATATGAATGCCAATCCTTTAATTTGCGGTTTAAATATTTTATGAAGCAAGTGTAAGGGTTGTGTACCTGTGTACACTTAAAATGAAAAACACAATAACAAAATTAACAGCGTAACTTTGAAATTACACAGTTGTTTCTCCCCTTTTCAGATAATATCATTAGTCGCAACTTACACGGTATTTTACATTTACCTATACAGGGTGTCCCGGACCTGAGTGGAAGTATTTCAGGGGGTGGTTCTTTGGGTTATTCTAAGAAAAAAATTGTATGGGGGGAAAGTTGTATCTCCCCTCCCTGAGGCAGGGAGGGGCAGTTTCTGAAACATTGACTTCAAATGCAAAAAAAAACATTACAAATCAACGGAAACACATTTAATAATTTGTTATAATTTTTTTGAAAGTTAATACTCCATTCTTGTATTTGGTTTTTAAATCAAGTTGTTTAAGCGAATAGTTTTTGAGAAATTAAATTTCAAAGTCAAAATTAAAAAAAAAATTGTAATTTTTTTTTTCTTAAGTCGATATTTTTCAAAATTTTACGTAATTAAGGGCATTTTTTGTGTTCAATATTCAATGCCCTCATTATTTTTTAGTCCATTACTGAAAACTAAATGTAAAAATCTTTCTTAGTTTTTGAGAAATTAAGAAAAAACAAAAGGTACTTTTGCCACAAAAGCCCGAAAAAGGGTTAAATTATGGATAATTCATGAATAAATTCATTTTTTCAGGCTTATTCGGGAAAAGTACCTTTTGTTTTTTCTTAATTTCTCAAAAACTAAGAAAGGTTTTTACATTTGGTTTTCGGTAATGGACTAAAAAATAATGAGGGCATTGAATATTGAACTCAAAAAATGCCCTTAATTACGTAAAATTTTGAAAAATATCGACTTAAGAAAAAAAATCACAATTTTTTTTTTAAATTTTGAATTTGAAATTTAATTTCTCAAAAACTATTCGCTTAAACAACTTGATTTAAAAACCAAATACAAGAATGGAGTATTTGCTTTCAAAAAAATTATAGCACATTATTTAATGTGTTTCCGTTGTTTTTTAATACTTTTTTTTGCATTTGAAGTCAATGTTTCAGAAACTGCCCCTCCCTGCCTCAGGGAGGGGAGATACAACTTTCCCCCCATACAATTTTTTTCTTAGAATAACCCAAAAAATCACCCCCTGAAATACTTCCACTCAGGTCCGGGACACCCTGTATATATATAGGTACTCACACAGTTACAGTCTCTTCAAAATCACGGACGGTACAAGGCCAATTTACGCCCTATTCAAGCCATTTTCACATTTCCTTGCATTACCCAATAATAAACATATTGACCTAAAGCTATGGTTTCGTTAAAAGCGAAATAACGGAACGCACGTATTCTCTATATGCTGTGGTTTGGGTACATTAATTTTTACTTGTGGAAGTATAGTCCAGTCATTTGGTAGTTTTAACAGAAAAGTTTTGGAGGAGTTTTGAAAAAAAGCATTTTTTTATAGATTTTAAAGAGAATTTTTGGAGTTTTCACTTTGTTACCTGGTATGTTTGCTGCTCGCGCTACTGCTTTAAAATAATGTCGGTGAAAAGCAGTTTTTCTCAAATTACTCCTTTCCCACTAATTTTACGATGAAACAGTCAAACAGTTATGAGTTCAATTAATTTGAGAAAAATTGTTTAACACTAACTTTATGGTTTTTTTGTAAGATAAATATTTCTAAAACGACGCAGGACACAGTGGTTGATGTCATATGGAGAGGAATTCATAAATTGATAACATCTGAACCACTCCACTGAATTTGATGAAATGTTCAGGTATTATAAAAGATAGCGTAAGACATAACACTTCATAATTAATTTCTGGCCGCTGATACGCCCACACCCTAGAAAGTTTTTTGTAGGGGAAATCTTGCCAAGGAAAACTTGTCGGGTAAGTTTTGCTATCCGAACAGAAATACCCGGTATATGTATGCACATATTTATATCAAAACCAAAAGCCTTATACCTAAGCATCATACAGTGTGAATTAAAAATTAAAGTACCTACATAATATACCTATACATAGTATTTAGTTATTAATTTTCAACATTGCACGTATGTGGGTGATTCTCAGCAAACTGATACGTTTATATCCCTCGGTGATTTTAGATATTTATCCAGTGCCGGGTTTAGGGGAGGGCAGCCGGGGCTACAGCCCCGGGCCTCCATCAAACAGGGGCCTGCATAAAAGATGAAATTTCAAATTCCGACGAGTAAATACCGAACAAAAAAAAACAAATAATAGCCAAATGCAAGTCTTAAGAACAAGAACACAAAAAAGGGTTACGGAGAGGTTGTGCTCTCGAAAATGACATTGGTCTTTGGCCTGACATTGTAACTAATGAAAAGATGGAATATTGGGCTGAAAAAGGTTCCACAAAACTTCTAAATTACGATGAAGTATCGTGAAACAGTTTCAACTTTCTTCGAAAATATTCAAAGAATTTGTTTACACGCCACAATAAAAATCAAGAGACCGCCAGTTCTGGCTTTGCTTTTCTCCAATTTCGGGGAAAATATATTGTTAAGCGTGCTAGTTAATGTACCTAGTCCTGCCATCAGTTGTGATACAAAACTTAAAGCAGGCGTTGCTCGAAACACCCATTTGAAATAAAACCGTTGACTTATTTTTCTAAACATATTTATTGATAAGCAATATATAAATGTCAGTTTGGTTTAAATTTTTGTTCTGTTGACATGGAGTGGGGCGTTAAAGAAAATAGAATCGCTATAATATCCTAACATAAGTGCGGAAAACAACCTGGTGAAATTTTCTTGTTGCTTGAACCACTAGGAATCACGAAAATTTTTGTTTATCGATCGGTTCGCTGAATCCTCAACGGTAGAGAACAGGCCAAGAATTGGTCGTCCACGCTTCGTCCGTACGAGTGCCTTAATAAAAGAAGTGCGTGAACGAATTCGGCGAAATCCCCTTCGGAAGCAAAAGATAATGTCCAGAGAATTGAATATATCCACCAGATCCATTTCTAGGCTGATTAAGGATGATCTGCACATGAAGGCCTATTGACGCTCAACGGATCATGTGTTAACTCCTCGACTGAAAAAATAAGACTGGAAAGAAACAAACGACTCTTGAAGTGGCACGCGAGAAATGGGCATGAGAATATCCTGTTTTCTGATGAGAAGATTTTAACCGTTGAAGAAGTTTTTAACAAACAAAATGATAAAATTTATGCGACATCATCACATCAAGTCAAAACAGTTGTTCCAAGGGTTCAACGTGGTCACCATCCGGCTTCAGTAATCGTTTGGTGGGGAGTCTCTCAAAAAGGTGTCACTTCGCTTCATTTTTGTGAAAAAGGTGTGAAAACGGGTGTCAAGGTCTACAAGGAAGATGTGTTAGAGGGTGTGGTGAAGGGTTTAACCAATTCACTTTTCAATGGAGACCCCTTTATATTTCAACAGGACTCTGCTCCTGCTCATAAAGCCAAAACCAAACAGGAGTGGCTTAGAAACAATATCCCAGGTTTTATAGCAGCAGAAGATTGGCCCTCCGCAAGTCCAGATTTGAATCCTTTGGATTATTGTTTGTGTTCAGAACTGGAGAGCATGGCCTGCAAGACTCCTCACTGAAATTTGGAAAGCCTCAAAAAATCACTGACCGAAGCAGCGGCAAAAATGTCAATGGAGACAGTGCGTGTCAGTGCTGCCATATCGTTCACAATGAATTATCATACAATGCGCTGATTTCTATCATACCAGAGTAAAAGTTATCATACGCAAAATAAAAAAAATGTCCCTAAAAAAAAAATGTATCTAAAATAAAAAATTTATTATTAAATTTATGAAAAAAACCAAACTAGTATTTCAATCAACTCTGGATGTTATGTAGTAGATAGTGAAATTCTACGTCGATAACATCTTTAAATTTTATTAATTAGAATATTTGTCTTACTTTTCTTGGCTTTTCAAATTTTCTTTCCCGAAACAACTTTTTCCACCCCTTCTTACAAGGGAAGGGGTGGGATAAAAACAATTATGTGGTCCTATGGCTTCAAGAGTGCTGGAACCAACGGGAGTTCTCGGGTCAACGCCCAACCCTTGGTTTTCGATTTATAAGCAACATTTCGGGATTTAAACTGGTAAGTGGCAACCCTTCTCTTGTCCTTCTGACAATTTTGACACCCTCCCAACACTTCTTTAAAGTAAAGTTAGGATATGAACTCTTTGTATACTAAAGTTCAACCCATCAGGTCAAAATGAAAGGTTGGTCTCCTTAACAGCCCCACTTTATTGAATAGAACTTTTATAAAGGAACAATTACGCGCAAGAGTATTTATTATTCAATATGTTTGTTTGACCTTTATTATTATTTATGTAATGGTCACACTGGCCACTTTTCAATATTTTTGATATAACTCGAAAACTAAGCTTAATTTGGCAATTTTACTCTTAAAACTTTTTGTTCAAAATTAAATTTTCTATCGAAATGGATAGTTTGGAAAATTTCTTAAAAAATTTAAGCAGGAAAAGAAACTAAAACCAACGTCCAACATACAAAATATCGAAAAATCAAAGATTTTTAAATTTTTTTCTAATTTGCGCATAACTTTTTTCGGAGCAAAGATACGTTCAAGACATGTTTAAACAAAGTAAAGTAGAGTTTTAAGGCCTTAATATGAAATATTGAAGCAACATGTTATTTGAAAACTGACAGAGATATAGCCATTCAAACTTCAGCCAAATATAACAATAATTATCATATTTTGCGTATGATAGTGAATTTCAAACATACATCATAGAGGACCACAAATTATATTACAAGTAACATAATTATTCTACGGTTCTCAGCACTGTCAACGGCACAGGCTGCGGCAAACGGCACATTTATTTAAACAATGCCATACGAAGTAAAATGCACGACTGGGTGGCACGTACTTGTTCTTATGTTCAAGACACTGAGTTTAAGAAAATTGTTTATAGGTAAAAACATGGAAATTATGAGAGAAACATGTAGAGAAGCATGAAATACGACATTTAAATTGGCTAAAACAACTCTTTTGACAGTTTGAGGTGAAAAAAAGAATGCCATCTTAATTCTTGATTGAATATGATTGTATGAAAAAAAAAAATTTAAATCGTTGGAGCGGTTTCTTAAAAAAATAATTTTTTGTATATAAAATTCTTGAAACATTTTTAAGAACAAATTTCGGTATGCAAATCTGAAGTATATATTTGTGTGTATATTAACACAAAATTTGAAAAAAAAGGTCAACCCGTTTTTGAGATATCGAATTTTCAAAAAAAAATTTGAAACTTTTTTTAAAAATCAAAAAACTTTTTTTTTGAAAATTTTTATATGCAATATTATTTAATGATATCTGGAATTTGTATATAAAAAAATTCATTTAATTCCGTTGAGCCGATAACGAGAAAACTCAAAATAAAAAAATACGTTCTATGACAGGTACTATTAATAGTTGCTAGGTGTAAAATTTAATAATTTTTAATAGTAGATCATACTAATTTTAGTATATGAAAAAGTTTAAACAAAATCGTAGGAGTCGTTTTTAAGCAAACAAATATTTTCCTTTGCGGTTTTTTAACTTTTGTATGGATATTTTTTCATTAATGTAAAATTTTTTATTAAAATATTTTAGGGAGTATTTCAAAAGTCTCAAATATCGAGTTTCAAAAAAATCGAGCATATCGTTTTAGAAATATTTGATTTTCCAGTTTCTGTGAATTTTAGTCCAAGCATGTGTCAAACATTTTTTTTACTTTGATACAACTTTGGACTAAAATGCGCAGAAATGCACAGAAAATCACAGAAATTCAAAGAAAAGGAACAGACCTAATGTCTTGTTGAAAAGAGTTCAATGGACAACGAAAATGAAAGCGTCTACACGAGTTAAGAAGTGCCTAAAATGTAGTAGAAGGCTGATGGCTGCATTCAGAAGAAGTTTAAGAAAAAGAGTAGATTTATGTTTAGACTTGATGTCTTTTAAATTTGGATAGCCAAATTTTGTATTTAAGTCTAAGTCAAATATCACAATTATCATACATTTTGCGTATGATAATGAATTTCAATCATACATCATACAGGACCACAAATTATGCTACATGTAGCATAATTATTCTACGGTTAGCAGCACTGGTGCGTGTCGCTATAGCTCCAGTGGCCGGCACGATTAAGGGCATGCATTAAAGGTGGGGAGGGGGGTCATTTCGAATAAATGAATGGGACTAGGTTCAGTCAAAACATCAAACTCAATGAGAAGGCATGCATCTGATCGTCTTTACGAATATGAATTTGGGGCATTTCACGTGAAGCGGACAACGAAAAAAAGGTCGGGTCTTGAAATTCGTTCAATTTTGGGTCACTTGTACTTCTTTTGATACTTAACATAAATGCAGAAGGATTTTGAATTTTGAGGCCGGGTGCTGGAGTTATGGGCTTGTAAGGTTTAGGCAAGCCATGGGGTAAAGTTTGAAAGAAAAATGTTTATAAATTAAATGAATGGATAGGAAAATTATTTGATTACTGAAGTAAATGGCAAATTAGATGTTCTTTTCATTACTGAAATCTAAACCGGAAATCGATTTTTTTCTTAGGTAGAAAACCGGAAGTTAACATTTCAAATCAGATTTTAAGAAACTTTGACCATTTTAATCTTTTTTGTTCAGGTCTCCAAATTTAGCTTATACAATATAAAAACAACATGCCAAGTTTCAGAGTGGGATCTCAATTCGTTTAGAAGATACATAATTTTTAGTGCGTGAATCTCATTCAAAAAACTGATTTTTTGCATAAGAAACCGGAAATATAGGCCAGGAGCCGAGTATTTTTTGTCTTCAATTTTCTACTGAACTGATTTTCTTGTTGCAATATGTTCAGGGGTATCCTCCATACGTAAATCCAAGTTGGCGGACCGGGGTGGTGCAAGCGTCAGCCGCCATCTTGGAAAACACGTTTAATCAAATATGTCGTGAACCGTACATCGGACGAATGTAGTAGTAAAATTTTTCGAAAGCTTATATTCCATTCTCTTATTTACTATTTAAATCAAGTTGTTTTAGTGAAAACTTTTTGAGCAATTAAATTTAAGTCAGTATTTGTCAAATTTTTTGTTTTAATTTGATTTTTTTCAAAATTTTGCCTTGTTTAGCATAACTTTTCTATTTAATATTCAATGCTCTCATTAATTCTAAGTCAAATACTGAAAACCAAATGTAAAAATGCTTCTTAGTTTTTGAGAAGCTAAAAAACAAAAGGTACTTTTTCTTATTTCTTGTTTGTCTATGAGGCAAAAAAAGTAGGTACCATTGATAAATTGAACTTTTGTTTTTTTTTTTTTATTTCTCAAAAACTAAGAAACATTTTTACATTTGGTTTTCAGTATTTGACTTAGAATTAATGAGAGCATTGAATATTAAATAGAAAAGTTATGCTAAACAAGGCAAAATTTTGAAAAAAATCAAATTAAAACAAAAAATTTGACAAATACTGACTTAAATTTAATTGCTCAAAAAGTTTTCACTAAAACAACTTGATTTAAATAGTAAATAAGAGAATGGAATATAAGCTTTCGAAAAATTTTACTACTACATTCGTCCGATGTACGGCTCACGACATATTTGATTAAACGTGTTTTCCAAGATGGCGGCTGACGCTTGCACCACCCCGGTCCGCCAACTTGGATTTACGTATGGAGGACACCCCTGAACATATTGCAACAAGAAAATCAGTTCAGTAGAAAATTGAAGACAAAAAATACTCGGCCTATATTTCCGGTTTCTTATGCAAAAAATCAGTTTTTTGAATGAGATTCACGCACTAAAAATTATGTTTCTTCTAACTAAACGAATTGAGATCCCACTCTGAAACTTGGCATGTTGTTTTTATATTGTATAAGATAAATTTGGAGACCTTAAAATCTGATTTGAAATGTTAACTTCCGTTTTTCTACCTAAGAAAAAAATCGATTTCCGGTTTAGATTTCAGTAATGAAAAGAACATCTAATTTGCCATTTACTCCAGTAATCAAATAATTTTCCTATCCATTCATTTAATTTATAAACATTTTTCTTTCAAACTTTACCCCATCATGGCTTGCCGAAACCTTACAAGTCCATAACTCCAGCAGCCGGCCTCAAAATTCAAAATCCTTCTGCATTTATGTTAAGTATCAAAAGAAGTACAAGTGACCCAAAATTGAACGAATTTCAAGACCTGACCTTTTTTTCGCTGTCCGCTTCACGTGAAATGCCCCATTTTAAAGACTCATTTGACATCATTATTGAGTTAAGTGCAACTGGGAAAAGTCACAGGACACATCGATCAAGAGCTAGCGAGGCAAGAGGCACAAAAAATCCTCAGAATTGTAGGTAGTTAGTACCAAAGAATATAAAGTTACCTTAAAGTTAACTTTATATTCCTTGTTAGTACCTACTACCGAATTCATTGCTGAGTGCGGATTAGCCTTTCGGGGTGACAGTGAAATCAGGCGCCAGTTATAGCTATCATTGAATCTCATCATTGAAATTGATTCTGAGACGATTAAAAGACGAAATCAGTATTGTTATGAACTCTGCTTAAATATTTTTTGTAGTAAAAAAAATAAAGGTTCATTTTGGCCCAGCCATCAATATAAAATGAGTTTTATTATTTCAAGGATTGAATTCCCTTATAGAAATATTTTGACTTTTTATGTGGAAGGATGGATATATTTGAAATTTAGTTTGGCTAGAAATAGTAATTTAGTCTTGAGCTTCAATCCTCTATCAAAATAGTAAATGATTTTTTTCCTAAACACCTCAAAATCGAAGAACAAAATTTCCAATGAAACGTAAATATCTTATATAATAGTCCAGTAACTATAATACATAAGACCTTGCTTCAGGTCCTGTTGTGCTGATTTTTTGCTAAGTTGTTTATGATGAACAAATGACCCAAGTTTTCGACCTCGAGCGTCGAACGCAACATGGTAAAAAATCTAAAAAACTGGTTTAAAACAGAAAAACAATATTCAAAAACAGGGATAATGTCTGGAAAAAAATCCTTCAGCTCCTCTTAGGCCAGGAAACCATTCTTTAATATTCTTTGTAAATAAAGTTATTTTTATCGATAGTTTTTGAAAAATTAGTTTTCCAAAGCAAAATTTTGAAAATGAAAAAGCAATACATTTTTGATAACTATTTTTTCTTGTGATATACATAAGTACTATGAGGCAAGTTTTGAATTCGTGCAAAAAAAAATTGAGATAATAATCAAACATGACATTACGATGATAGAGAACACCTAAAAAGTGGGTGGCACAGTTCTGTCTGTCTGACTGTCTGTCCGTCTGTCTGTCTGTCTGTTTGACTGACTACAGCCTCAACGGCCCGATCGATTTTCTTCAAACCAAACCAAACCAAAAGTGTTTTTTGGTGATTATGCCCACACGTTTTTTAAATTTTTTTTAGAACCAAAAATAACGGTACGTGCCATACAATTTTTTAGCAAATTTTACAAAATCGTATTTTTCTCAAAAACGGCTCTACAACTTTTCTTAAAAAAATTAGTAAATTAATTTTTAGTAAAGGCTTCCTTTGGGTGGAAAACCATTTTTCAAAAAATCGTTACTAATGGTACCTACCAAAGAACCATTTTTTAATTTTCGATTTTCTTCAAAACGGTGTGACTGATGTCAATATTTTTTTTTATACAGAAGCTTCCAAAAAGGATAAATAGTTTTGTGTACTAAAATTTTTGAAAAAAATAGTTTTTAATTTTTGAAAATTAAATATGTATTTCGAAAATGATATGATCGATTTTTTTGATACTTAGGAGTTTTTAGTACCTACTTTCTAAAATATTTTAAGAAAAAAATTTACATATATGAAAAAATAACGGAAAATATTTTTTTTCTCATATAGGTACTAAAATTAATAAAATTATACAATTTTGCATTTAGCAACTATGAATAAAACCTCTCATAGAATGTTTTTAATTTCAGAAATCTAATTAATATTTTTATTAAAATAAATAAACAATTTAATTTAAATTACTCTTTCAAAATAGCTTTTTATGGCCCTTAGTCCTACAAATTGACGTTTCGTCCGGCTTACTCACTTGGACTCATCAGTGACATAGTGAAGGCTTTGTCATACGCAATTTGTATTAAGTTCAGTTCAACTTACATGAATTTTCAACGAAAATCCACTGTAAATTACTGTTTTCAATTACACCTCAGTTCATAAAGTAATTTTTGTTGCGGCCCGAGGCACCACAGCTGAAACGTCTTTGTGGCCCTTATGAAAAAAAGGTTGAGTATGGCTGTTCTACACCAACTAATATTATGATTGAAAAACACATTCATATATGTACGAAGTACGACGATACTATTGTTAATTTTTACAAGGATGACTTGGACAATTTAGGCGCTTGAGAAGCAACGATAATGAAACGTTTTAAAATGAGCTGCTGAAAAAAAACTTGAAGGAAGTTTTTTTTTTATACTTCAGATTCTTTGTTGTAGTGAGCTTCGAGCAAGCTGCAAACCTACAATCAGAGGCTCATCAATCAAGTTGTTACATTTTTGCAACAATCCGAATGGAGTAGAGGCGGTATTATTTCAGAGTTCGTGTGCTTCCACCGTTTGCGTATGTCAATTAAAGAACGAAGTACTTTGGAAAATTCAAAGCACAGTGCAGTATTTTTGCATTGCAAAACTAAGAGATTAGAAAAGTTTACAGATACAAAAATTGTATGAACAAAATGTATGGGCCTTATTACGAGGGTCGTTTGCTTTCGATAAGCGATTTTTGTCATGAGTCTATCTTATCTAATCTTAATTATTGTGTATACGAAATTTTTCCATTTACTTTTTAACGTAAAATTTGGATCAGAAAATTGAAATCTTTAACATCGTATTTAATTTTGGGAAAAAGTCGTTTATTGAAAGCCAACTTTTTTTAATTTCGTGTCCATTTTGTTTGATAAGTTTTGGTTTTATATTTTATATATCCACCACGGAAAGATATGTAATCACTCATGCACATGCTGTACATAATCTGCCAGGCCTGGCCAAATCGGTGTTGAAATAAGTTTGGTTTCGTTCAAAGGTGATGCGTTTTCTCATCGCCCAACATTTTCGAAAGTCTCACTTAACTACTAAATTAGTTCTCAATATCCATCAGAAGACGGTTCGTTTAGGGGTCAGGTGCTTTTACCTAATATGTTTGTTTCATTCAAGGATCCAACAACTTTTTTACCAGACCAGCAGCGCAGCACAGCGCGCGTCGTATATTGACACTTAAAATATCAACACTCCCAACAAATATGTAAATATACCCCAACAAATAAGTACGTTTTGTAAACCAACAATAATAAAATTTTATTGGATTTCACAGAATAATTGGAAACATCAGATGATAGACGTGTATACACATAGGCGCTCTGCTGCGCTGCTGGTTGCTGGCTATGGCTATGTGCTGAAGACAGGCAGGAACCGGGAGCCCGCGTTTGTTCAAGTTGAAAGAAAACAAAAACAGAGATAACATCATCTTTTGTTTGTAAATAGTTGATGTCCAACAATGGTGATGGCGATTTATTTATACACACTTTTTTGCTTGCACTTTAGGGCTAGTATTGGTTTCGTGTAGAAAATGTTTCGAGGTTCTAATCAAGCCTTACATTACGGTGATGAAGAAATCAGTCAAAATCTCTGTTACGTCGAGACAGAGCCTAAGCAGGTCGATAATTTGCTTCAGATTTTGTACAAGGCATTTTTTTGTAATTCTTCAGAAAGAAAATTTGAATTTAAATCTTTTGGCAAGCATGGCGGGAAATACAAGAACTTCGAGTGTTTGATATTTTGCTCTTAAGTAGTTTTATATTTCTTCTGATTGAAGGAGATATATAATTTCAATTGTGCATTACTGTGGTTGACCAACCAAACCATATACGTATAACTCTACGGTTTCAGATACACATATAATATATTATAATTGTTGCTTAGCTAAGCGATTGATCACGTTTCGTAGCCATCCCACGCTTTCATTCGACGGCAAATCGCATATGACTCGTATAGAAATGTATCTGTAAATAAAAGATCCAGTTCCAAGAAGCCGCTATTATACAGTGCTGTGCCAAATTGGTGTTTCCATTCATACACTAAAACATATTCTCCTGAAAAAAATAAAACAAAAAAATTGTAATAGAAAAGAAGTATATTTTTTCATGGTGCGTCCATAGATTATTAACATTTTAATGAAATGATGATTTCTTTCATTTTAAATTTAAAGTTCAAGTTTGTGTAGAGACGAGAAAACTGTAAGCCTTAGTTCACACGGCAATGCACCGCACGTTTTTTCGCAGTATAAATCCGTGCGAATGAGCAGTGGCGTATACATTCTACATAGAACCTTTCACACGACGTGTGTACGTTTGCCGTTTGGATTTATACTGACTTTTGAATTTATACCGCAAAAAAACGTGCGGTGCATTGTCGTGTGAACCAGGCCTAAGGTTGACTACAATGTACTCTTTACAATTTGTAAACAAATTTACATTAGATTATTGACCTCCATTCCCGCCAACAACACACACACAGATATGGTTGAGAGTTGTTACTTACTAGAAGGGTTCGTAAAATATCGTTCGTGAATCAAAAATACGGATCTTTATCATTTTTTATCGATCTTCTCATGAACCATACAAAGTATACTTCGCGAACGATAAAATGTTCGATTTATAAAAATTAATAGTTCTCTCACGAGCAAACGTAATACTACTCTTTTCTGCATCTTTCGTTCGTGAGATATCGGAAAAATTAAATTCAGGTCGAATATAGCTCTCTCACGATAACGATCTGAAAAGACCCTAAAGAATCATTCATCATCAAGCATCCATTCACTTTGAGAAGTGATTTATTTTTTGAAATATTTTTTGTTGAAATGAGGAAAAAAAAGTCGTTTGAATAAGTTTAGTATTTTTGCTATGATGAAGAAGCTGGTAAATTGTCAGAATAAAGTTCTTACAAAAAAGAAAAACAATATCAAAACAGGGTGTTTCAAAAAATGTCAACATTTTGCAACTTCGTTGTTCTTTGAGCGATTTCAATGATATTGAGACAGGTGATAGCTGAGATAGAATTATAACAGAAAAAAATATTTTCAAAATAGGGTGTTTAAAAAAATGTTAACATTCTGTATTTTCGAGAGGCTCTTACCTGTGTTAGTTTTCTTGAAATGGCTCAATGTACAGCATATATTTGAAACGCCCTGTTTTGAAAATATTTTTTCTGTTGTTCCATATCTCTGGGAGCAAAACCCGGGACCAAAAGTGAACAATTGAAACATGTTAAGAGAAAAATTGTACTTTTCAATAATTTTTATTTAGTTATAATCTCAAATAAAAGTAATAACAGAAATACAAACGAAAGGAAATTCTTAAAAAGAAAGTAACAATAAAATAAATTATATTCACCCCGATCAGATAAATGAGGGGGTCAGACTCAATTTTAACATTTTTACTATGAGTCAAATGTCAAAATTGAGTCTGGCCCCCTTCGCAGATCATACCTTCTACAAAGCAACTGAGGCCCAGTTTTTAGTGCAGAATTAACTCTAAGTTAAATTAATGTAGCTAGTCTTGAAAATAAGCTAACCCTGAAAAAGTTTTTCACTTAATCTAGCTGCCACAAACTACTTTTAAGCCTTTCACAATCAAAATAGAGATGGCACCACAACGGAAACTTCTTTTCAAATATTTCAAAAGGCGCGTCTCACCAAGTAAAATCTCACTGATCGCTCAATGTCAAGCTGTCGGAGGCGGAATGTTTTGGTGGGACAAGATTCTCAGAAATAAAAAAACTGCAGAAAATGTGCAAATACGGGAAAAATAACTAAACCTGGGACACTTGTACGTCCCGGGTTTCTTAAAAAGTAACTCGAGACAGGCTATAAAAATACGGGATAATCCCGGAAAACCCGGAACGGATGGTCACCGTAGTTATCACCTGTGTCAATTTCATTGAAATCGCTGAAGAAACATAAATTTGGCATGTTTTTGAAAAACCAAGTTTTTTTCTATTTTTTCTTATTTCAAAGGATCGTGAATGGATCTTCACTAGTTCTCGCCTGATAAATTCGGGATCGAACCATATTTTACGAATCGCAGCAAATTAGATGCGATCATCATAATCATTTTAAAAGATCCGAAAAATAAGATTCACGATCGGATCAAAAATTAAATTCCCTTTTCAATTTATCACGAGAGAAGGAATCATATCTTATCGTTCTCCGAACCTTGCCCACTAGGCCTTGATTCTCCTGAAGAAATTTTTTCACAAACTGAACAAAAGTGTGAACGATTTCCACAAGTTTTTGCTTGTACAAAGTTTTATCTGTGCAACAAAAAATCAGATTTGTCTACCATTAATTTGTATGAAAAGTACAAATTTGTATTGGAAATGCAATTTGATCCGAAACGTTCGGGGTGAGTACAAAAGTGCACTCTTTTTATTTTTGAGGTTATGTAACTAAGCGAATATTTTTTTTAAAAAAATTAGGTCCGATTCCTGAAAAAAAAACTTATCTTTAAAATTTTGTTTTTACTTGCTCATTATCATCGTGTCGTGAATCCCCGGTTGAAGCATAGGGCGTCAACAAAACGTCTCCATCCTTCACGGTCTGCAGCAAGGCATCTCTGGAACACCCGCTGCAATGTTTTGTGCCTTTCATTATTTTATCAGTATTTTTACAAACAGTGTTCTAGTGAAATAGCCAGTTGCGTTCTTCCCCTTAAGAAAGTCCCCCGTAATACTCGTACTTCTAGGAATGCACATCAGTTGGAGTTGGAGTATGGAGGTTCTTTTCTTAGCCCCACTGCCCGAATGTGAAATGCTTTGGCTATATATTTCCCTCTCATTTTGATATTCAACCTGCAAAACCAATGTGCATCGGTATCTCCTCTTCAATCCTTCTCTATTTTCCTAACGCTAACACTGTGTTTAATCATTTTAGGGGATGTGAAATCCCTTTAGTATGCGCCCTAATTATAAAAAAAATCACGCAATTTCAAAATCTTGCTTTTCATAATCTTATCTCGCAATTACAAAGCCCGCAACCTAAAAACTAGTCAATTTAAAATCTCGTAAAATGTAATTGCATTGCAATAAATACCTAATTTTTTTAATCAAAATCTCGCGAATTCAAATCTCACACTATGAAATCTCGCAATTACAAAATCTTGCTTTTAACAATATCTCAAATAAAAAACCCAGCAAATTAAAATCTCTCAAAATTGAATTGCATTGCGACAAATAACTTAAAATTTGCAATATTTCCTAACTTCTGCCTACCTACTTTTAGAACATATTGTAATTCATAGTTGAAATTGTTTATATTTCAATTGTTGTTAATAAAAAAATAAATAAATAAATTGAGTGGCGCAACAGCTCGTGGAGAACCAGGGCCTAGTGACTTACAACTCTCAACCATTCCTGTGTGCGTGTTGTTCGCAGGACCTACAGTTTTTTGCCGAGTCCGAACGGCTAAGTGAGAAGCACTTTTTCATGACAAGTATACTCTTGGAGGATTTGCCAGTTCCTCGCAAGAGGCAGTATCTCGGATAAAACATCTCTGTTTTTAGGTGGCACGGCTGGGAATCGAACCGATACCTTCGGCATGACAGTCCTACGCACTAACCATCATGCCACGAGGTACTACTATTGTTGTAAATAGAACAAGAAAATGAACGAAGAAATTATACATTCATTTGAAATGTCGGGTAAAATTTTGTATTTGTTGATTTCTTTTGTTGGTTCGCAAAACTGAGATTTGAATTTGCAAAATTTTGATTCGTGAGATTTTAATATGTGAGATTTCAGATTTTTTGGCGCGATGTTGTAAAAAGAGAGATTTTGTAATTATGAAAAGCAGGATTATTAATTTTGGAGATTTCATTTTTCGAGACCTTTAAACAATTGCGATTTTGTTATTTGTGGTTTTGTAATTAGCAAAATCATAGAAAAAATTGAACGAAAAATCCGAAATTTTCACACAAAATTAACGACTAACCATTTAGATCGGTGAGTGTTGCTTTACTAACTTAGCACTAATTCGTCGATCAGTGCTTATTAACTAAGCGAACTACAAAACACGTATTTGACATTTCTTTTTAAAAGAAAACAATCGGCAGAGGAGAGGACATAATCTGTGATGTCTTGTTTCCATTATTCGATCAGTTTCTTTATTATTTGTATTCTTTTCACTGATGCAACTAGTCAGGCTGTTGCTTATGTTTCTGTGAGTTTTTAAAATGTACTGTCGTACGTAAGCTGCTGGTAATATCCCGAATTTTTGATCCATGCAAACCATTCTTTATAAATAAGATTGTTTCCTTGAGCAACGTGAAATCTAATGTTATAAAATAATAATTGAATCGAACACCTTAACTGATTTCACAATTTCTTTAACTTTTAATAGGTACTATTCACAAATTGTACAATACAAAATATAAAAAATCAGATAAACGTAATACCTTGAATGCATTTCGGAATTCCCTTATATATCGTTGTTTTTAGAAGCGGAAAACTTTAAATTGGTAATAGTGTTTTCTGTCACAGCCAATTTGACAGTTTTCTGTTGTTTTTAGGTTAGTTTGGCTTGGCAATTCATCATTAATCGATTCACACCCGAAGCAAATTGCTCAAAGGAACAATGGTCTTGATACAGAATTCGTTTGAAAGTTTTGTTCAGTAATTGTTATAAGTACACTTCCACTAAAGCTGCTGTGGAAATACTATGAAATCCTGAATAATTGGTTCATATGTCTTCAAAAATGATCATGGTAAGAGCATTACAGTCAGCCGTGAGTGCTACGGAAACATTGTTATCTACTTACTTTGTGTGTCTCAGTTGGAAGGCATTAATGTTGCAGAAATGTGATTTCAGCAGGACGCACGACACGCCAGATGCACGTGATCGAATTAATTTACTCAAAGAAATATACGAGGAACAATTGAAGCGTTTAGAAGATGAAGGTTCTAGGTGACATTTTCAAAGTTTTGAGTAATCAGCATTTAAAGTTTTTAATCTATAACTTTTTTGGTAAGAACCTTAAAAATTATATACGGCAAATTTTAAAGTAACATAACTCAAGTGTCTCTTATAGTTATATTCTTCTTTGTTGAAAACAAAGGACTTGCGAGATATTTACAGTTTTGTGTACTTAATACCTTTTTCCACAAATTTGTTTGTGATCCATTGCTCACATAGCACATTCATCCACAAAATAAAGTAAAATAAAACGTTGAAGTAAAATTCTTTTTGCATATAAATGAAGGTTTTAAGCGCGTTTGACACATTCTTCCAATAAGTTTTTTGAGAAAGCCATGGCATATAACACCTTCATCCTTGCCTAAATTTGAATCGAGAGGAGATAGAGAAGTGCAGATGAGATAGAAATTTAAGTTTGAGTATAGGACCTTCATCTGCATGAAAAAACGATTTTTTCAAAAAATGTCACTTAGCACCTTCATCTTCTAAGCGCTTCAATTATTATTGAATTAACGAAATTAACCACAATTGAGCACTTGGAAGCCAACATTTGTCGCGATATTGCTGCATTTTTGCGTCAGCCGAGGCCTAAAATCATGTTCAAAAATTAATGCCATACAATTATCTGTCAAAAAAAAGTCCATTTCGTGGATATTAAGAATATTTTTCTTTGTTTATTTCAATTTTATGTCCTCCGTCTCTAAAAAAAAACACCCTTTACTCGTGTTTTTTTATGAGAGAAAAAGACAGTTGTCTTCTGAAATAAAACACAGTTGGTCACCATAGGTATATGTTCTTGCATTTCGTTACAAAATTAAAGTTCCGTGCAATGGCAATGGGTTGTCGCGTCCAATGTCCACTTACTTCTTTCAAACAAATTTAAATTAATGGAATGTATGTAAATGAACAAAAAGAAAACATCTTTTCAACTTCTCAAAAGCAATTCAGTTGTATGGCTATCTTTGGATAAAATGAAATAAGACAACGCTTAGAATATTAATTTGTGGTTTGTGGGTACGATATGTGCGACTTAAAAATAATAATAATAAAACAAACAAAAAATAAGCGCAGGTTGTTGGACAAGAATTCCTATATTGCAAAGTACGAGGGTCTGTCTTTGGCCGTCAATTGTGTGAACTTACCACTTATTCTATAGTGAAGAATTACGCTCGATGCCTTAATATAGTGTATCTTATATCTAGACAAAGAGTTTATTTATTTTTGGAGTCTTTTTTTCCTCTATTAATAGTTAAACTGCAGAGATTAATAAAATACTTTGTACGTTTCACGTTTCGGAAAATGCGAATATAAAAATACGATTTTGGGTAATTCCAATTGGTAACTCAGGTTAAATTTTTGCTGAGCTTTACGAGCTGTTTCAGGAAAATGTTAATTCTAATTTAAATATAAATGATACTAGCTGACCATTCCCGGCTTCGCAGCACTACAAATCTAATAGTCCAGTAAATAGAGGTCAAAAAAGAGGGGTTACAATACAAAAGGTCGGTCGGGTAGTTTTAATTTGTTGTTTAAATCTATATTGCACAATTTACAGAGATTGGTATATAAACTAACTTACTACTGCCAAGTAAAACATTTCATTAAAAAAAAAAAAATATGTATACAGGGTGTCCTGTAAATAATGGATAGCCTTGCAACTGGTTATAGCAGGCCTTATGACCTTTCCAGAAAAAAATATAAAATCAAAATTTTCCGAGTGTTTACTATGTTATGATGTTTTTTTCCCAAAGTTGTTAACAAGTACTACTTTCCTCAAATACGTGAACGCTTCGACGATGATGAACAATCTTTGCTATTTTTTTATTTTTGTAATATTCTAGAATAACTGTTGTAATAGATAGATTGTAAAATTTAATAGTAGTTATTGCATTTTTTTTATTATAATTTTTTAAAATATTTTTTTCAGTACACAAATTTATTTTCAAAAAAGTTTGACCACCTCTAATAAATTAAAATTGTATGAGAACATTAGTGACCAATTACTTAAAAAAGTTGTCTATTTAATGCACTTCCAAAATGGTATAACACATGCTTGTGTATTAACAAAATAACAGAGAAAATTTGTCAATCATCTAATAAAGCAGCTTTTAACATTTTTCCGAAATGTCTATTCTAATGTTACAATAACCTCCCAATTTGGGTTGACAAAGATTTTCTTTTTTGATGTGTAGGGGGGTTCAGTGCAAGTATAAAACTCGATTTTACATATGTGTTGAAAGCCCCACCATTTGGCCACCATATTGAAAAACGAGTTCTGAAAAGTTTTCCGTGGCAACTTAAATTTAATTAGTCTTAGAAAAAATACTTTGTAGAAAATTCAATTTTCTTCAATTAATGTTAACACACTTTTTACCCTAAAGTTATAAATAAAAAAGTTATAAACAAAAACATATGAATTTTTTCAATGTTTAAATTTTGATTATAACTTTTTTGTTTATAACTTTAGGGTAAAAAGTGTGCTAACATAAATTGAAGAAAATTGAACAAACGTTTGCAAATCGTGCAAATTTATTACCAAAATAATGGTCCGGTTCGCGCATCACTCGCATTGTATATAAATTCTATAGTATTCTCATGAAGAAAAAAAGCTCGTGGCGTCCAAATGTAATACTAATTTTTGTTAAGGGATCTCGGTAAGACGAGCACAGCGAACCTATCGACCAAATGTTTACCTACAAAATCGTGTTTCATGAGAATACTATTGACGACTAGAAAAGTCAAAATGCGATACCTGGTGGCAGATAAAAACAACTGGATAACTACATTATGAACTGGCCGCCATAACAAATGCATGTATAAACATTCAGGTAAAATAATTGTTTTATAAATAAAAATTGTTTTTATTTCAATCAAAATATACTTAAATGACTTTATTAACATATTTCGTTCTATTTTATTTCAGTTTTCGAAAGAAAAAAAAACAACAGAAGAAAACAAGGACAAAAAGAAAACATTCATAACCAGCCGACAGCCGTAAGTAACTACAGTATTTTATCTAAAACAAAAATATATTTACAAATTCTTCTTATTCTAATCAAGTGTAGAACAGCGGTAGCTGCTCCTGAAATTATTCTCCGGGGTCTAAATGATTTCTACTGCGACGAAATGGGAAGATTTAAGTGCGATGTGCGTTGTGAAGAGTGTTGGAAATCAAAAAAGTTGTCGCTGGTGGATGTTGTGTTGAAGCTGCCCTCAATTACCACATCATTGAGTTACAGTTAAGGAAACAATTGGCGTAGACCTTCCTAGAGCACAAAAGCAATAAAAGATTCACGGACAATCCCAACCGATTTCTTAAAAGCCGGTGAAGTTCATGCACTCAATCCAGATGTTGAATTCTATGTTACTTACTTCAGTGATCTTCAAAGTAATCAAGGCCAATAGACCTACATCCTTGGCCAGAATCTTAAGAATGACACGATCACCAAGGAGGAATAATAGTTTAATATTCCTCAATTATTAAATAAACACGAACAATTTACGGGTGAGAGCACCCAGCACCTACGAAATCGTTTTCACTTTGGTTATACTTTAGGAAACACTTGGTTCGATTTTCAGCACAAATGTATGTGTAATTGCAAGTTTTACTTTATTATTTAATAAAAATATAGTTTTTGTATTTATTAGAATAGTTTTTCTTCTTTTAATAAATAATTTCGGAAAAACACTTCACAAATCACATACGATTTACAAAAAATTTTAACATCTTATGTAGTTATCCTGTTGCAAGTTTTGCCCGGTAGAGTACTGCCTCCAGTCGTCAATAGATTGGATATATAATGTCGCTCGTTCGTTCGGTCGACATAATCGGCCAGCAGAGTCGATAATTCGAGCAACCATGGATCGGCTTCGCACCATGTTTACTCTAGTGGATAATGCGCATCCTCAGAGACGCCGCGCGCCGTACAGTGCGCATCGAAGACGCCATTGCTGCTGTGGAGCAGAGTATCGAGGAACACCCCGTCACCTTTGAGTTAAAAATGCAGTTTTTATAATTCGAGGGTGCTCTTTCGATTGGCGCAAACCATTTTGTTCTATCTCATTTAGTTTTCAAGTTATGGAGAACTGTTTTGTTCAATTAGCCATTTTTCTGACCATTTTGAGTGTTACTTTTGTTCAATAAACCACTATTCATTCTTTTTGTACCATATTGAACAATTCATATAACATCTTTAAAATCATACCTTCTTATTTCTTTCTTGTTCGATATCCACATTTATGGATTTTTTTGTTCAATATCCTTATATACTTCAGTCATTTCTATTTTGTTAAATGTTCAAAGTATTTTTATTACAATTTGTATCTTATTGAACAAAAAGATATGAATTTGGTTGTGTAAGAACAAGAGTTCTATTTTGTTCAATATCATACGAGATCTCCATTGTTGCACTTGATTTGTGTGTATAGCCCAGTCAAATAAGCAAAAATAAGGGTCAACCTGGGAATGAGAGATAATAATCTGGAAACTCGTATACATCATTTTGGCGTTTTAAAACTTGTCTGAAAGGTCTAATAAATTCTCGTGTCTGTAACGAAAGTTATTCAAGGTCAAACGTCACAAAAATCACGTTTTCGTGGTTATCTCGGTTTCTATAGCTCCAATGAAGTTAACATCTATTATGAAAATTATTGTAGAGCATACAATTTTCGACAGATTGTCTTGCAATTATTTTTGAATGCACTTAACCGTTTTTTAGATAGATGGTGGAGAACGCACAGAGCTCAGCCAAACATACTGTAATGCAAGGTCAAACGTGAATCTCGGTGAATAATACCTTGTATAAAGTTATTAGATCATTAAAAAACATCATTGACGGTGAATAATTTGCGTGATTATTAGTTAATACATTGTATTTAGTAACATTTCACATAAATAGTAGATACCTTGTTGAAAATACCGAACAGCAGTATGAACAAAAAAACGCTTCGAGAATCGAAATCCAAATAGGTGAATGTTCAAATCAAGCTGAAGTTTTTCTACAGTAAAATTGCCCTTTACATTTGTACAACAACTAAACAAAAATGAAGTATGCATCTTAGTACCGATATACAATGCTCCTACACCTGAAGACAATATATATCATCCTCGATATACTCTGTTCGTTAAATCTACAAAGCTTCATGTGTATTACCAAGTTCAAAAATGTTAAGGACATGATTTAGAACCCCAGGAATCGGATTGAGAGCTGCAAAAATGGATTTCTATGGCCAATGACAATAAAATTACATCCAGGGGTCAATTCTTGATCTGTGAAACTGTGAAGTGATAAATATGATAACGCCTTCACGCCAAATGCGATTCTCGAATTGTGAAAAAATGAAATCAAATGCCAAAATGTTTTCGTTTGATAATTTGTCTATCACAATCATTTCATTCTGTGGAAACCTGTGAAAAGAAAAATGATAAACAGAAACAAATTGTGCTCATTTGAAACTCCCAAGTCGCCATATTGGTGTTTCTATGACGTCACAATCATCTTTTTCTATGAGCAATTGGTACCATTTTACATATTAGTACTTTTTAGTACACACTTTGACAGCTGTTTTTCATAACGAGTCCGGGAATCGCCTTGCGCGTGTTTGTGAAGTGATAAAATGATAAAACTCTGTGAAAACTGAAATGATAACTTTGTTTTCATTTCACAGTTTCACAGATCGGGAACTGACCCCCAGCTCCAGATTAATTACTGAATACTATATTTTGTAGTTGTAAGAATGGATGTATTCCACGCTGTGGGTGCAGATAATCGGGGTTGCAATGCACTTCAGCTTGTGGCCAGAGAAATGGACAAAACTTGCCTCATGCTGCTTCATTGCAAGGTGACTCCGGGGAAAAGAGTGCATTTGACCCGAAGGCCTGGAAACAATGATTCAGGACAATGAAGATGATGTCAATGAAACAGAAATGTTCAAACACAAAGAAAATGACGTTGAAGAAGAAAGTTAATACTTTGCCGCTCTTCAAATTATTATAGATTTGTAAATGTTCACTTCACCTCAATTTAAATTATAAATAATAGTATACAGCTGCTTAATAAAGTAAAAACTGAAATCACTCGTTTTATTTCTGCTTAAAATGTTATTAAATACAATGTATAAACTAATAATAATGCAAATTATTCATTTGGCGTTTTTCTTTTTTAACTCAGAGCAGATCACGGAACTGTCAAACAAAAATTCTATGTTTATTTTTTAGCTCAGACATATCAGAGCATAAAAAGTGTGTTTCTTTTTTCCATCGGAGCTAGCTCAATTAGCTCAGGATTAAATGACCGAGCGAATCGAGCGCAATGCTGAGCGAAGCCAACTTCTCTTATTTTTTTAGTGACACATAATTTAAAATGGATTTTCTCGACAGCCCCTGGAGAGTCGCCCGTCATTTGTAAAAAATTGCAAGAAATTTCATGAAATTTACCAAAAATACCTATGAAATGACAGTTCAGTGCTCAAGTGTATTTCATAATTAAATCTGAGGAATCTGATCATAATCTACTCGGAGCTCCGCTCTGATCCGTCTGCTCAGAGCCAAAAAAGAAAAACGCCAATTGTTAATGGTATTTTAATGATCTAGTAGCTTTATACAAGGTATTATTAACCGAGATTCACGTTTGACCTTGCATTTTAGTATGTTTGGCTGAGTTCTCCACCATCTATCTCAAAAACGGTTAAGGGCATTCAAAAATAATTGCAAGACAATCTGTCAAAAATTGTATGCTCTACAATTTTGGTAATAGATGTTAACTTCATTGGAGCTATAGAAACCGAGATAACCACGAAAACGTGATTTTTGTGACGTTTGACCTTGAATAACTTACGTTACAGACACGAGATTTTATGAGATTTTTCAGACAACTTTTAAAACGCCAAAATGAAGGTGTATACGAGTTTCCAGCTTATTATCTCTCATTCCGAGGTTAAGCTCTAATTTGACTGGCTGGAGTAATATGCTCATTCAGTTCTGATCTCTCATCGAATAAGCTCGTCAATGCAAGTGCAAGGCGTTGTTATAAAAAATGAACTCTAAAAACACGTAAGCTCCTACCAATAAAATAATATTGGATTGAAGTTTGACGCATTTTTTTTATCATATTACAGTTTGATAGAGGCAACCGAATATTTGTCTTTCCCCAAACCAGAAGTCCCGAAGGAAATTTCAATGTAAAAAGAAACTATTGCGATCTGATTTGAATGATGAAAAATGTATGTTTTTGTTCAATTTAATACAAAATACCTCTGGTTTCCTATATTATCCTTGTTAATTTCTGTCTTGTTCAATATTAAGCTTTTTTGTTCAATATCCATCAATTTTATCAACTTATCTTCACTCCATATAACTTTGTTCAATATCCAAAATGAAATCTGCGTGGATTTTTATTTATAATTATTTCAGAAGAAAAGAAAAAAGAAATCTGTTAATTGTTTTTAAAACAAAATTGTTAAGGCTTTCAGAAAAACATCACTTCAAAAGATAAACTGGGTAAAATAAACAAAAGTTTTCTATCTGAACTTTAAAAATCGATTTCCCAACATTTTGAAAAATGGACAAAGGACAAGATAGAACTCAGGTGACGACCCGAATGAGTCCATCCGCCATCGCGTCGAAAATTGGTGGTCGAAAAATGGGCCTCGACTGGAATTTATTCAACCAGCCGCGGGCGGCCACTTACCCGAAATCATTTTTAAAACATAATGGCAAACCCTTACCTTTATAATAAAGCTTAATTCTTGGCCATAACATTAAATTATATGCCTTTTATTTCTTCTTGAAAACCACACGTCTAAAAAAAACATCCTTTATAATTAAGAAGCTAAATTTGAAATTAAATCATTTTCAGAAGTAACACAAGAAATGTTATATTTATCTTTTAATTTCTAAATTCTATTTGCAACATATTCATTATTTACTAACGTGTGCAATTCCTTCGCTGAAAAAAACACCAAGGACCGTTTTACATAATTTTGAACAACTTGTTTTGAGATATTTGTAGCTTCAAAATATGGCTTTTGCACAATTTCCCCAAGCAGGTGATCCGTAAAACATGATTGCTTAAAAAATTACTTTCAAAATAATGAGTTTATTTTCTTGGCTTAATTTTGGATGGATAGAGCATCTTAATAATTCTGTTTATCTTTTTTATAATTTCTTGTACGTGATGTCCAGACGTTTATATGCTATCCAGGTGAACAGCAAGGTTTTTTGCTCTTGATTTCCAAGCACTAGCTACACCATTGATAGCCTGAGTCATGATATATTTTTAAGCAAAAAAACAAATGATTCGGAAAATTGTAGAAGACAAATTTCCCAGAAATATGATAAGGAAAGTATTTTTGTTCAACCAATACAAACTATGACGTTATGAAGTTCCTAAAAGAGGCTCAAATATCGTGTTTTGTACAGTTTTCAGTTTCTACACAGCTTCACAGCGCAATAACTTGTTGACATTCGATTTCAAAGCAAAAGTCTTCATAATCAATCTTGTACATAGTTATATTACCTAAAAATTGCATTTTAAACTTTTTATTTTCACCCATCGGTTGAGGATAAACTTTTTTACTAACTTTCTTTCTTTTCTTTCTGTGTAATACAAAGCCTGTACTAGAGTGAGAGTTCCGTAGAAATTTTAGTACCAATTTGTATAACCATCCGAATCCGATTGAAATAGGAAAGTCAGAAAAATTTGTGTAAAAATACCGATATTCTGGACTGGGTGTTTAAGACCCCATTTTCCAAAATGTCGAATACACTGTGGGGTGCACTTTGTTTGAAACAACCCATAAGACTCCACAAAAACCACAAAACTGATATTGAAGAAAAATTCCTGGCATTATATTTGATGAAATTAAAAAGCAACACAATTAAAAAGCTTACATCCACTGCCAGGCCTTTTTTATAGGAATAGTATTCTCCAACATTTAAAAAATGTTTTTAGTAAATTTTCTGTTTATTGGTCATACCATGCCCATTTGAAGGGCGTTTTTTTTTTATTTTTGTATACAGGGCAAGTTAAAGTTCGAAAACATCTTATCCATCTACCATCTTACCCATTTGAATAACATTTTCAGACTTCATAAGGGACAGTAAAAAGAATGATCAGGATCACGGAAAATTTCTCCCCACTGACATGTCCAGGCAAAAAACTATCTTTCCATTTTTTGTGGAATTCTCGCTTAACAATGTTTCGACCCGTGAAAGGCCTCAGCCAGTGCTTTGGTGATGGCTAACCCTCTGAACCAGAGGTTCGGTCTTGCCAATACGCTACGTCTGGCTTAGTTGAATTGAAGTATTTTTACTTTCTGGACTACATTCACATCTTTGTACAACTGACTAAGCTCACGTTTGTATCTTCTCCTGCAAAAATCCGTCGAATAATGTTTTTTTCGAAATGTCTAATTTTAGTTTTTCTGACTCTTTTATTTCTATATCAATCGATTCCGGTGGTAAGACAAATTAGTACTAAAAATTTATACGGGACTCCAAAAAATAAAGCAAGTTAGTAGCTTTTGAATAAAAAACACTTTCCCACTGGCCACTGAATTATCTACAAGACTGATTATGAATACCATTACTCTTAAATCGAAATCGAAAAAGGAGGGGGCGTGGTTGTAGAAATTTGTATTTTTCATCTACCAGTGATTGTATCTGACCTTGTCAATTTCTTGCACCAAGTAGCGTACAAAGTTTACAAAAAGGAATCTTAATCCGGTAGGTGGTGCGATGAGTTGGCGTTCTCGAATTCTATTGTTTTTACCCCATATATCGAAACAGTTAAATATATTATGATACAAATTTGTTTTTTTTTATGATTACTGACTTAATTTTGGTAGATTTACTTGGCAAGATTTCTCTTGACTCACGATTAAAAAAGTTTTGACAACTTGACTAGTCAACTATGGTTCCTCCCAAATTTTAGTCAGTAATCATTTAAAAACTAATTTTTCTCATAATTTGGAGTTGTTTCGCTTTTACTCTAATTAAAATATTAGACATTAAACTTTTATTAACTTTTAAAAACTATCTACGCTTAGGGTAGGCTGGGGCTAGTTGGACCACGTGAATAACTCAGGAACCATAAGAGCTAAATGAAGACGATCATACACGAATGAAGCATACGTACGTGATAAACTGATTTATTTATGGTGGATTTTGTCTGCCAAAAGAAAACCACGCCCAAATTAGTGTTTTTTGGGCACAAAAGTAAAAAAAAAACGAGTTTTTTTGTTGTGTTGAAAACGTTCGAATTTTTCATGAAGGTGCAGTAATTTTGTGAGTTCTGTAATTAAACTTTGTATTCCAAGTGTGAGATTGAAGAATTCTTAATATTTTTTCAAAGTGAAAAATATATTCATCAAGCTATGTAGAGGGTAAGTTGGTCCAGGTGGCGTTACCGCAAATGAAAGCTATATAACAAGAAATGCTACACTTGCCGAATTAAAAAAAGAAATAAAGAAGCTTTGAAAAGTTTTTGAAAGAATACTGAAATCTTCACACAAGATAATGAAGAGAAACGATTAATACCTGAACTTCAGTTCGGATTAAGAAACAAGCATACGACAATTGACTGAATTACTGACGTAATTGAAAGAGCTCTTGAAGAAAACAAAATCTGTACGACAGCATTTTGGATCTGTCACAAGTGTTTGACAAGGTGTGGCACGAAGGCCTCAAATTCAAATTAAGACAAGTTCTGCCTTAAGGACTTTATAAAATTCTACGCCAATATCTAGATTACAGACTTTTACTGTACGAAACGGAAATGAATGTTCTTATTTCAAAGAAATAGTGGCTGGGGTACCACAAGGAAGGGTTTTAGGTGCAGTTCTGTACCTTCTATTTACACGATATATACTTCAAACTGAATATACGATCGAAGCAATGTTTCACTTTCTCAGAATTGCTACTATTTATATAGAGATTTAAAAAAAAATAAATAGATGACCCCAGTGGCGTATGCAGGTGGGGGGGGGGGGGGCTAAGGGGTCTTGAGCCCCCCCAAGCAAGTAGCATACTATGCTTAGATTTCTATTAATTTAACTTCGTCGAATATTTTGCATTATTTTTTCGCTCAAAATAAAATTTTCAACAAAATCTGCAACGATTCCTGAAAGTACTTACCTATTTCTCCAAAAGGAATCTCCAATATTTGGTTTTGTCTCTGAGAAATCCTTAGTTAGTTGTATGTAAGTATTCACCTGTCCCTATACATTATTTAATAAAAAGGCTAAAACGCGGAATAATATACTTAACACATAAATTTCAACAATGGCTTTCTTAGAGAGGAACAAATATATCGTACAGATTTAAAATAGGGAGGATAGTACCTACGATCAGGAATCGTTACAATAATTATTGAAATATCGTGTTATTACGTAACGCTAAGCTTATGGCGGAAAATGTATGACGGATTTGAGCTCAAGGCCAAAAAGTATGAAAACGCCCCAAAAATAATTCATATAAAAAGAATTTCCTATATTAGAAAGAAAAATTCCAAAAAGTGGTGCAAAAGTGGTGTAATGAATATTACTTCTTTCTACTTATAACTCTTAGGTGAATAATAATAATTAAAAAAATTTATTTTTGTTCTATAATTTTAATGATCCCTAAAAAACTTTCTTACACAAAAATTGAGACTGAACCCCCCAAGAAAAATCCTGTGTACGATACTGGATGACCCGTCTTTCTTAATACTTGTCGTGTTCCATTTGCGAATGAGGCAAAATATCTGGAAATTACTTGATTTTATACCTGTTTATACCTGTCCAAGTTAATCCCAATCTAAGCTATAAGTTTCTTGCAACATAAGGGACACGATTCACCCGTTTTGCCCTTACAATTGATCTTATATATTACATTCGTACATTTGTCCTTGTCAGGTTTTGCCTTCAGTTTGGTAAAAAGATGTCCAAGTGTTTGGTTAAACTAAAAAGCTAAACGATTATTTTAATGGTTTTTCTTGAGTATCTCTTTGAAGTTCTCGGTTAAACTTTGAACATAAACAACACTTTTGAAGAAACCATCCGTAGCATAGTCGCATTGTTGGCGGGGGATTTTGTGGTTGTATTTTGAAATCAAACCCCGAATCACTCTAGCAGAATATCGGTTATCATTCAAAATGTTGAATACTGTTTTTTGATTAACGGAGTGGAATTTATCCTCGTAAACACTTTTTTGACTAGGTTAGAAGCCGTGTTCATAATAATATGTTTGGCTTGACTGGAACGAAAGTTAATGAGTCTTCCTGACGCTGTATTTTTTTGATACCAGTCGAACGAGAGATGATTTCCTTCCCTAAAGACTTTTACATCTAGGAACGCAAGTAGTGTCTTATTCTGTTCCCTTTCGACGGTAAACTGTATTTAATCTTTAGGGTCAACAAAACATCATCAACTTAACGCCTTTCCATCACCGCAAATAAGTCATCCACATATTTTACTATGAATTTTGGTTTTTTCCTTGAGCCAATAAAACATTCATCAAGCAAATAATCCACCACAAGGTCAGCAATAGTGGGTGAAAGAGGGTTGCCCATAGGTACTCGGAAAATTTTCTTAAAAATATCCTCTTTAAATTGTAGAAAATTGTGTTCCTTTATGCAAAAATCCAGAATTTCGAGAAATTTGCCTTGGTTGATTTTGGTGTTATGGCTAATAATTTCCCATTTCTTTTTAAGTATGTTGACAGCTAATTGAACTGGGATGTTAAAAAGTGATACTACATCAAATGAAACAAAAACATCATTCTCTCGTATTTACACTTTTTTTGCTTTATCCACATATTCAAAAGAATTTTTGTACAGTGTAGAGTGATTTAGTTATAAGTTAAGCCTAGTATGCTGCTGAGCTGAATAAATAAGTATTTTTCCTCAGCCAAAATAAATTTATGAAAACAGACAAAATATTTGATTCTATGTATTAAAATCTAATATCACTTTTTGTTTGATTTTATATAGTTTTAAAACTATTAGCTTAAACTTCTAGGGGTTTAATAGATCTTAATACTTGGTTAATTAACTTTTTATTTATATTAAAAAAGTAAAATCTTTCATGATCATGGGAAATAGTAAATACTAATTTTTTCAAAAAGCATATTAACAGTGTAACAGGGAGTGGCAACAGTGAACCACCGCGTGTTACAAAGTGAACCACTGATATTTGCTTATAGTAATGATTAGAAAAAATGATCGAACGTTGTCAAAAATGAAGTATTATTGTAAACAACTCAAAATGTAAAATTTTAATTGCAAACAAAAATAAAGCCATTTAAACCGACGAATTAGACGCAACCCTCAAAATGTTTCGTTTATCACTTTCGGGGGTAGCAGATTTTGTGCACCCTTTCATATCGAAACCATCTTTTTGTTTATTTTTCAGATAATTAAAGGTCAAAAAAGAGATTCTGTTAATTTTTTCCGAAATTTGATGTCCCGTTTGTCCTTGATCATGAAAACTATAAATTCCTGAGTACTCAACCGCGCCAAGAGCTTTTCCTCCAGCCATTGTCCACTTTTTCTCGATTTTTTTGTATCATGTCAAAGAAACCATGATATAAAACCCAAAAATAGCCTTAAAGGTCTGGCCTTCAACTAGTGCAAAGCAAAAGTGATGATGAAGGCGGTGTACCTATCCAAATGAACCAAAAAAAAGGGTTACGATTTGCACATGAACTTAAAGAAATGATAATAAAACGTGTAATGATAGTAATTTTAAGATTGTGTGTTTTCTTATTCGCTCTTAAATTGGATGCTTTCTCTAATGCCAGTTACAAAAATTCATTTAGTCCGCTCAATTCGGAGTTATAACGATTAATCGCACTCGAAAATCAAAGTGAACGGGAGCATAGGCGCCCGCAGGATTTTGTCCAGGGGGGGGCAGACACCAAACCAATTTTGAGAGGCATATCGAATTTTCAAAAAAATGGGTATTAAATTTTTTTTTTAATTTTAATATGCAATATAATTTGAGCTTTTTGGAAGTTTTTATAAATAATTTAATTTAAATCCTTCAATCAATAATGAAAAAATCTAAAATAACGTTCTATCTTCTATGGGAGGTACTGTTAATAGTTATCCAGCGTAATTTTTTTTTATATTTTATAGTAGACGGCACTTATTTAACCACACAAGCATTTTTTTGGAAGTTTTTGTATAAAAAGCAAGGTTCATAAAACAATAAAATATCATTCGTTCACTCATGAAAAAGTCAAAAGGGAATGTTATTTTTGATTCGATTAAAACAAAATTTATTTCAGTAGTATATAGGATTTGTATTATAAAACCTTCTCATATAGAAACTATGCCTGGCCCCGGGCAAAAAAAAACTTTCAGCTTAATGATTACGAATTTTAATCTTGTTGGATAGTTTACAGTGAATTTTCGTTGAAAAATTCATGTAAGTTGAACTGAACTAAATACAAATTGCGTATGATAAGGCCCTCACTATGTCACTGATGAGTTCAAGTGAGTAAGCCGAACGAAACGCCAATTTGTAGGACTAAAGGCCATAAAAAGCTATTTTGAATCAATAATTCAACAAGTCCAATCCTTAATGCTAAGTCTTCTACTTGGCTGACTTATTTCAGTAGTATATAGAATTTGTATTATAAAACCTTCTTATGTAAAACAAAATTCATTTTCACGATCGAACCAAAAATGCTAGGATGTGGATCTTTAAATTATGGTTCGTTCCGAATTTATTATGCGAGAGTTATTGAAGATCCATTCCCGAATCTTTGAAATAAGAAATAAAAATGTAATTTTACAAAAGGAAAAAGAACAGTTTCAAAAAAAATGTTTCGAAATTCTTTGACCTTAATAGATTTCAATGAAATCTAATTGAGTGATTTCAACGAAATTGCCACATGTCGTGGTGATGATGGTGCCATTTGTTGAAACACCGTTTTGAAAATATTCGTTTCTGTTATAATTCTGTCTCAGCTATCCTGTCAATTTTATTGAAATCACTCAACGAACAACAAAGTTGACATCTTTTAAAGCACCCTGTTTTGAAAATATTTTTTCTTTTTTAATTCTGTATGAGCCATCACCTGTGTGCTGTGTCAATTTCATTGAAATCTTTCAAAACAACACAACAACGAAGATATAGTAGGAACTTTTCCATTTTCTTGAGAAAAAATGGCTGTTCATACATACATCTGTCAAAACTTGTATGAAAAATTTGACAGATTTACCCAGTTTACAACTTTACTACGTTTATGAATAACCTAGAACATTTACCCGGAGGCAAGTACTGACAAGCAAGTTGGCTACATACACTGCTTGTCAAATTTGTAATTTGCATTCCACTTGCCTCCCACTTGCTTTCCACTTGCATTCCACTTGCATTCCACTTGCATTCCACTTGCTTCTCAACTTGCTTCACTACTGGCTTCAAAAATTCCATGCCAGTTGATGAGCAAGTTGCTTGGGTTTATGTGTTAGTGAACAAATGAGTGAGGCCGTTTGGCCTCGGGGTTAGAAAAATTAAAATGTATGCTGAGGTAAATATATATTTTTTTTAAGTGTAAGCCGACCATACAAAAAATAATAAATTCTCCGGCACTATAGGCCCCTTTCACACGAGGAAACTGAGTTGCTAGTAACTTTCAGTTCTAGGGTGAGAAGCAGAGAATATCAAATAGGTAAAGAAGCCAATCCCTTGTACGCTTCACCCTCCAAAACCCATTTGTGTACATTGTTGTATTTGTAATTTCATTTCGTGTTGAAGAATAGATGTGAATTGCAACAACAGCCGTTTTCCTTTGGATGTGGCAAAGTACTTGTGAGTAAGTAGATGAAAACCCTAATCTAGTACTACCAACTGCACATGCTCTAATGTGCGAGTAGATATACATTTTACATGGGAAAGCAGTTTGATGTGTTCCACTGAAAAAAGCTAGCAAAAATTACAAAATTTTGCACTTAGCAATTATTAATAGTACCTGTCATAGAACGTTTTTTTTTATTTTGAATTTTCTCGTTATCGGCCAAACGGATTTAGATGAATTTTTTATGTACAAATTTAAGATAAAATTAAATAATATGGCATATCAAAATTTTCAAAGAAAAAGTTTTTGGATTTTTAAAAAAAGTTTCAATTTTTTTTTTTGAAAATTCGATATCTCAAAAACGGGTTGACAATTTTTTAAATATTGTTTTTATTAACACAGAAATATATACTCTAGATTTGCATACCAAAATTTGTTCCTTAAAATGTTTTAAGAATTTTATATATAAAAAATTTATTTTTTAAAAAACCGCTCCAACGATTTAACTTTTTTTTTCCCATACAATCATATTTAATCAAGAATTAAGACGGCATTCTTTTTTTCCACCTCAAACTGTCAAAAGAGTTGTTTTAGCCAATTTAAATGACGTATTTCATGCTTCTCTAAATTTTTCTCTCATAATTTAAATGTTTTTATACACAATTTTCTTAAACCCGCAGTGTCTTGAACATAAGAGCAAGTACGTGTGATCCAGTCGTGCATTTTATTTCTTTTGGAGTGGCAGTGATATAGAATGTTAAATTTGTGTCAAAGAGTGAAGAACTGTTTCATTCAGTTCAATATAAGAATAGGTTAGTTTGATTTGTAAAACTATTTGTCCTAGGAAGATTTCACTAGATTAATTTCTAATCTTTAAAGACAAAAAAAGCAAGTAGGTATTTGTTAAAATTCAAAGTAAAAAATGCAAGTTGCGTGGTAATGCCAGGGGGGTAAATCATGAACTCAATAAAGAAGCTTTAATATCCAAATATATCGAAACTAAGGATAATTTCAGATACATTTGGCATGATCCAGAGCCAGGAGGGGGCAAATCATGAACCCTGACAAAAAAGACAAGTACATAGGTTGTTCTTAAAATTCATAGTAAAAAAATGCATGCAAAAATGTGGGAATGCCAGGGGGGGGCAAACATGAACTCAATAAAGAAGCTGTAAAGAAAATATCCATATTTTCCAACAATATCGAAACTAAGGATATTTTCAGGTACCTACATTTAGTAACGGGTGATTTTTTAGCTGGTTTGGTTTTGGCAACACTGGTTTTGACAGCTGACGTGTGTTTAGTACCTTGTGTCACTGTCAAACAGCTTCAGTTTGGTTTGCAATTTAACCATGGATCGTCTTACAAATGAACAACGCTTGCAAATTATTGAATTTTACTATCAAAATTCGTGCTCGGTTCGAAATGTTCATCGCGCGCTGCTTCCATTTTATGGTCGGCATTCTCGACCTTCTGAGCAGTCTATTTGGAAGATTGTGACCAAATTTCGCACCAAATTTACTTTGTTGGACATTAAACCACCAACACGTTTACGTACTGTGCGTAGTGAAGAAAATATTGCGGCCGTATCAGCTAGTGTGACAGAAGACCGCGAAATGTCGATTCGGTGCCGTTACTGTCAATGGTGAACGCTACCGAGCGATGATAACAAACTTTTTTTTGCCCGAAATGGAAGTTCTTGACTTGCATGATATGTGGTTTCAACAAGACGGTGCCACATGCCACACAGCACGCGAAACAATGGCGCAATTGCGAGGCGAGTTTGGTGAACAGTTAATTTCACGTTTCGGGCGTCAATTGGCCGCCTAGATCGTGCGATTTGACACCATTAGATTATTTTTTGTGGGGGTATGTCAAGGCTAATGTCTATAGGGACAAGCCCGCTTCGATTGACGCACTGGAAGCCACATCCATGCATTCATTCGTGAGATACCGGCCGATATGTGTAAAAGAGTATGCCAAAATTGGACTCAGCGGATGGGCTACCTGAGACGCAGCCGCGGTCAACATTTGCATGAAATTATCTTTAAACATTAAATTGCAAGGTTCAAACTATCGATTCAAATAAATATTTCATTCATTTTTTTTTTTTTGTTGTGTTTTTTTTTTTTTTTTAAGTTCTAAACCTCTTAAAAAATCACCCGTTATAATCCAGAGCCAAGGGGGGGCAAATCATGGAGAGAAGGCAAAGTATTTGTTAAAATTCAAAGAAAAAAATGAACAATTTCTTAGTTGTGTGGTATTGTCCAGAGCCAGGGGGGGCAAATGCCCCCCCTTGCCCCCCCTCCGGGCGCCTATGAACGGGAGTGTATGTTCGACTTTGTTTCTTGTTAAGTAAAAATCAAAACTAATTAAATTACATAATAGAAACTATTAATATAAAATAAAACCTTTATTAAAGTTAACTTTTCCCAAGTTGCACCATGGCCGTCCACAGTGTAATTTTTAAAGTTGGTTCACTGTAGGACATAGTGTCGTTTTGGAAGAAAAATGTTTTTACTAAAAAAGTTATTGAGTTACTTTACTCAATCATTGTTCTTAATTTATAATTACATCTATAATTTCTAAGTACAACAACAACAAATCCCTCCAAGATATTACTTTCTCATCAAGAACACAAACAAAAAGTAGGATTTCTCATTTACATACAAGAAGTTTCACAGATTTCTGATCTGCGAATGCCTAATGGATAGGCTAACAGCTTATACTTTTTGTTAAGTTCGGAAAGCAGAAATTTTAATGGTTCACAATTTAACGTGGCTAACTGTTAGACAGTTTACCCTACTGCATCTGTCTGGATTTCCATTTACACACAAATCCCCACTTAAATATATCGGAATAAGTTTGAAAGTTGAGCCCCCAATTACCTACTCACTTGGTACGCTACTGCATGATAGCAAATACTTACACGTGCGAGCCATTTGGGCATTTAATTTTTCTGGCTGAAAAACTCAACAGGGCGCCAATTTTGTTACAGTTTGTACCGTCCGAATATAATACATGTATGTAGCAGAAGTTGAAGTCATCTCAACTTCTGCTACACCATGCGCATCTCTTACTACAGCTACATCTTCATACTGTAGTGCTGTATACCTATAGTTGGTAATTACCTACCTTTCAACTTTGAAAGTGCTGTGAACTATACAGCTAAATACACCTACACCATTGTGTTCAGGCAGTTATTCGGTCCATACATTGTATACCAACCTATTTAAGAAGTTCGAACATAAAAAATGATACAAAGTAAATCGATTGTAATTCTGGGTAAAATTTGTTGTACACAATATTATTCTTCGCAGCATGCTGTGGATGTGGACAATTCTATCGACTCTGGCTGGCCCTTATCCTTAATAGACAGTGACAGTGGGTATATCTTGTTTTTCGGTTATTTTCCTATCAGAAAACAGGTACAAAATTGAAGAACAATTGAGAAGAAAAATGTATGGGTAACAATGCATAGATGGCGGTGCCTATGGGTATTTTTTTTTTGAAAGTCAATTTTTTTTTCTGACTACAATATTCTTTTCTTGATTTACAAATTAATTCATTCTCGAATATCTTCTCGTACCTTTGTACTTGCCTTCTTATTTACCTACCGTTTTCTTAGTTAAAATTTTAAAAGCATGTTTTATTTCTATTTAATTATTTTATACAAAATATTTAGCACCTACCCTGCCACAGAGCAATTATGGTTTGATCAATTTTACTCAAAAACGGCTGCAACAATTTTGATTAAACTTAACACAAAAACTATGCCTGAAGTTAATAGCAACAAAAAAAAAACACAAAATTTAGTTCAAGAAAATTGAATTTTTTAATAAAAACAATTTAAATTTAACAAAAAACTAAATGCGACTGGTAGTGGGTAAGAAAGAGACAAACAAAGTTGATGAATTTCGATATGCGAAGGTTATAATAATAGAAATTATATATAAAGGGTGTTTTTTTTAGACGTGTGGCTTTCAATCTGGCAATACTTTTTTCGGAGTTGGTCTTTTTGACGAAAATTGGTGGTCGAAAACTCGTGGTTGAAAATTGTTCCTCTCGGCTGGAGTTTATTCGAGCCAGCCGCGGCGGCCACTTGTACAAAATTTTAAGGGCAAATCCTTATCTTTATAATAAAGCTAAGTTCTTGGCCACAACATTAAATTATATGCGTTTTATTTCTTCTAGAAAACCACACTTCTAAAAAAACACCCTATATTACTAAAATAAATCAGCCAAGTAGAAATAACTTTAAATGATCCTTAGTCCTATAAATTGGCAATTGGTCCTGCTTACTCACTTGGACTCATCAGTAACATAGTGATGGCCTTGTCATACGCATACGAACTTAAATTGCGTATGACAAAGCCCTCACTATGTCACTGATGAGTCCAAGCGAGTAAGCCGCACGAAACGCCAAAAAGCTATTTTGAATCAGTAATGAATTTCTGTTTGTATAGTTTTGTTGTTAATAAATTTATTTAATATACTTTTTTCTTAATAAAAACTTGTACAATTTTAGCAAATAAACAGAAAAAATAATGCTGAATAAAATGATATCAAAGTAAAAAAAGCTCAAAAATTTGAAAAATCATGTTTGGTAATAAACTGCCGGAAAACCGTTATCCACACAGTAAGAAGGTAATAATTAGATTTGAACTGTTAAAAATACTTGTTTGATCGCAAAACGACTTTTTAAATTTGTCGTCGATTGCTAAAAATTGAGCCAAATAAATAAAAATGAGAAAAATAACCCAAAGTGTTTCGACTTAAAATTACATCAGATACTCATAGTTTTCGACTCGCGAAAAGCAAGTTCATGCGATTCAGTCGTGCACAGTCTCTTAATTTCGGATGAAGACGTTGGCACCACCTAAGATGGGATCTTCTTCTGCTGCTTTTTCCATCAGAAGTAAATTTGAAGACTTTTCGGACTGGTACTACTCATAGGCTTCACATATTCCAGCCATCTCAGCCGCTGTTTTTCAGCTTTTTCATGAAGTCATTGTATCACATCAGGATGACTGTATTACCTATAAAGCTCTTCTGTTCTGCACACCATCGATAATCCAATAATCTTCCTCTCGAAGCAATTAATCGCATTTTCATTAGTTTTTGACAAGGCCCATGCAAGAGGACTGGGATGTTCCGTAAATCGCATCGTGATCAATAACTGCTGAGCAAAATATCGCAAGACTTCATCTTTTATAAGCCTTTTCGATCCCATAACTTTTCATGGGTGGTAACTATTGGATGTTTGGTGAAAGTTAAGGGGTAAGCCAAGGGGTTCACCAAGTATTCTGGCTTAACAAGAACTGGAGATAGGTACTAGAGCTAGAGAATTCTTTCGCTACCATTTTTCGAGAGTGCTTAAGTCGGAACACTCATTCGTTGAAGGGTAATTAGTAGTGAAATCCTTCTTCACTCCTACCTGTCATCCATGGATAAGCCAGGAAAAAGTGTTTTTATTTGTAATTTACTAATTTCGTTTGACAACTCATTTCATTTTTGAATTTCAACCGACTGTTAAAATCGCTTTTTGTTGTTTCTACTTCCATTGAGTTTTGACATTTTCATTCAAGACCTTTTAAGAGCTTTTCAAACTGTTTCCAATTAGGTGTGTTCGCTTAGACTTAATTTCCAACTTAATTTCGTGCAAATTTGGTTGAAATTATCTCATTTCGAAATGTGAACTTGTATTGGAAATGAGATTATTTCGTATTGAATTTGGAAATTTGCAATGGAATTACCTCATTTGGTCTAATGAAAATATAGTATTAAGGTAGAACTATAATGCTCGGAGGGGTACTTGAGTGTTCGGAAGTAAACAAGCGGAAACACGGAAAAAATATGAAGCGACTACAATTGCGGAGTGGGACGTTTGGTTTAGTTTCGTTCACTATTGGTTTCTGTGGTATTCACTTATCGATAGATTATTATCCCCTTTTGACGATACGGAAAGCTACTTTTCATTGGTTTTTGACATTAGTTTTAAGCATCCGAATAAAAATAGCTTAATAAATAAATTTTAAATGCCAAACAAATTAAGTAATTACAACAGAAAATTAAAAAAAATTGTATCAAATATTTGTCTCCATTTTTTTTTTTAATATACTATTTTTTGTGGCACTATTCATTCAAATAACAAGAAACTCTAAACGTTTTTCGTAGTTTTTCGAGAAACTATTGATTCCATTGCCCGTGAAGCTAAATTGTGCCTTTATTGAAAGCGATGTATGAAAAACATGTTTCAAATGCATGGAATGGTGAATCTATTTCTAAAAACTTTTCAACATAAATGGGTGGAAAAAAGGATGTGTATTGACACATCTAAAAGGGTGCGACAAGAAATGTAAGTTTAAATTCTAGCGAATTTTGAATTCGCTGCTGTAGAATGCGTCCTGATGTTGTGGATTATGTGAATTAGCGTTTGGTAGTTCGCAGAAAATATCGTAAAAGTTCTACTTTAAGACCGTGTTCTCCATTTAAAGTTGTAGGATCGCTTATTCACTTTGTCGAAAAGTTAAAACAAGAATTAGTTGACATATCCATGGCGGTCGTGCAGAACCAGGTAAGTCAAGTTACCTGAAGTGAATTATTATTGTGTTAATAATTCTTAAATAAATAGTTAACAATATTTAACAAAATTTAACCCTTGTGTAATACTTTATTTATACATCTGAAAATACCTGATAGGCACTTTTTTCCACACTAGTTAAGTCTTGTGAATGATATTTAACAAAAACCCTGACTTTCTAAATGTTTTAAGTTTTTGACTTACCTGGTTCTTCACGACCGCCATGGTTATATTTGCTTAAACAAATTTATTCGCATTCGCAGATCACTGCTCATGTTTTAAGCACTTTAATGTAGAAAAGTTCTAGCAAAAGAGGATAGTCACGAAATAAAAAGTGAATTTCAAAGGACAACATCTTAAGCATAGTACGCAGCTGAAGTGAAACGAAAATTTTCTGGGGTCTCCAACTCGAGAACAAAATCCAAAACGAAGTGAGTGCGAAAAAAATATGAAGAGTTTTATCAGAAAGATGTCAAAATAAATACAAAAATAAAACAGTTTAAAATCTTAAGTCAATTTTTGTTCTCGTATGATGTGAATTCTTGCTTTTTTTTGTTTTCGTGTCTTCCGTTGTGGTGCTAAGGGTTCCAAAAAATTGTGCTCTGCAGTTCGTTTCGACGATATTTTCTTCCATTTTCATTTTTAAATAAAATTCAACAGGAAAATATAACAAACTGTCAAATTTTCGTCTGAAATAATGTTCCGAACAATTAATTGTAAATAGTGGAGACTTGGTTCGAGTGTCTGCTAGGATTTTCAGTTTTATTGACATTTCACTGTCGAACTGCGTACTACATAGCAAGGATTTAACCATTTCGTGTAACTGCATAGTCTCCATATTGCTGTACGGTACCGGTTTTTGAGATACTTTCCTCAACACATTTTTCGTTTGGCGTAGTGTACACCTCATTATAAGTTTCATAAAGAAACTTCAGTACCACAATTTGTTTCAGTAGCCATTAAGTTTCATTTTGACTATGATATTGAAAGTGTTGGAGATGGAAGAGGGAAGGCTTTTCAAACTAATCCCCAAGAGTGTAATTTTATCAAAAGAAAAACTAATCAAAAAGTGACAGGAGTTGGGAGCTGGATTTGGGAAAACCATGCGGATTGAAGCGGATATTTTCCCGGGTGACTTGAAGAGGTTTTTCAGAAAGTATTAGAGCAAACGAGCTGATGATCAAATTCAAAATTAAAATTAATCATTGTTCAAAGCCAAGAATGATTAAATTAAATAACATTCCCCCTAACTAGGCAATATTCCTTTTTGAAAACCATTGATAGTGTTCTCGTTGACTTTGCGCTAACAAGCAATCAAGTGAACTAGAAGAAGGACGAAACTTGTTTTGCACAGAAAATAGGTGCATTTCACAGTTATTCCATCTGTTTGCTTTATGTTTTGTTGAACAGTAGATCTTTACCTGTTCATCAAGTAGTAGTTGTTTTTATAAGTTGCTGCTTTGTTTGTTGGATATTTGGTTTGTCATCACTGTCGTTGGATACCTATAAAAGGGTTTCTGGATGTTGTTGTTCTTTAACAAATTATCTATACACGATCAAGCAACAACACCACATACCTTTACCAGGGATCTTATAGGACAAAGGACAATGCATATTAAAAAAAAAACTAAACTCTGAGACTATATCCTACTTTCACTAAAGAAAACTGATGAAATAAAGTTGTTAGACAAAATTTGAATTCAGAATACCTACCTAAAACATTTATTAAAAAGCAAAATAATAATAGAAAATGATAAGGAAAACCTGTTAAACTAGTCCAGAATGCAATGAAAACACGATACGCACATAAGAAAAAGTGTTAATAAAGAATACAAATAATCGATGCTCTTTTTCCATGAAGGTGTACCTACCTATAGCTGTAGCTGTAGGTATAATAGGAACTACCTGCTTTCCTCCTATTGATCCCATCGATTTAGAAGGAACATCTCCATCTCGGTACGAACTACGATCTACCTACTACATTATACCTATAGAGTCACAGTTTATTGTTATAGCCTTATAGGTTTCTTACAGCATCATCGGACGTTTTAATTTTAGAGCCCTTACGATCCGTTGCACTTAGTTGAGTTGTATGGCCGATTTAATGAAGCGTATAAGAAAGAAAATAAATTAAAAAAACAAATCGACCCAAATTGATGAAGAAGCCGACCATCCATATAAACGTGTGTACACAAACATGGATGTGTATACATATAGTCATATATACACAATACACATATGCATAAGCTGACATAGTGTAAGTGTATGTTTTTTGGGAACCAACAAAAAAAAAAACATTCAAAATCCCTCGAAAAGAACTGCGTTAAAAGACGAATAAATCTCTTTGAGATCATAATTATGAAATAGTCTGGCCTCTAGAAAATCACATACAGTGTCCATCGAAATTTTAGGCTGTAGTCGTTTAAATAAAAAATTAACAACGTTTTAGGTTGAGTAAGACAAAATGTATCTCTATAGTCTCTATAGATGTGATGTGAAATATGAACAAAAAAAGGGTCCTTTCATAACAATATTGTTGACGAAAAGACCTATAAGAATACATTTTTTTTTTAAAGAAAGGAGTTTTTTTTAAAGAAAAGTCTTGACAGAAAAATTTACCTTCAAGTAAAATGGTTTAAACAAATGTGGAGGCACTGTGTCTGCATGTTTCAAATTTGTTTATCTTAGCATTTAAAAAAATAAATCAGACATCACATTAAACAAAAGATAAACATAGTTAAACTGGAAAAGGTTTCTTTCAAAGAATACACGTAGACAATTATCAAGTAGATATTAGCACTCGAATCAAGCGCCCCAATCTATAGCTAAAAGCTAGTGGTTGAATCTGTTTTAGCGGGGTCATGACCCCCCCTGACAACAATTCATTAGTATTGGGGTTTAACTGAAGGTAAAATGAATAGGTACATTTATTTTTGATTAAGATCTACCAAAAAGACGGTTTTGACCATTTCTGAATTCAATTGGAAAACAGAATTGATTTATTTTTTGATTTAAATCAATTTGGTAGATCTTCATTTTTGGCAGATATACCCTCTCTAGTGCCAAAAAAATTTCAATATTTGTTTTGATCGGTTTAACTTATTTCGGTCGTGAAAATTTTGTTCAAAATATGAAGGAAATCGTCTACAATAAAAAAAGAATAAGTTTAAAGTGAATCGGTATATTCATTGTGCTCATATTTGTCAACTTGAAATGGATAAAAAAAAATGACGAGTCCGAAACTATACGAACACAGTGACAAAATAAAATTTAAATCGTATTCCATTAACCAAAAACAAAAATATTTAGCCTGAATCTGAATTAACCAAGGGATTTTGGGCTTGTCTTGGAATAAATTTTTAAGGGTTCCAAAAATTGTATTAATCTTTTTTTTAGATTTCTAAAATTATCTATCAATGCATCAATTTTATTAAACAAATATATAAATTAATTGGTACCGGTTTTTCCAAATTATTTTATATGTTAAAATTATCAGAAACAATTAGTGTATGAGCTTTTTTCTAAAATAGATAAAAAAAATATTTTAAGAAATAAAAAACATCAATAATATTGATTTTTTAATTATTAAATTCTTAATGAGTTTCAATTATTCATTTATTTTTTGACCAATTTTAAAAATTTTACGGAGGAATGTTGCCCCTTTTCAAAAATATTTATTTTGTACATTTTAAATCCATGGAGAAGGTAATCTTAAATTAACACATATTCAACGCATTTTTGAAAGCTCGAAGACCTTTTTTGGTCTGCATTAATTTTTGTTGACATGCGGTCAATACTATTAACGTTTCGTGTTTCAATAAAAAAAAAAACAAATTGTGGAAGCTATGAATTTTTGTCTAATATTAGAGCCAAACTAATTCCAACTAGCACAATTTTTGATCGATTAAGAAAAATGATCTCCTCTTATTTTTTATTGATTATTTTGAAACATCAGATAAGAAAAAAAGTAATGCAAATTGTCGCTAAAAAATGTCTTCGAACGTTGAAAAATGTGACAGATTTGTATAATTTTCAGATTACATACCTTTTCCAAAACCTATACATATTTTTTTAAGCGTGCATAAAAAATCCATACGAAAGATTTTTGTCTCACACGAGGCAAGTCCTCAATTTCGTATTTAAAATCGGCAGTGGATAAAATTCTGGTTTCTTTAAGAAATCTCCTTTTTTCTTTCTGTTCTTTCTGTTAAAATTCTGCCTTCAAAATTCTTTTTTAAAAATTCTGTAATTCAAAATTATAAACAATAAAACCTGGGGGGTTATTCGATTATTGCCAGACGATATCGTTTAGTCTTGCTTCACGTAACATTGAGAATGACAATCGTCTTGGCAATCTCGTTTTGGCGATGAATTATTCGCTTTACGTAAGTCAATAATCGTCAAAACGCTATCGTCAAAACGATAGATCTTAGACGATAACTAAAGAGGTATCACCTTGTAATTATTTGAGTGTTTGAAGAGGGTTAAATGCTTTTTCGTTGATTTGTAACCATTGTTTTTTAAATAATATGAAAACAAAACAATTATTGAATGATTACGGCATAAATATCAGTTCATTGTTTGAGTTTTCAGAAAAAAATCTTACCAACAAATCATACTCAGGTACCCAATAATCGAACTATTTAAGCTTCCGCTTGGCGTCTGCTCGGTGTCCGCTCGGCCTCCGCTCGGCCTCCGCTCGGCCTCCGCTCAGCCTCGGCACAGCGTCCGCTCGAACTCCACTCATCGTCCGCTCGGCATCCGCTCAATGTCCGCACGGCGGCGTCCGCTCAGCCTCCGCTCAGCGTCCGCTCTGCCTACGCTCAGCGTCCGCTCGGCCTCCACTCGGCGTCCGCTCGGCATCCGCTCAGCGTCCGCTCGGCCTCCACTCGGCCTCCACTCTGCGTCCGCTCGGCCTCCGCTCAGTCTCCGCTCAGCGTCCGCTTGGCCTCCGTTCGGCCTCCGCTCAGCGTCCGAACGCCGGCGTCCGCTCAGCATCCACGTGGCCTCCGCTCAGCATCCGCTCAGCGTCCGCTCGGCCTCCACTCAGCGTCCGCTTGGCCTCCGTTCGGCGTCCGCTCAGCGTCCGCTCGGCCTCCGCTCAGCGTCCGTTTGGCCTCTGCTCAGCGTCCACTTGGCGTCCGCTCAGCGTCCTCTCGGCCTCCACTCGGCCTCCACTCTGCGTCCGCTCAGCGTCCTCTCGGCCTCCACTCGGCCTCCACTCTGCGTCCTTTCAGCGTCTGCTCGGCCTCCGCTCAGCGTCCGCTTGGTTTCCACTCAGCGTCCGCTTGGTCTCCGCTGAGCGTCCGCTTGGCCTACACTCAGCCTCCGCTCAGCGTCCGCTTGGCCTCCGCTTGGAATGCGCTCAGCTTCCGCTCGGCCTCCACTCGGCGTCCGCTCAGCGTCCGCTTGGTCTCCGCTCAGCGTCCGCTCGGCCTCCACTCAGCGTCCACTCGGCCTCCGCTCAGCGTCCGCTTGGCGTCCGCTCGGCCTCCGCTCAGTCTCCGCTCAGCGTCCGCTTGGCCTCCGTTCGGCCTCCGCTCAGCGTCCGAACGCCGGCGTCCGCTCAGCATCCACGTGGCCTCCGCTCAGCATCCGCTCAGCGTCCGCTCGGCCTCCACTCAGCGTCCGCTTGGCCACCGTTCGGCGTCCGCTCAGCGTCCACTCGGCCTCCGCTCAGCGTCCGTTTGGCCTCTGCTCAGCGTCCACTTGGCGTCCGCTCAGCGTCCTCTCGGCCTCCACTCGGCGTCCGCTCAGCGTCCGCTTGGTCTCCACGCAGTGTCCGCTCAGCCTCCGCTCAGCCTCCGCTCAGCGTCCGCTTGGCGTCCACTTGGCCTCCGCTCAGCCTCCGCTCGGCCTCCGCTCAGTGTCCGCTCGGCCTCCGCTAAGCGTACGCTCAGCCTCCGCTCAGCGTCCGCTTGGCGTCCGCTCTGCCTACGCTCAGCGTCCGCTCGGCCTCCACTCGGCGTCCGCTCGGCGTCCGCTCGGCATCCGCTCAGCGTTCGCTCGGCCTCCACTCGGCCTCCACTCTGCGTCCACTCGGCCTCCGCTCAGTCTCCGCTCAGCGTCCGCTTGGCCTCCGTTCGGCCTCCGCTCAGCGTCCGAACGCCGGCGTCCGCTCAGCATCCATGTGGCCTCCGCTCAGCATCCGCTCAGCGTCCGCTCGGCCTCCACTCAGCGTCCGCTTGGCCTCCGTTCGGCGTCCGCTCAGCGTCCGCTCGGCCTCCGCTCAGCGTCCGTTTGGCCTCTGCTCAGCGTCCACTTGGCGTCCGCTCAGCGTCCTCTCGGCCTCCACTCGGCCTCCACTCTGCGTCCGCTCAGCGTCCTCTCGGCCTCCACTCGGCCTCCACTCTGCGTCCTTTCAGCGTCTGCTCGGCCTCCGCTCAGCGTCCGCTTGGTTTCCACTCAGCGTCCGCTTGGTCTCCGCTGAGCGTCCGCTTGGCCTACACTCAGCCTCCGCTCAGCGTCCGCTTGGCCTCCGCTTGGAATGCGCTCAGCTTCCGCTCGGCCTCCACTCGGCGTCCGCTCAGCGTCCGCTTGGTCTCCGCTCAGCGTCCGCTCGGCCTCCACTCAGCGTCCACTCGGCTCAGCCTCCGCTCAGCGTCCGCTCGGCCTCCGCTCAGCGTCCGCTTGTTTTCAAAAATGTTGGTCCACAAAACTATTAACATTTCTTGGAAGCTTCTGTATAAAAAAAATAATTGAAATCGGTCATACGATTTTGAAGAAAATCAAAAATTAAAAAAATGGTTACTTGGGAGGTACCATTAATAACCATTTATGAAAAATGGTTTTCCACCCAAGGAAAGCCTTTACTAAAATAAATTTATTGAATTTTTTTTAAGAAAAGTTGTCGAGCCGTTTTTGAGAAAAATACGATTATGTAAATTTGCCAAAAAAAAATGTATGACAGGTACCGTTATTTTTGGTTCTAAAAAAAAATTAAAAAAATGTGTCGGCAGAATCACCAAAAACCACTAAGTACCAAGTTTGAAGAAAATCGATCGAGCCGTTTAGGCTGTAGACGAACAGACAGACAGACAGACAGACAGAATTTTGCCACCCACTTTTTTGGTGTTCTCTATCATCGTAATATCATGTTTGATTGTTATCTCAAAATTTTTTTTTTCCACGAATCCAAAACTTGCCTTATAGTACCTATAATCGCAAGTAAAAATAGATGGTAACGGAGAAGACACGTACGATTTAGAGATTTCCGACCTTTGCCTTGAAGTTTAAAATTCTGCGCGGTCCATTAAGATATGAAGTTGATTTTTTTTGCACACTTTCATAAAACTAATATTTATCAAAAATCATCCTTAGTTTCCATCCAAGTTGCATTTTACTATCATAAAAAAATATGAAACATGGTAAGGGAGAAGACAGTTAATGGTAACGGAGAAGACACGTACGATTAAAGATTTCTTTTTTGCTCAATTGTGTTGTAATTTTTATTTTTATTATTATTCTCATCAAAGATAAAAGTAATCCAGATAATTGAAAAATATGTATAAAATTTCATTGAAATTGGTTAACGTTTACACGTGCTGGCGAGCACCTGAAAGTTGTCATACAAAATACATTGGGTTTTCACAGTTTTTACTCAGCAAAATTGTAAAAGTTGATGGAAAATCTTTAAACTTGGCCCGTAAATTAAGAACTGTAAGGAATATCAAAAACAAAATGTTTTCTATAATTTTGTATAATATTTACCCCATTAAAAAATGAAATTAAATATCATTGTTTTTGTGCATTTGTTGCTGTTTTTAATGGATTAACTGTTATTAAAAAAATAATAAGAAAATGTATTTGTATACTCTTTATGGTACTTAGTATATGCGCCAAGTTTAAAAATTTTCATTCAACATTTACACTTTAACCGGCACTTTGAGTAAAAGACTATGAAAACACCATGTATTTTGAATGGAAAATTTCAACTACTCGCTAGCCCATGTAAACCTGAACCGATTTTAATGAAATTTAACACATATTTTTTTTTTACTTACCTTGATCCATTTAACGCATGAATATCAAAGAAATTCAGACCTTTTAAAAAAAAGTGGCAATGAATCGTTGAAATTTGGGTGAGAAAAGTGCAATTTTGTCTTCTCCGTTACCCTGTTAAAGACGGTTAAACATGATATAAAAATCTAAAAAAAATCCACTATAATCCTGTTTCAAGTCTTGCTTTGTATGCATAATTTTACAATCACTAATATAGTTCACCATTTATACCAACTTTTGTCATTTTTCGGTAACGGAGAAGACATGAAATGTTCAATCACTTAGAAACGCATTACTATTTTTACAGCACTCCTTTTGTAAAATTGTTCCGAATTTAAGTAGTGTATTAAAAATACTTATAAAAACCTAACTGCACATCGCCATTTGCATCACAATTTATAGAGAACTGAAAGCGGCAAAAATGCCGAAAAATGCGCAGGTACGGAAGATAAAGTATGAACTTTTTTGATCACTTGCCTATTTTACAACAACACGTAAAATTTTGTATCTACAGTTTTTTCGTTAACTCTTATATATACTCTAAATCTTGGCATGTTTAAATATATTTTTTTCCTTAATTTGAAATTGAGTTGCTTGGTCTCGAATTTGTTGGAATGGCCGCACGGCACTGACCATTTTTTCGCGCCAAACTAGTGTAAAATTTTTGCTGCTCGATATTATACACACCTTATTAGAGAGAGTCGATTGTTTATTAAGTTAATATATGTACGTTGACGTATGCTGATCAGAATCAGAACCGATGCATGTGTATTACAATCCAACTTATAACACAGCTGTACGAACGCGAAAATAAAAGCAAATTATTTGATATTATTTTTTCAAAACTCGGGGACAGATTTTGAACCTAAACTGCAAATTCTGTAAATGAGTTATAACATTTATAAATATGGAATATTTCAGCTGCGGTAATATAGGTTTGCTGAGAATCACCCATTTTTTTTTCAAACTGCAGGGTGTCCGCCGGGAAGGTATACTACTTTGTTTGTTTATAATTTTTGATTAAATGAAAGAGAATGGATCTTATATTGATAAATGTTTTATTTAATGTCGGCAATTATGTATGGAATACAATATCAGGTTAATGTCCGCCTCTGTTAGTCTCACAAATGCGAGCCATTTTGACCACATTTTTCATTACATTCTCACACATTTCACGCGGTATGTCATTAATTTCATCACGAATATTTTGTTTGAGTTGCTCAAACGTTTCTGGTTTTTTAAAATAATAATAAACCTTGCTTTTCAGATATCCCCACAAAAAGAAGTCCGGAGCAGTCAAATCAGGGCCAATCAATATCACTATTTCTTGAAATAACTTGTTGTGGAAAGAGGTGTCGCAGTAATTCCATTGTAATTCTGGCTGTATGCGATGTGGCACCGTCTTGTTGATACCATGTGTTAATCAAGCCCAAAGCATGCAGTTGTGGCGTTAAAAAGTTTTCAATCATATCACGATATCGCTCCCCATTCACAGTTCCCGTTACGCCGTTTTCATTTTCAAAGAAGTAAGGTCCATTGATTCCTCCTGACCAAATTGCACACCAGGCTGTAACTTTTAATAGATGCAAAGGTGCTTGGGCCTATCACCTACAGACCCTCTTTCTTCGAAATCATTCACTACACGATAAGTAGTGCGTTTTGTTAGCACGTTGTTTCTCTCAAAAATTTCACGTAACTTTCTCATCGTCACAGTAATCGTTGATTGATTTTGATAAAATGTTTTAACGATTAAAACACGTTGGTTTTGAATATTTTTCCATAATAAATTTTCTACGTTTCTACTTCACGACTGCCAAATATGAACTGTTAAGACTAATGTTTACCAAAATGGCGCTAAAACAAAGTAGTATACCTTCACGGCGGACACCCTGTATAAGCTTTATTTTGAAGACGATTCTGGAACGCGCTTTGATTTTACGAGATCTTGAAATCTTGGTTCAATTGAGCTCAATGCGAGTCGCATGCCATTTTCGCAGTCCAAGACGAGCTACTTTGTTGACATAGATATCATGTCAATGATTAGTATTTAACGTGTTTGAATAAAGAACAATGAGCATCTTTGCTTTCTTGTACCAAAATTATTCAAGGTTGATTTGACGGCATTTACATGACCCGATTTTAGCAATGACGATATTTTTGTTGTTGTTGAAATACATTGACTTACCCTTCATTTTTTCTATTTCCTCCACCAAAAAAAAAATTAAAACAAAAATCGAACTGGAAAAATCGCCTCGTCGCAACAGCCAAAAAGTCTGTCCGACCATTGGTATCGTGTAGATGTAGGGGACAGTCTTACCTTTCATTTAACACCCCATTTATAGCAGTTTGCTTTTATTATAGGTACATTTAGCGGAAAATGCAACCTATGCTATGCAAATTTTTTAAATGTCAAACATGTGTAGGTGCTCTTTTTTTTGTTCAACTCCCTTAATTATTTGATTTAAAAAAAAAAATTATTAGAAATTGAAAAAACAATTTCACTTTTTCAACATTATATAAATTCACCGAAATAACAAAAATCTATTAAAAAAAATGTTACACGATAATAAATGAGGCTATTAGAACCAAAACTCGCCATATCCATGCCAGAAAAACTCGAAGTGTAATTTTTAAATATCTATTTGACGAAACTTTTGATAACAAATAGATTTTAAAATATATGATAAGATATAAAAAAAAAATAATTTTTACGTACTCCCATTTAAAAGTTATTAGACAATTAAATTTGACTAAAGAGAGTTTTTCTGACATGGATAGTTCCAGTTTTGGTTCTCATCATACGTACTTGCTGTTATGTTCAGGACACTGCGACTTTAAGAAAATTGTATATACAAAAAAATTGAAATTATGAGAGAAAAATGTAGGGAACCATGAAATTGGCTAAAACAACTCCTTTGACAGTTTGAGGTGAAAAAAAGAATGCCATCTTAGTTCTTGATTAAATAATTTGATTGTATGGGAAAAAAAATTAAAATCGTTGGAGTGGTATTTTAGGAAATTAATTTTTTATATTTAAAATTCTTAAAACATTTTTAAGAACAAATTTTGGTATGCAAAGCTGAAGTATATATTTATGTGTATATGAAAACAAAATTTAAAAAAAAATTGTCAACCCGTTTTTGAGATATCGAATTTAAAAAAAAAAAAATTGAAACTTTTTTTAAAAATCCACAGACTTTTTTTTTGAAAATTTTGATATGCAATATTATTAAATCTTATCTGCAATTTGTATACAAAAACAATCATCTAAATCCGTTTAGCCGATAACGAGAAAATTCAAAATAGAAAAATACGTTCTATGACAGGTACTATTAATAGTTGCTAAGTGTAAAATTTTATAATTTTTGGTAGTAGATCGTACTAATTTTAGTATATGAAAAAGTTTAATCAAAATCGTAGGAGTCGTTTTTAAGCAAAAAATAATTCCCTTTGCGGTTTTATAACTTTTGTATGGAAGGTACCGTTATTTTTTCATAAATGTAAAATTTTTTCTAATAATATTTTAGAGAGTACTAAAAACTCTTAAATATCAAGTTTCAAAAAAATTGATTATGTCATTTTCGAAATATTTGATTTTCCAAAAAAAAAATTTGAAACATTTTTTAAAAATCCAAAAAATATTAATAACCATTTTTGAAAAATGTTTTCCCACCCAAAGGAAGCCTTTACTAAAATAAATTTGTTGAATTTTTTTTATAAAAGTTGTCAAGCCGTTTTTGAGAAAAATACGATTATGTAAAATTGCTAAGAAAAATTGTATGGCAGGTACCGTTATTTTTGGTTCTAAGAAAAAAATGCAAAAAAAAAGATGGGCATAATCACCAAAAACCACTATGTTTTTGAAGAAAATCGAACGAGCCGTTTAGGCTCCCAAGCAACACAAAAACTCTTGCAGAGTTCTTGAAATAAATTTATCAGCTCTTAATGGCATCTTAGTTCAGTCTTCTTGATACCATTGCATTTAATAAGCACTTTATGAACTCCTAAAAAGATAATTTAAAGCCAATACTTATAAATACATCTTAAAAACACCTTATAGACATCTTTTTCAAGTTATTTTTTCATATCTCTTTATGAAACTTCTTCAAAACCTTCTTAATTCCTTAAAAATAAGAGTATTTTAAGAGTTTACTAGCTTGCTCTCTCAAAGACATCTTATAGACCTCTTTTTGAAGTTATTTTTCCATGTCTCTTTATGAAACTTCTTCAAAACCTCTTTAACTCCTTAAAAATAAGAGTATCTTAAGAGTTTACTAGCTTGCTCTCTCAAGACATCTTGAAGACATCTTATCGACCTCTTTTTGAAGTTATTTTTTCATATCTTCTTATGAAACTTCTTCAAAACCTCTTTAACTCCTTAAAAATAAGAGTATTATTTGAAGAGTTTACTAGCGTCCTCTCTCAAAGACATCTTGAAGAGGTCTTCCAGATATCTTTAAAGACATTGTTGCACTGATTTCTTATCTGTCAACTTGAAGTTATGTTTCTGTATAGCGAAACGAAATCTCACAATAAGAAGTTACATATATCTTTTAAAAATGTTGAATATAAGAAACTGTTGGGATAAATGGAAAAAAACTGCCATTAATTTATTCTTGGAAGCAAACTAAGTTCAATCATATTTCCTGCTCCATAACCTGATCAGTTTATAAAGTTCCTTGAACACAGTTGTTGCCATTGATACTGGTTTGACATTTCGTTTTTTTAAGACCTAAAAAGTAATTAATGACCACTTAATGGTGTCTTGTTTAGAAGTAATTAAGCGTGATTTGACTCTGGGGAAGAGTGACTATATCCAAGACGTTTTTAAGAGTTTTTTGAGAACTTTTTAAAACGTTTTGAGATTTGGAAAAAATATTAATTTATTTATGTATATTTTTCACAGGGTGTCATTAACTTTAAAAAATTAAAATATTTTTTTTTAAATGTTTAATTGATATTTGTATATTTTTTGGTTTGTTTGTCTATCTGCTACGCATGATAGGTTATATTTTGAGACCAAATGGCTACATTATTGTTATAAGCCGCATTTTATAAAACTTTTTGATCAGATCTGTATAGTAGAAAAAGCGTTTATAATATGTGAATAAAACTTTGAAAATTTTGCGAAACTCAGAAGGGTGAAAATAGCTTTAATTTTGATGTGTAATCAAAACGTAGACTTTCCTCTGTGCAACATTACGGAGTATAGCACGTTTCGTAGCGCGTATTCTCGGAATTCTGATTTGACATTTTGACACCTGTCAAACTAAAAGTGTTCCAGTGGACCCAGAACGTCAGGCGTGACATTAGGTAATATCCACCTCCTAAATCGATTAGCGTACTCCATTTTTCGATTCCGCCGTACCAAAACTTTTGGCACATTTTGACACCTGTCAAACTAAAAGTATTCTAGTGGACCCCAAAGGTCAGGCGTGACACTAGGTAATATCCACCTCCTAAATCGATTGGTGTACTCCGCTTTTCGATCCGCCGTATCAACAGTTTTGGCACATTTTGACACCTGCCAAATTAAAAATATTCTAGTACACCCAGAACGTCAGACGTGACACTAGTAAGTAATATTAATCAATTGGTGTACTCTGTTTCTCGATCCGCCGTACTAAAATTCTGAACTGCAAATTTTCGGGTTTCCACTGGAGCTAAAGCGCTGGCCGTGACAGCAGGTAAGAACAAACGTTGATGTTTACACATATTAACCATGAGTCCCAGCACTCAGACAACTTTCTATCTCTTTTTTGTTTGTGACTTATGTAAATAATAAAATGCAGCTTTAGAAACAAACAAAATAAATAATTGCGTAACTATTTATATATAAGAGGCACCCTGTCGCTTACACGCCATATTTATTGATTTCAATTTCTAAAACAATTTTGTATAAAATATAATAAATGACAATTTGGGCTTTAATAATCGCAGATTCATTTCATAATTTTGTGTAGACCTCTTAAAATAACATAATAACCCAACAAAATGCAATTAATATTTTTTTACTTCAGTAACGAGTTTTTTGTCTAGAAAGAAAATGAAAAAAAAAATGTAAATATCTTTATTTTTGTAAGCTCGTGAATTTTTAGGGGGGTAGCATCTATGACTTTAAAGTAAATATGATCGCGCATGTCGAAACACATTCTAGATATGCTTCACAAAATATGTTAAGACTGTCATATTAAAATAACTAACTTGGCCGAGCTTCTTATAAATGAAATTAAAACAATTCCTTATGTTTTCACCACTCATCTTAAGTTTCATTCCATTTCATTAAAATGCAACTCAATGTTTACATGCGTGAAAGAGAAAATATTATTTATTGCCATGATGCATGCGTAAAAGAGAAAAAGTAATTTTTTTTCTCGCTTCCGCGTTTACTTTTAAAGAGATTTTAAAGACCTTTTTAAGAGGATATTTAAGATCTATTGAAAACCTCTTTAAAATATCTTGAATACGTCGTCAATACATCAACAAGAGAAGTCCTCTTTATAAGCACTTACAAAGACATTAATTAGAACTCTTCACTTCATACAATTGGCTCCGCCCCTTTGGGCCTTTTTAGGTCTTAGAGACATCTTTAAGTTATCTTGCAGTGTTGAATGCTCTTTATTTAAGAATTCTGAAAGATATCTGTAAGAGGAGAATGTGTTGCTTGGGCTGTAGACGAACAGACAGACAGACAGACAGACAGAATTGTGCCACCCACTTTTTTGGTGTTCTCTATCATCGTCAAACAGAAAAAGATGTTTTCGATTATTTTTCTAAATGGAATGCTGGAATTGGTTTAAACTTGCTTTCTTTATTGAACATTGAAAATAAAAATATGTACTTATGAAACTTTGTACTAAATATTGGTTTTCATAAAAAAATAAAAAAAGGCTTTGGCTTGTCAATTTTATTTATTTTTGATTTATCCTTTATTTAATCAGAGTTGGTAAATAGTGATTACTTTTTGTTAGTCATTTCAACTTTCATTTCAATTACTCGTAATAAGTAATTTAACTATTTTCATAACATTTTCAAGTACATAATTGTAATTTAAAAAAAATATTTCCATTACTTGTTAAAATTAACTAAATTCATTTACCAATAAGGAAAATTGTAATGGGATCTTGCAAGTACTTGAAGGAAAGCACGTGTTTGTTTCATTTCTTGGATTGTATAATTCATTACATATTTCTATTGATTAAAAATCACGTAAAATTTAATTGTTAAAAGCAATCAATTAAATGTATTTTTGAGTAATGATTACTGCAAAGAGCAATGACTACTGCTTTTTTGATGATTACTTTTGTTTTCAATTACGTTGACTTAATTATATTGGAAGTAATTGACACTTAACAATTACATGTAAAAAGTTGTTGAATTTCTTACTTTAAAAAGCTATTGAAAAATGTTCTTTGAAATTTTAATTTAAAGTGATTTTTATTGAATTCATTTTAATTGATGTCTTATCACAAATACGGTACCCACAGTTCTGGTGATTTTTTTCCAAAATCTAGCCCATACTCACTAAAAGCAAAAGGATTTGTTTGTCATTTAATCTCTCAGGCCGTTTTCAAAAACAAACAATGCTTTTTTCCAACGGTTGTATGATAGGTAGCCTTATGCTTGGAAGTGAAATATAAATGTCCATTTTTCTTCCAGGAAGTTAACTAAAACCCTTAAGTACCAAGCTTAAAAAAATTCCTTAGACGGTTAAAGTTGTAGGTTTTGTGGCGGTCAGTATCAACTTTATAAACTATTTTTTTCTTGTTTCCCTTTAGTGATTTTCAAACTAAAAATATTATTTTGAAATTCGATATTTATTAAAAAAAAAAATCAAAAATAGGTTTTTTTCAGAAAATTGATGCTTGCTTGGTAATCTTTTACAACCAGAAAAACTTACATCATTATGTAAATGAGATGCACAAAGTCAAACAAAAACTTAAATCGCGGAACAGCCTAGTACAGGTATATAATTTAATGTCAATTACTTAAAATATCAACATTATGGTGTCCCACCACATAATTTTGTCACCTCCAACAATAATTATTGTGTTGTCGGCACAAGAACTCAAACTCCTAGGCATTTATTAATTTATTTTAATCAAGCTAATTAATCTAGCACTCAAAGTTTGCAACTTAGTGTCTAGTAAAAAATATAAACTAGAAATTGATCTTTTAATGTTAATATTTGATAAAACAGAAGAATTATGAATAAAATGGAAAAAAATATTTAAAATCAATGAACAATAATGTGTTTTTTTAAGCTAATATTCCATTCCTTTATTTGTTTTTTTTAAATCAAGTTGTTTGAGTCATTAGTTTTTGATACATTAAATTTTGAAGTTGATTTTTTTTCAAAATTTCGCTTAAAAAGGCAAAACTGTTGTTTTAATGGTCTTAACAATTTTTATTCATTTTATTCAAATGTTGAAAACGAAAATCTTTCTTAGTTTTTAAGAAATTAAAAAAAACGGAAGATACTTTTCCTAAAAAAAAAAAAAAAAAAACGATAAAATGGATTTTATTATGAATGTTAATTTTTGGCATCATAAACATTACCAACCAAACAAGCAAAAACTAAGAAACGTTTTCAAAATTTGATTAGAAATTGATACAAACATTGAAAATAAACAAAAAAAACAAAACTTACTCTAAAATTTGAGAATGAAAGTCGCTTGAGCACCGCCTTGCATTAAACTCAGGAAGTTGAATTCTTGTGTCGATAAGATAATTGAATGAGGGGCACATCTCGCATATTTTGACAAATATGTTTTTTTCATATCAATGTAATCTTTATACACTTCACTGCATCTATTATGCTCAAGAAAAGAACATCTTTAGTATTTATTCTGCTGTTATTGTCATGGTTGGTACAGCAATAATTTCAAAAAGTCCAAACCTCTAGGAGATATGCCATTTTCGAATTTTTTGCATTAAAGCTACTACAAAAGAAAAAGTTTCTGAAAAGAAGATTTATAAAAATTAAAAAAAAAAATAACAAATGCAAAAAATCACAGGCAGCCTTGCTGTAATGAATTAAACACCAAAAACAAACACAAATGTAATGTTTTCACACACTATAAATTGTCTGTTTAATTAATAATTGTATGCGAAAAAAATGTAGACTTCACCAAATAATCTGCAACAAAAATTAATTTCGCTCGTCGAACAGCACCGTAAGTACCGCAGAACGAAAGGTAAAACTAAATTTTCGTTTACTATTTCGTTGTCATTTTTGTATAAGATTTTTCGTTTCTCATCAGCAACCGACGAGGCTTTAGGCAGAGATCCGAAATAAATCTCAATCTTTTAAAAGGTTCTCTAATAACTCCTATTTTATATCATTTTCAATTGAAGTCACCTTTAAAATATTGGGGCAAGGCCTGAGAACAACCTTTAGGACGTTTTCGAAAACTTCACCGGAGTCAAAAATGCATTTGCAGAATCTTCTTAACCGCAAGTCGTCTGTTCGAAAAACGTAAATACAAGTTTTACTGCCTCGGCATTGTATTCGATAATGCAGTTTTCTAAAGTCACATATTCGAAAACATCATTTTGCATTAAAAAAAATGGAGTTGACAACAAAAAAATTGGGAAGCCAGAGAACTTGTTCGTAAACGTTAAATGCGTTGTCAAAAGAATTGACTCACGTTGATTAAAAAATATTTTGTGCAAACAGAACGATTGCATATTTGACGATAGCAATATCCATTTGAGAGTTAAAAGACTTCGACCAACTCCCAAGTAGCTTCCGAGAGCAAGACTAAGTTTACAAAGGGCTAGAGAGCTATCCGGGAACCACTCTCGAGAGCCTTCAAGTGAAAGTACTGTCAAATGGAAATGTACTTTTAAGGTTGACACACTCGACATTTTCCTTTGCATTAAATATCTTTGAACTATTTTTGAGAAAAAGGTTTTCATTTATTTTTTCATACAAAACTACAAAACACGACCATTGAGAAGTATTTAAAAAAAATACAAAATAAATCTCAAGCGATAACTTTTTTATTTATTTTTTTAAATAAATAAATTTCCAGTCGAAATTTGTTGAGAGGAATAAAGAAAAGTTAATTTCAGAGAGAAACCAATTGAAAATAAAGGTAAATAGTTAGGTATTTCCGATCTCTGAATTTGGGTATTTGTTGATATATAGTTACATAAATGTAGAAAAAAAACAGTCCCATTTCAGTTCCAAAGTACTCCGGACAGTTTTTCATATAAAAGTGTCAAAATCTTGCGGGCGGTTGGTTGGCTATGAAACTCTCCATCTCCAGCTTCGTGGATTTAAAATATTTGGCCTAGGCATATAATCTAGGGTTTTCGGGAACAAAGTGAAAGTCCTGTTCATATACCAACTGAACTTCCATAACCTAAACGAGTAAAAAACCCGCTCAACGAAACAATTTCAAATTACCTACTTGCTTGACACCTTTAGAAATAAGGTAAAGGTTTGTACCTATATATGTATGTATGTATGTATCTTATTATTAAAACGTGTAATAAAGACATCAAAGCCACAAAAAATAATTTTTCTGGAAGATTAATTTTGATTCAAGCTAAGATAAATAGGTACTGGTAGGTACATAGCTACGTGAAAGTTAACATTAACAAATTTTGTATTTTCAAATCAAACTTTAGGAGAAGTTCTTCAGTTACAATGATCTTAACTGAAGTTTTTTTAACGGATTCTTGCCTTTCTTGTTTTTTGGTTAATTTGTTGCTTTTTTTGTTTTCAGTTTAAAATTTTTCAAAATTTGTTAAGTCTATGCCTACATATTTATTGCTTTCTAATGATAATGGTTAGCGATAACCCAAAACATGTAATGCTGCCCAAAGGATAGGTACGTACCTGCGCCTGCGTTACGTAATCCTGATTACACTGCAACTATTCTTATTATACTATGTAGGTACTGTGTACAATCTTATTGCATACAATTTTTTAGAAGTATGTGATTCCTTAGCGCTTGGCCTGTGAGTTCTGAGCTGCGAGAAGGTACCTGTGTCTCAGTCTGAGTGCAACAAATAAACTCCTAAACCTCTACATCTCAATCAAAGAAATACAAACAATTTAAACTCGTATCATAAAAAAATTGCTGGAATAACAACATAAAAAAAAACTAACTGTGTATCTCAATAAAGGGCACCCTCATCGCTACTTAAGTTTGTCTCAATTGACAAGCCTTATATCGCTAGAGATGTCTTTATTAACAGAGAACAAAAACGATTAAGAAGCACTTAAGAGAGCGAACTCTCAAAAATGCATACATTCGTAGATTTGAGTCGTCGTTGTGCGCCATGTTAACTATAGTGTTACAGCAGAATCCAACACATATACCTTTGAACGGTCAGACAATGGGCCTCTCTTCTGCCTTCTCCAAATCACAGGTGTGTTCGTGGTAAACACACGGCAGCGGCACACAATAATGTCTTCTTTTATTGTTCGATCTCATACGGGGGAATAGTTTGAAGCGTGGCATAGGTATTTGTAAAGACCGCCCCTTAAAACAATGGGCACCTCCCATATTTTCTATCTCATTCCCGTTTTGGTTTCGGCCATGCTTATGTGTGCGTTCGCAGGTTATAGTATTTGGCTTTGAGATTTCAACGTGATTGTCCTGTCCAGTGTTGCCTGAATGGAGTTACTTATTAAATAAAGTTAAAGATTGAACTAACGAAGTATCGAATAAGCCATTTAGTACCCACACAAAATATAAATGAAATTTTCAAAAAATTGGTAAATTTTCTAGAATTTGTTGTTATCATTTCCAAACAAGAATTTCTGAACCGACTTTTGACTAAGCTTTCTTTGCTTGCACTTTAAGACAATAATATCTCAAACCATCAGATGTAGCGCAAATCTGAATTCAGGTTCTGATTCATTATCAAAAACAATCGCAAAAGTGTCATCCGTGCGATATCGTTATCTCTGAGCATTTATTTTGTCAGTTAATGAAAGCAGTTTTGGTCAAACATAAGCGATAAAATGTATAATGTAGTTATTTTAGAAAAAAAAACCAACACAGCTCAACAAACTTCATTTTTCTAAAAGCAGTAGCGTATCCAGGGAGAGGGGCTATGTAGGCAAAATCACCCTCTTTAATTTAATTAAATACAATCACAATATTATTAATATAATATAATTAAGTGTCACTTTAGTCAAGGCTTGGACAGCCACTTCCGGTGTCTAAGTTAGACATGTAGAATTAAAAGTGTTTATTTATTACATTTTTTAACGTCTGTTGAAGTTTATAAAAAAAAAAAAATAGTGGCGCAACACTGCCGTGTTGAGAGAAAAAAACGTAACTGATTTTTTGGCTGTTTTGAGTTAGGACCAGTTTTGACATATAAATAATAAATAATAATAAAAGCCCTTACTTGTTTTTGTAATGGCTTAAAACGCTTAAGAAAAATGACGTTTTTTCAAAGAACCATGCTCTTTTTAGGAAAAATTGACGTTTTAGCACTCAATTAAAAAAAAAAAGTGACGACCATACAAGCATTTGTACATCTGATAAATAATCAAGGCAAAAAAAAAATGATTTACTTGTAAATACGACAGAAAAACACTCAACAGCAAAAAAAACAAAAAAAATAGAGATAAAAACAGAAAAACGTGTTTATCTCGAAATGTCAAAAATATACTTACGTTTTTTCTTCTTAACACGGCAGAACAGCTCGTGGAGAACCAGGGCCTAGTGACTTACAACTTGCAACCATTCCTGTATGCGTGTTGTTGTTGTTGGTAGGAATGGAGGGGACCGAGTCCAAACGGCCAGATAAGAAGCACGCCAGTGCCCCGGAAAAAAACATTTCTGTTTCTATGTGGCAGCGGCTGGGAATCGAACCCAGACCTTCGGCATGACAGTCCAAAGCATGCACCATTATGCCACGAGGAACTACTGAACAGTGTTTTAATAATTAATAAGACTGTAGTAGATCAGCGGTGTCTTAATAGAAAAGCGAATGAGGCAAGTTTTCCAGACCACAGGTTCTAGGGCCTTCAAAAGTCCAAGAAAAACGATACAAAATTATCAGACAAAAAATGCACGACTGCGTCGCACGTACCTACAATCCTATATGCTACATGTCCTTATGTTCAAGAGGCATTGAAATAATGAGAGTCAAATTTTAAAAAGCATCGAATTTCTTTTCGATAATTGGATTCATTAACACATCTTCTTTAATAGTTTGAGTTGAAAAAAGTGCTGTCTGAATACTTGATCAAATATAAATGTATGAAAAAAAACGTTGGAGCGTTTCAATATTTTTCTACCTTAGACAAATGAAGGTAATTTTTGAGGTTTAAGAAACATTCAAATTAAATTTTCCACCGTTATTAAGTAGCTATAGCTTTCTCCAACATTTATAAAATTAAGTTACCTATAGATCTGGCAATCTAATGATGATACAAAAAATTCTTCTTAAGAAAAAATGTTGATATGCAAATCTGCATTGCATTGAAAAGTAGAATTTAAAAAAAATTGCCAAACCGTTTGAGGTATCGAATTTTCAACAACAAATTTTGAAACTTTTCAAAAATTAAAAAAAAAAAATTTTTTTCGAAAAAGGAGAATGGGCAAATTGGTCTACCTACTCAACAGAGATGTGTCATACATCAATGAAAAGGTCATTGCAAATACTTCATTTTATTATATGGCCGTTAGATTGTAAACCATGGGGTTCAAAAGATATTCAACTTTAAAGCACCAAAAACAATAATAATACATTTCTTAATTGGTACATGGATGACCTGCTCAACATTTATGTGTTATATATCGCTGGAAAGGTTATTGCATGTACTACGTTTTTGTATATGGTCGTTAAGCCGTAGAGCCCAGGGTTCAAGAGCTACATGGACATGAAAAAGCACAAATATAACAATAATGCAGGTCTTGATTAGCACTGGGTCTACCAACTCAACAGAAATGTGTCATACGTCATTGGAAAGGTCAATGAGAGTACTTTATTTTCTTATATGGCAGCCAAGCTCCAAACCATGGGGTTCAAAAGATATTCGGCTTTGAAGCAGCAAAAACAACTAAAATGGATTCTTAATATGGTAACTGGTTGCACAACTCAACAGTAATGTGTCAGGTATCGTTGAAAAGGTTAACTAATGTGCTTTATTTTTTTATATGGGCGCTATACGCTCAACAATGGGATTCAAAAGATATTTGGGAAAAATGCAGAAAAGAGCAATAATGCATTTCTGCATTGGAGCGTGGTCTTCTTACTCAACAGCGATGTGCCATACATTTTTGAAAAGGTAATAATATGTTCTTCAATCATTTGTATTTCTATCAGTTGTTGACATTGGGGTTTAAGGATATTCATATTCAAGCTGAGCGTATATATGTATCAATGGATGAATTTTAAAAATAAGTAATAAAGATATTCATAGAAAATGTATTCATATATTTTTTTTTTTAATATTTAAATAATAGCGTCATCCAATATGACATTGCTGAGGTGGACCGTGCATATTATTATTACCTTTTCAAAAAAGTATGGCACATCGCTGTTGAGTAAGAAGACCACGCTTCAATGCAGAAATGCATTATTGCTCTTTTCTGCATTTTTCCCAAATATCTTTTGAATCCCATGGTTGAGCGTATAGCGCCCATATAAAAAAATAAAGCACATTAGTTAACTTTTTCAACGATACCTGACACATTACTGTTGAGTTGTGCAACCAGTTACCATATTAAGAATGCATTTTTGTTGTTTTTGCTGCTTCAAAGCCGAATATCTTTTGAGCCCCATGGTTTGGAGCTTGGCTGCCATATAAGAAAATGAAGTACTCTCATTGACCTTTCCAATGACGTATGACACATTTCTGTTGAGTTGGTAGACCAAGTGCCAATCAAGAACTGCATTATTGTTATATTTGGGGTTTTTCATGTCCATGTAACTCTTGAACCCCGCGTTCCACTGCTTAACGGCCATATACAAAAACGTAGTACATGCAATAACCTTTCAAACGATATATAACACATAAATGTTGAGCAGGTCATCCATGTACCAATTAAAAAATGCATTATTATTGTTTTTGATGCTTTAAAGCCAAATATCTTTTGAACCCCATGGTTTACAATCTAACGGCCATAAAATAAAATGAAGTATTTGCAATGACCTTTTCATTGATGTATGACACATCTCTGTTGAGAAGGTAGACCAGATCCCATACATTTTTGCCCATTCTCCTTTGATAAGCAATTAGTACAAGAGCCAGAGCAAAAAATAGGTCCATAATGCAGTTTATTACTGAATTGTTTTTCTTGGTGGAATATGTTCAGGGATATCCCCCAAATGTAAATTCAAGTTGGCGGGACAAGAGAGCGCGAGCGTCAGCCACCATCTTGGAAAACGCGTTATATCAAATATCTCGTGAACCATAGTAATTAAATAGTATTTTTTTTTAAAGCTAATATTCAATTCTTTTATTTGCTTTTTTAAACCAAGTTGTTTCGGGAAAAGTTTTTGAGAAATTACATTTTTTAAGTCAATGTATTTATGAAAACAATCAATTTGAAAAAAAATTCATAATTTTTTTCAAAAATTTTGACTTTGAAATTTAATTTCTCAAAAACTTTTCACAAAAACTACTTGATTAAAAAAAAAAAACAAATTAAAGAATGGAGTATAAATTTTCAAAATAATTAATTTTTTTTTGTCGTATGATGCACGGTTCATTTATTTATTTATTTATTTATTTATTCATTCATCAAGCAAAGAAAAGCTCCCTTTTAGGCTCAGGAGATATTTAATAAAACGCGTTATCCAAGATGGTGGCTGACGCTCGCGCCCTTCCGTTCCGCCAACTTGGATTTACATTTGGGGGACACCCACGAACAAATTGCACCAAGAAAATCAGTTCAGTACCCGGCTCTTGGCCTAAATTAAATTTTTATAAAATTTATTTATAAAAGAAATAATTAAGATCTGTTCAAGATAGTAAAAAAAAAACTGTTCTTCTATTAATAACTGCTAAGTATAATTTTTTTTACTACACTATGACTATACGATAGTCGTAGGCGAATTAGAAACAAAATTCAACAGTTGTGTTCCTTCGAATATGCACTTTTCTAGCTATCTTTTCGTGAAAATTACCTGCAACAATTCTTCTCCGAATTGTCTTATCAGAATTATTAACCTGTACTTCTGGTCTAATAACATTTAAGGACTTGAAAGAATCATTTTTTGAAGCACTTATGATCTTGTGGTCTTCTCGTGTAGTGGTTTTCCTTGGTTAACCAAGCTGTTTTTTGACTCGGTGGTTTAATTGCGTTGGTGATTAACTAGAGGGATCCTTGAACGCTTCTAGCTATTTCTCGTAGTGATTTTCCTTCCCTGGACAGAGCTAAAATTGCAAATTTCGCTTCTGGGGCGCAGACTTAACTTATTTTTATTTATTAAATTCAATTTTTAGAATGCACTACCTGTCCTATAAAAGTAAAATCTGTAAGAATTAATTGAGATTTTTCACGCCAAAAAAAATAAACAAGTCAGCATAATCAATCTGTCTCTATTTTTATGTCCACAGAAAAAACTAATTTTTTACATAGACTGCTAAAATGCAATCAGTAAAAAAGCATCCTGTTATTTTTCATAAGAGGGTCTAACTAGGTTGTTGATAACAGTTAAAATTTGGTTGCATATATGTTGTTGTTTTTATTTTACTTTACCTTAGGTTATTGGAACTATCTCTATTTTAATGTCCATATCTGTATACGTATGTATATTTAGAAAACAGCTGTTGCGTTGACATTGGATATATAAGATAAATTCAAAGTTTCTTTAAATCCAGATTCTTTAAATGCAAAAAAAAAACCTACCTCGTACCTTCCCCAAATCCTAAAGTTCGCCCAAGCAGGGGGGTTGCAGGGGGACAGCATACCCCCGCCTGATACGTAACTCACTACTCAAACAAAAAAAAAAAACAAATATCCCATACAAAATAGAAGTCATAAAATCATCCAGTTTTAACTTTTTTTTTAAAAATTAATAAGAGCAAAGAATTTCAGAAAAAAAAAAATTACATATAATATTACAGTTTTGAAAAACTACACTTTAATTTTTTTTTTTTAATGTTTTTTCCCCAAATTTTCGGTTTAAAATTCATTTTCTTTTCAAAAACTATGCATAGATTTCACTTGATTTGAAAACTAGCTAATAGAACAGAGTATTGGCTTTAAAAAAAGGTATAATACTTAATTGTAAATATTACCGTCATTTTTTAAAATGTTTGCATTCCTAGAATTTTTTTATGAAATTGTCCAAACGGAGGGAGATAGACCCCCTCCCAAGGTAAGAAATGGTTGCATTGAATTGTCCTACAATAAACCGTTGGCGCCTAAGTTATCGTACACTTGCCTGGACTAGCGCATTATCTTGCTGCCATGTCCAAGATATTGGTCAAACACATTGTTTAACTTAAGGAAACTTTCTTTCAGTATTTTTTTGTACGCGGTCATTTTAAGTGTTGGAAACATAAAATCGATAGTTTCATACTTGCTCCACATTTCCTATCATGCCATTTATGCGTCCTGCAAAAACCGAATCGATTTTGGTCCCGTATTGGATTAAGCGGTGTTTTTTGAGCACGTTTAATAACGCGTTTTACAGTTTAACACTGGCCTTAAGTACTCTAAGGCCTGAATTTAGAAGCAAATTTACTTGAATTGGAAGTCAGTTAACAACCTAACCGGTCGACTTTAGATGTGGCTCGTTTTTGCCCTCATTTCATGTCTTTTTTTTCCAAAGCTTCCTTTATTTTGCAGGAGACCACTTAATTTTTGAACTTTTTCCAATTTTTTGGCAATAATTGTGCTTAGCGGGAGTTTTTTTTTGTCAGTGTTAATTTATATTTTAGCTTTTTCTGTAGTGTTAAATGCATTTCCCTTCCCCAGCTTACTTTCATTTCTAAAATAAAATTTGTCATCATAATATTGTCATAGAGACTATTTGCCTGCTGTTTCTATCCAAGTGAAGAAAAAACAGTGTAAAAACGACCACCACAACGAAACCCCTGGTTCGACGAAGAATGACTTTCCGGCATTCTCATGCAGCCAAACAACAGGCATACAAAGCGGCGCGCGCTGCATAGAAGGACCAGAGCTGCTCGCGAGCTCTACGAGCAGAAGAGGAGAGGGGAACACAAGCTTCTTAGAAGGAAAAAAAAAGAGCATGAGAAGCGCGCGATCGAGGAATTAGAGGGATGCCATTGCAGGAATGAAGTTCGGAAGTTTTACCAAAAAGTAAAAAGAACCTCCCAAGGTTACAAGGCCCGAACCGAAGCCTGCAAGGATGCTCAGGGGAACATCGTGATAGAATCGCAATAGGTGCTGAGGATACGGAAAAATCATTTCTGCAAATTGTAACGGCGATGGCGAACCGAATTCCGCTACCATGCAAATTGCACCATTCAACCTGGACGACCAACAATTCCGTCCACCCGATCTCGACGAAGTGAAGGTAGCTATATCTAAACTTAAGTCTATTAAAGCTGCTGGAGGTGATGGCCAAGGATATCCATCATCGACCAAATATTCGCACTACGGTAGATCTAGGAGAAAACCCAGGAGTTTCAAATCGATATCCACCACCTTTTCATCGATTTCAAGGCCGCCTATGAAAGCATCTATAGAGACGAGCTATATAGAGCAATGTCTGGTTTTGGTATCCCAGCCAAACTCGTCCGTTTGCGCAGGATGACGATGGAGAATGCACGCTACTCCATCAAGGTCGGCAAAGACCTCACCGACACCTTTGATGTCAAAAAAGGTTTTAGGCAAGATGACAACGCGCTGTCATGCGACTTCTTCAAGATCTTGAAGAATAATGCGAAAGATTCTTGACAGAATAGTGCAAAACTCTCACGTCAACACTAGAAGCACAATCTTTCGAAAGTCCGTCCAATTACTCGCTTACGCTGACGACATTGACATAATCGGACGAACAAAGCGTGATGTCAGTGGTGCTTTTGTGAGTATTGAGAAGGAAGCCAAGAAGATGGGTTTAACGGTGAATGAAAGTAAAACGAAATATATGCTTTCAACAAGAAAGGACACCCAACACTGACGTCTCGGACAGAACGTCTTTATAGACAGCTTTAATTTTGAGGTGGTCAGAGACTTTGTCTACCTAGGATCCGCTAAAAACTCAATGAACGATACCAGTGCTGAGATCAAACGAAGAATTACTCTTGCCATTCGCTGTTTCTTTGGGCTAAGAAGGCAATTGAGAAGCAAAGCCCTCTCTCAACTTAACTGTCCCTGTATAAGACGCTTATCATCCCTATCCTGATGTATGGTGGAGAGGCATGGACATTATTAACGGTGGATGAGCACGCGTTAGGCTGTTTTGAGAGGAAAATTCTCCGGGTGATTTTTGGTCCCGTCTGGATAGATGGGGAATGGAAAAGAAGATACAACAATGAACTGTACGGGCTGTACAGCGACACCGACCTAGCCACAAAAGTGAAAAGCCAACGACTGAGATGGCTGGGTCACCTATAGCGAATGGACACCAATGCACCGGCCCGGAAAGTCTATGAATCCAACCCCGTGAAACAGCGCAGTAGAGGTGGAGAGCGTAAAAGGTGGCCCACGCAGGTGGAAGAGGACCTCAGCCAGCTTGGCTTGCGAAACTGGCGACAGCTAGCTAGCTGGCCGAGCCAGCTGGAAGAAGCTTGAAGGTTGAGGCCCTGGTGCACCCCGGACCGTAGCGCCACCTTAAGTAAGTAAGTATGACACTCTTTTAGTTAGAAAAATATTTATTTTTATTCAAGTTGCGCGCAATGAATGTACGTCTACTTTATGAATAGATAAAATAATTAATATTTTTAATTGAAAAAAAAAACATGTTTTCTTTCAAAATTAATTCTTTGTTTAATTTTAAGGACTTGCGTTGATCTTGCTTTGGTATGTTTTTTTCTTTGGTTATGGGTAAGTTTTGCAAATACCAACTGTTTGCAAGTACCATCTGTGATTGATTGATCGACTTCAGTTTAAAACAACGAATTCAACACATATATAAAAAAAGAAAGTAAAAAAATAACGTGAGTATTGCCAAAATAATATTTGAATCATATAACAAAACTGGGAATATTTATTAAAATGCTTTGTCACTAAGACCCGTTTGCTGATACGAAACTTAAGTATTTATGTTCTTCTTAAAAGCTTATGTTCTACTTTTTGCTCGGCGTAAACTGTCACATAAGCGCTGTTCTACTTAAACGCTTACGGGAGAATGAACGCCCACATATCATTGCTGCAGAGTTTAAAAGAATTACTATCGGACATATATCCAGGTGTAAAATTGAGGAAAGAGTTTAAGCAAAATTTGGCACATATCACATTTTTCGTCGGAAGATTTTAATCTCAGATCATAATATCAAAATATTTAAGTTTCACATCCATTTATAAAAATATCATAGTTTTTTCCATATTTAACATTTTTTTTTATATTGTTTAAGATTTAATACATCTTATCAATACCCTGCGACTGCAAAAGTTTTGTAGCCTTTTTTTTTAAATTGCAATTTTTTCACAATGACATGTATGTGTGTAGTTGAAAACATACATATACATATACATGGATGTTTCCAATTTATATAAAACCAAATCTAATCATAAAAATATTAGCATGTTTTATAGTTTTGAGAAATAGTACGTATACGCCTTAGTGTACCATTTCAATAAAAGTTGAATAGCTATGGAAGTTGTTCAAATGGTTGTTGTAGTTGACAATTTTTATTAATAAAAAGTATAGCATAGGCTTAAAACAGTTTGTTGAAGTTCTATTTGCAGTTGCAGTTAGACAAAAAAAGAGAAAAATGTATTTATTATAAGGTTTTTATTTATTTTTTGTAATCATAAGAAGAACTTTATATAAAGGATTAATGTCTTAAGATAATCAAGGATTAAAGTATCGTAAGTACCGGGAATATATCCATTTAAAAAAAAAAATTATCCAAGGTTGCCAAAAAGGGAGTATTTTACTGAGAGTTTTTAAGTTTCGTTTCGTCCCTTTAGGCCTAGACATCGTTATTTTTTTGTAAAGCAACGCCTTTTTTGTCATTCTCCCTGCTTTTGTTAGACCTCACTCCTCGTTAATTTTAACAAGCTAAGTTCTTCCCTCCTTAAATTAAGCTACAAAGCATGCTTTTTTTGCTAAAAATAACGAGGTGCGTGACCGAAAGAGGCATGGCTTACCGAAAACGTCACGTAACCGAAGGGGTTACGTGACGTGAGGTGGTTTGTAATAGGACACGGCTTTTACAAGGAGTGTGGCTCGGAAGAGGTTTTGTTGTTTTCTTTTGGTGAAGTCACTGATTTGGAGTTTTTTAAAAGGACCAATAAAGCGGATACCCTTCCAATGCTTGCGATACTTTAATCCTTATTGATAATCTTGAGATATTAATCCTTATACTAATTTCCTTTTATGATTGCAATAAATAAATTAATACATTGTAGTAAATGCATTTTTCTCAGTATTAACTTTTTTTTGTTTAACTGCAACTACAAATACAACTTCAACCAATTGTTTTAAGGCTATGCTAAACTTTTAATTTAATAATAATTGTCAACTACAACAACCATTTAAACTACTTCCATTGATATTCGACTCTTATTAAAATGGTACACTAAGGCGTATACGTACTATTTCTCAAAACTATAAAACATGCAAATTTTTTGATGATTAGATTTTGTTTAAGATAAATTAGAAACATAGGTACATGCATATGTATATGTATGTTTTTAAAATGGTGGTGTTATAAATTAGACACACAAAAATCTAAAACTGTGTCTAAAATTGACTGCATGTCATTGAGACGAAAATATAAGAAACAAAATTGCAATTTTGAAAAAAGGCCACACAACTATTGCAGTCACAGACTCGAAGGGTGTTGATAGGATGTATTCAATCTCAAATAATATAAACAAAATATTAAATAGGGAGAAAACTGTGATATTTTTATAAATATATTTGAAACATAAACATTTTGATACTATGATTCGAGATTTAAATCTTGTGACGATTGTTTCCATGAGCATTACAAAATTTTTAAGTGCTGTATGGGCGATTCTCAGCAAACTGATACTTTTGTGAGTGCAAAATTAAAAAAAAAAAATATTTGATTTCTTAAACTTTTTTGATGCCATAATGATTGTTATTATAACTAAAGTTAATGCTGAAAGTGGTACTGTAATTTTTTTCCACCAGATTTTACATGTCAAAATGATGAAATGACACGGTAGTGACATTTGCATACATAAATCGAATTTGCAAAAAATCCGTTATAGTCAAAATGTTTTCCAAACAGATTTAAAATAGGTTTAGCAAACTCTATTCAAAAATGTTTTTATCCATGAATAAAAGTATGTGGTGTATTACATACCACGGTAGTTACCATTTTTTCGCGTCAAACTGATGTCAAATTTTCGATGCTCGATATCATAGAAACCAATTTGGAGAGAGTCGTTTGTTTATCATGTAAATAAACGGTGACGTATGCTGATCTGAATCGATGCATGAATAATATTACAACCAAATTATAAAACAGCTGTACGAACACGAAAATAAAAACAAATTATTTGATTTTATTTTCTTCAAAACTCTAGGACAGATTTTGAACTCAAACTGCAAATTCTATAAATGAGATATCTAATATAAAAATATAGAATCTTAAAGCTGCAGTTATATATTTTATGTACATAAATATAACTCAAATCAATTTTTGTTTTTTTTATTGAAGTCAAGTTTTAACGAAATAGTTGGTAACCTCAGGGTTTGGACATGCCAAGATAGTGACGGAATTGCACTTGTCATGTATCGAACACATGATCTACTAGCTAATATAGTTTTAAAAAGTGGAAAAAATACTTAGTAAATACCTAAAATTGCCGTGGGACATAAAAGTACACTCCTCGTCAACTGAATACGCACAAACATTTTTTAATATACTTTATCCATTTTTTCCAAACAGTGATGGTTATTATGCCATCTGTTGATGCTAACTATTCCCTTAAGATGTTAAGCAGATAATTCCAAAAGAATTATCCAAAAACAACCGTGAGTTTTTCTTCAACCACTTGCAAAGTGTTTTATATGCTAAGTAGGAGTTTTTTTTTAGTCAACTGAATAGGTACAACGCCATTTTCTTCGTTGTTTATAAGTTTTTTGGAGTGCTTGACAGTTTAAATTAACGATTTTAGTAAAATTTAATTCTTGATTTCAAATTTTAAGAAAAATGGGTAGATCTACGTGTCTTAACAGTGTTGAAAAAGCTAAAATCGATTTACTTAGAGACCAAGGCCTAACTGGACGTGCAATAGCTGATAAAGTTGGCCGAAGTTTTAATGTAGTTTATTCTTACTTGAAAAATAAAGATGCATACGGCAGAAACATGAAGGGAGGTAAAACAACAGCAACAACAGCAGCTGAGAGACGAAGAATTTTAAGATATGCATCAAATTCTTCTGATTCTGTGGCAAAAATAAAACAAAAAGTCGGCGTAAACGCAAGTTGCTCAACAGTATTAAGAGTAATCAACAACTCAAGCCATCTTAAACGAATGAAACTTAAGAAAAAACCACCACTTGACGAGAGACGGAAAATGTTGCGATTAGATTTTTCAAGACTTCACATGAGTTGGAAAAAAGAATGGTATCAACTGGACCTACCAACATGATAATGCGCATATTCACTCAGCGCGCATAATAAAAACATGGATAGAGGAGCAACAAGTGCAGTTGCTTCAATGGCCGCCGTACTCACCTGATCTAAACATCATAGAAAATGTCTGGGGATGGTTAGTACGCAAAGTTTATGAGGGTGGTCGTCAGTTCAAAGACAAAGAAATCTTAATTTCTGCAATCAAATTAGCGTGGAGCGAAATTTCGTTAAATTACATTAAAAAGCTATACGATTCCATGCCGGATCGAATTTACGAAGTAATTAAAAATAAAGGTGGAAGTACCCACTACTAAACTTAAACAAAAACTTGTTTCATTCCATTCAGTTGACTCAAAATAAAAATTCTACTTTGCATAAGTTACACTTTGGAAGTGGTTGAAGGAAAAACTCACGGTTGTTTTTGGATAAAACTTTGAAATTCTGTTATTTATATGTTACGAAAATTTTTACCATCAACAGATGGCATAATAACCATCACTGTTTGGAAAAAATGGATAAAATATATTCAAAAATGTTTGTGCGTATTCAGTTGACGAGGAGTGTATCAGTTTGCTGAGAATCACCCATATGCCAAATTTTGCTTATACTCTTTCTTTAATTTGATATTTGGAGATATCCGATTCAGTGGCGTAGATAGCTTTTCGCTATGGGGGGGGGGGGGGGGGTGGATCTAGTTCGCTCATTTTTTTTAAAGTTTTAATAGCACTAGTTTACAAAATTTTGGGTCATGGTAGGGTCCTTCGAAAAAAAATATATTTTCTAGACTAATTTTGGGTCACTGAACACAAAAATCAAAATTATTTTTTTTTCCAAAGAAGCGTTTTCGAGATATGCGCAAAAATCATTTTCTCAGCTATTTTTTCAGGTATTCCCATAAATCTCGCTAACGGCATAACTAATCTACACAAAATGTGTATTTTCTGAATGATGTGATCTGTCTCCTTCCGACGATGTACTGCATGTATAAGTCGGACTGAAATGTTATAAGTTACAGGCATTCAAAGTTTCAAAAACTAGTATTTTTGAAAAATTTCTATTTTTGGTTGCTCCATATGGATAGAAAAAAAAAATATTTAAAATAATTTTATGGACTCAAGTGAAACACAATCTTTTTAACAAAGATTTGAGCCAAAGTTTTTCAAAATCGGATGATAAATGTAGAAGTTATTAAATAATTAGTGAAAAAAGGCAATTTATTTTTTTTCAATAAAAGTCACATAAATGTATATTTGGGTGTCTGTTATTTCCCAAAATCATTTTTTAAAATCAGAAACCCCTAAAATCAAAATTCTATGTCCTGAATTAAAGTTTTGACCAAACATTTTTTTTCTAAGGTGATAAATCGTTGCCTCTTAGGCCATTCTCTTTTCCATACAAAGGAGAATTGAACACACCAAACTCCAAGACCATATAATGACACGATATATATTGTTGGAAAGGTATTTTTATGAACTACAATAGTTGCTAAAAGAATTCATTTCAAATCCCATAGAATTTTGATTTTAGGGGTTTCTGATTTTAAAAAATGATTTTGGTAAATAACAGACACCCTAATATAAATTTATATGACTTTTATTGAAAAAAATTAAATTGCCTTTTTTCACTAATTATTTAATAACTATTACATTTATCGTCCGATTTTAAAAAACTTTGGCTCAAATCTTTGTTAAAAAAATTGTGTTTCACTTGAGTCCTTAAATTTATTTTAAATATTTTTTTTCTATCAGTATGGAGCAACCAAAAATAGAAATTTTTCAAAAATACTCGTTTTTGAAACTTTGAATGCCTGTAACTTATAACATTTCAGTCCGACTTATACATGCAGTACATCGTCGGAAGGAGACAGATCACATCATTTAGAAAATACACATTTTATGTAAATTAGCTATGCCGTAAGCGAGATTTATGGGAATATCTGAAAAAATTGTTGAGAAAATGATTTTTGCGCATATCTCGCAAACGCTTCTTTGGAAAAAAATGATTTTGATTTTCGTGTTCAGTGACCCAAAATTTGTCTAGAAAATATATTGACCCAAAATTTGGTAAACTAGTGTAATTAAAAAAAAACAAATAACAAGACTTCATTGAATTCATTATGTATGCCATAAGAAAATTATATTTTTTAAAGATAATATATTATACGTATTAATTTGAATATGAACTAGAATAAATATTGATAAAGTAAGTAAAATAATATTAATTTAAAAAATAAATCACAAAATAAAATCCAGTTTTCTGTTCTTTTTAGATAATACACTTATAACCTCGTCTGCTGTTATCGGTATTTCGCGATGAATAGCTAGAGCAGCCAAACCATCCAAACGATCCTGCAAATAAGTAAACATCCAAATCTTATCACACTGTTATTAAAATAGACATATTTTTAATAATCTCACTTCGTTGGTCATACTTCTTTGTATTGTTTTTATTCTCTTTAAACTGGAGAAAGTTCTTTCGGTGTTGACGTTGAAACCGGTAGTGTAGCTAATATCTTTAATAAAATATATATATTAGGAAAGCTTTCTTCGGGGCAGCTATCGAGCGCTTCCAATGAGTTCTTAGAGGAATAGACGGAGAGCTAGCGACCGATTTACTCACCTCATTTTAGCAAGGCTAAAACTTTGGTCATAGAAAGATTGAGGCCCAACAGTTATAAAAATGCCCGTCTTATACTCCGGTACCCTCCATGAGGCCTTAAGTTTAAGGCTTGAAGTTGTAAAAAAAAAGTGCCCATTCACCTCATTTTAGCAAGGCTCATCTTTTAATATATCATTCATTGATTCAATATATACACGAAAATAACAATGCAAGACGTTTTAGCCCTCCATGACATGCTGTAAGACGCTCGTGTATATGTAAAAAAAAATGACCCCATTCACCTCATTTTAGCAAGGCTGGTATTTACACATAATTAAGATGACATAAAAACAAACACACATTTCAAGTGTAAGACGTTTTTTCGGTCAATAACCCTCCGTAAGACGCTGAAAACTAAATTTCGTTAAGTCAAGATAGCCCAGTAAAAATAGATTTTTTCAAGGAAAAAATTTGTAACAGGCTGATTTTTGGTATACACGTTGGGATTGGCGTTACTTAGAACCTGTCAAAAGTCCTCAAACATCCAATGCCCACTAGTCCCGTTAGGGGGGTCAAAGGTCCCGAAAATGGGTTTTTGCTAAATATATCGAAAACGGTAAGTTTTAGAAGAAAAATTGTTCTACAAACATGTATCTGAGGTACTTTCCAACAAAAAACATGCATACCAAATTGTTCTTAGCATTAACCGTTACAAAGTTACAGTACTTCAAAGATTCACAGTATTCCAAAAGAATGCTTTTTCTTCCACACCACCAGAATGGTCGAGCGCTTTGTGCGTTTTTTTTTACTGTGGTATCCCCAGGAGGCCTTTTCCACAACGTTTGATTAATGAATGTGTATTTTTAAATTAATTTTTCATTAAAATAATATAAAAAATCTGCATTGTATAATTTTTACAGCCAGTTGAAGATGACATTGATTATAACAATGTGATATACATACATCATAGATGGAGGATTTGTGCTGCGTCGTGTTGCTTGGAGCCGGTTTGCAATAGCTACATTAGTTATGTTCAAAAACGTTCTGGAAAAAAGTTATAAGGATCACTGAGCAGCGTCGTCGGTGTAGATCAGCTCCATTATCAGTGGATACTTTATTTGATGCATCAATGATGGTTCCACCTTCTCAACAACAATTTCTTGTGACTGCAAACAACAAAAGTAGTTTAATTGCTATGATTTCGGAGAAATTTGAGGCAACGAATATTTCTACGAGGCTGGATGATTCCGATGTTTTGATTATCGAAAAAGCTAAGGAGCAATTCAAAACGCGCACTGCTATTGTTGTTGGCGAAGATGACTTGCTGGCAATACTGATAGCAAGAGCTCTCCCTGACAAGAAAATTTATTTCAAAAAACCTGGACTTGGTTTAGCTGAAACAAAGGTATATTCTTCGCAAAGCTTATTCATATACCTACCCAAAATGTCAAGTAAAAATTCTATGTTTGCATTCATTTACTCATTCGGCTTTATACATTAAAGCCAAACTATAATTCTTCAAATAATTTCAATAACTGTTATCATAATATTATTTCCGAAAACGGCTTAAATATACCTACTCCTTGCATTTTACAAAGCACCAGCAGAAGTGGATTCCATCGATACTCTAAGGTCTAAGGTATTCAACATTTATCAGATTGACAATGCTAAGTTAAGCTGTGAAATTATCTTTCCTTCCTCCAACTTTTGGTGCTGCTAAATAACATTTATACATACGGTATACCGATTCAAAATAGCTTTTTATGGCCTTTAGTCCTATAAATTGGCGTTTCGTTCGGCTTACTCACTTGAACTCATCAGTGACATAGTGAGGGCTTTGTCATACGCAATTTATATTAAGTTCAGTTCAACTTACATGAATTTTTCAACGAAAATCCACTGTAAACTATATCCAACAAGATTAGAATTCCTAATCATTAAGCTGGAAGTTTTTTTGCCCTGGGCCAGGCATAGTTTCTATAAGAAGGTTTTATAATACAAATTCAACAAGTCCAATCCTTGATGCTAAGTCTTCTACTTGGCTGATTTATTTCAGTAGTATATAGAATTTGTATTATAAAACCTTCTTATATACATACGGTATACCTTCAAGTTCAAACTTGGCTTGGGCACAAAGGTATGAAGCCAGAAGACTGGGGTTGGACATTAACAAATAATATTTTATACTCTATAACAACTTTGCTTCAACCAGCTCCAGATGAACTCCTTTGTAAAATATTTTGTAACTGCCGCAAAAGTTGTGGTTGTCGAAAAGCATGACGCTTTCTTGATTGTGGTCAATGTCATGGACAGTCATGTACAAATTTTATCAAAATTGATGTACAAGAAGAAAAATTGAATGATGACATGGAACAAACACATTCAATGCCACAAGGAAACACGGATCACCAAATATTGAATGACGATCGATTAAATAAATTTAGTTCAAATTTTTTTTAATGAAAAATGAATTTTAATACACACCTTCATTAATCAAACGTTGTGGAAAAGGCCTCCTGGGGATACCACAGTAAAAAAAACGCCCAAAGCTCTCGACCATTCTGGTGGTGTGGAAGAAAAAACATTCTTTTGGAATACTGTGAATCTTTGAAGTACTGTAACTTTGTAACGGTTAATGCTAAGAACAATTTGGTATGCATGTTTTTTGTTGGAAATTACCTCAGCTACATGTTTGTAGAACAATTTTTTCTTCTAAAACTTACCGTTTTCGATATATTTAGCAAAAACCCATTTTCGGGACCTTTGACCCCCCTAACGGGACTAGTGGGCATTGGATGTTTGAGGACTTTTGACAGGTTATAAGTAACGCCAATTCCAACGTGTATACCAAAAATCAGCCTGTTACAAATTTGTTCCTTGAAAAAATCTATTTTTACTGGGCTATCTGGACTTAACGAAATTTAGTTTTCAGCGTCTTACGGAGGGTTATTGACCGAAAAAACATCTTACACTTGAAATGTGTGTTTGTTTTTATGTCATCTTAATTATGTGTAAATACCAGCCTTGCTAAAATGAGGTGAATGGGGTCATTTTTTTTACATATACACGAGCGTCTTACAGCATGTCATGGAGGGCTAAAACGTCTTGCATTGTTATTTTCGTGTATATATTGAATTAATGAACGATAAATTAAACTACTTTTGTTGTTTGCAGTCACAAGAAATTGTTGTTGAGAAGGTGGAACCATCATTGATGCATCAAATAAAATATCCACTGATAATGGAGCTGATCTACACCGACGACGCTGCTCAGTGATCCTTATAACTTTTTTCCAGAACGTTTTTGAACATAACTAATGTAGCTATTGCAAACCGGCTCCAAGCAACACGACGCAGCACAAATCCTCCATCTATGATGTATGTATATCACATTGTTATAATCAATGTCATCTTCAACTGGCTGTAAAAATTATACAATGCAGATTTTTTATATTATTTTAATGAAAAATGAATTTTAATACACACCTTCATTAATCAAACGTTGTGGAAAAGGCCTCCTGGGGATACCACAATAAAAAAAACGCACAAAGCTCTCGACCATTCTGGTGGTGTGGAAGAAAAAACATTCTTTTGGAATACTGTGAATCTTTGAAGTACTGTAACTTTGTAACGGTTAATGCTAAGAACAATTTGGTATGCATGTTTTTTGTTGGAAAGTACCTCAGATACATGTTTGTAGAACAATTTTTCTTCTAAAACTTACCGTTTTCGATATATTTAGCAAAAACCCATTTTCGGGACCTTTGACCCCCCTAACGGGACTAGTGGGCATTGGATGTTTGAGGACTTTTGACAGGTTATAAGTAACGCCAATTCCAACGTGTATACCAAAAATCAGCCTGTTACAAATTTGTTCCTTGAAAAAATCTATTTTTACTGGGCTATCTGGACTTAAACGAAATTTAGTTTTCAGCGTCTTACGGAGGGTTATTGACCGAAAAAACATCTTACACTTGAAATGTGTGTTTGTTTTTATGTCATCTTAATTATGTGTAAGTACCAGCCTTGCTAAAATGAAGTGAATGGAGTCATTTTTTTTACATATACACGAGCGTCTTACAGCATGTCATGGAGGGCTAAAACGTCTTGCATTGTTATTTTCGTGTATATATTGAATCAATGAACGATATATTAAAAGATGAGCCTTGCTAAAATGAAGTGAATGGGCACTTTTTTTTACAACTTCAAGCCTTAAACTTAAGGACTCATGGAGGGTACCGGAGTGTAAGACGGGCATTTTTATAACTGTTGGGCCTCAATCTTTCTATGACCAAAGTTTTAGCCTTGCTAAAATGAGGTGAGTAAATCGGTCGCTAGCTCTTGGTCTAGAAGTATTATTCCTTCGGATCAAATATCTCTTCCAAGTTTTTTATTCTTTAAGAATAGAAGATGGTCCGACAGTCAAATATGTTTGGTAAAACTCAACAGTTTCATTGAATTTCTTAGCTGCTTTGTCTATTTCAGACGAAGAATCCTTGAAAAGAACCGAAAACCCTTCTAGTATGTTTTCATGGTTTGTACATTTTTCTCCAAGGTCCATCACATAGAAATCGAGAAAAGGATTGAAAACAGTAACACGAAAATATTCTTCCGTACTTTGAACCGAAGGGTTCGAACGATTCTTTTGTCGGTTCACTATTCTCTTATGTTTAGCGTCAATGTCAAGGACATCAGCTATTTTTTTTGCATCTTCAAACACTTTCGAAAATGAGTCGTCTTCTGCCCGTTTAATTTTTAGTTGATCCCTTAAATCTTTGACGAGATTCATAGCTTGGACCAAGTCTAAATTCATTCTTTGAGTGCGTTTCTTTAACTTATTTGGTTCATGACTGGTTATGTTGAACAATTATCGATCCCAATGGGGGGGGGGGATATATCCCCCTGATCCCCCCCTATCTAATTTACATATTCTTAGTTACTTTCTTTTACAATGCAGTTTAATAAATATTCCCAGTTTTGATATATGATTCAAATCAAAGGGCACGGTAGTTCCCAGCCAAGCTTACGGCTTGACACCCTTTTACAAAATCAGGTGATTTTCAACCCCCTCTAACTTCAGTATCAATGAAGCAAAAATTTTATGTATATCCTGAGCTATCCAAACACAGTCGACCCACTAAGTTTCATCTTTTTAGAATTAGTAATTCCTGAGATACAGGACTTCAGAGATATAGGACTTCATAAATCACTAAAACCGTAACTGACATACTCACTCACTGACTGACTGACTGACTCACTGACAGATCAAAATTATGGAGCACTTCCCAGCACCTTATAATCTTGGGTTCAGAGGGCGTTGAATCCATAAAATTTGGTGGAGTGATAGGGCTTGATTTTCACCTGTAATAATCATTCATCATTCATATAAATAAAATCGTAACTCGCTACTCGTTGTCCTCGCATCATGCAAAAACTATTGGGTATATTGAAATGCGGTTTTTTTGTAAATTCTTTTTATTAGCTCTGTGGTCATTATAGGGTGTATTTAAAAAAAATTCAAGCACAAGAAGGTACTTAAATGCAATATAAAGATGAAATATTAATTCTACAAAGAATATAAAAATAAATAATTTTTGCTACATTGTGAATTCTGTATATGAATTTAAGTTTTGAGAATTTTAAATTTCAAAATGCCAGAGCGACTAAAAGAGGTGCAAATTATTGATCTGAATCTCAATACCATAGATGATTTCCTTGACTGTGGTGTGGAACAAGAACTCCAAGCAATAACTCCTGTAAATGAAGCAATTATTAAAAGACCTCTCCTTGAAGGTCCAACGGACCAGATAAGGTGTTTCATTTTATACTAAAAGCCAAATTGATAAAAGAAAATCAAGGGGCATGAATAGAAGAAGGCTAAGAAACAAGAAAAAAAGAAAGAAGATGGGTCCTTGCCTTGTTATCTTCTGGATCATTGTATTGTATCCAATCCTACGCCAAAAGAACTCCCAAATATTATCACACAGAAGAGGTAAGAAAAGACTTGTAAATGGGATCTTTATATACCAAAATTTCGATCCCGGTCTGAAATATTCCTGAATTGAAGGCAACATTCCCCCTCTCCATCATTGGAGTCAAAAACACAACTTGGTGCCCTGACCAAGGGTATTGTTATCGAAGTCAAAGTTTCCAAGCTGAGTTGGTGACATAAACAGGTAAGGTTGGTCGGGGTAAATATGCCCAGGTGATGAGCAACCCTGATAACTATGTAATTGTTAATGCAGTTCTCTAAGTATAAGCTTCTATTCTATTATAAAAACAAGTTGGTATATCGCTCGCTACTCTGTTTGGTAAAAATTGGCTTAATTATGACGTTATAAGCTTCTACGTGAACCTACCGAAGGTCTACATAATGAGAACGTTATTTTAGCCAAGATTAATGCATTCGAGATTTTTTTATTTTTGATTATTGTAATTCGAGATATGCTGTCAAGAATTTTTGAATTATATGTTTTTTCTTCGAGATTTTTACTTTGTAGGTTTTTGCTTTATATAGATTATTTATTTCTAGATATCGTGGTATCGGAAAAGTATATTGATCAAGTGGAAGAGTTGCACCAGGAAGTAAGAATGGTAATGGATTTTATCAAAAAGTAAACGCGGACAAAGTCGCGGGCATCAGCTAGTAAGAAATAAAGCGAAAAGGAGTGAAATCACAACAAAAACATAAATATGCGTGGTGTTTAGTAGAAACATGATAACTCCATACATCCTCTTTACGTGCACGTTAAATCGAGCTAGAGCCTAAAAAGGTTGACCGATTCTCTTCAAATTTGGAATATTTTGAGTATAATCTTTGAAAAACTATATTCCAGTTTTGAAGAAAATCGGTTCACCCATTTACGCTCTAGGTCGATGTAAAGTGGACGAAAAGACAGTAATTATTTTATGGAGTCATCATGTGTCTACCAAACACCACGGACATTTAAAAAACCACCAAGTTCTTATATGTATAAAAAACCTATACTTAAAAATTCAGCCATAAAAAGAAATTTGATCTTAATTATATGCTAAGTTCCAACTTCATGATGTTTATAATATCAAATATCTTAAGTGGAGCAATATCGAAACAACTCCAAATTATGACAGAAATTTGGTATTTGATGATTATGATTGAGATTTGGGGGAAGTACTTGCCTAGTTTTCTCTTAATTACTTTGTTACTCACAGTTTAAAATGTACAGATGAGTGCCATGCCGAGTGTCTAAGATACATTTCCAGGATGCCTATTTAGAAAGCTTTTGTAATACAAATTCTTTACACCTTTTTATGAAATTAATCAACCAAATAGAAAACTAACATTTTTTTTCAAAGGAACTACCTTTGCGAAAAACTAACAAATCTTCCAAAAATGTCTGTTTTCATAAAAATGTGCTTGTAATGTACGTAATGTTCTTTGCAACACAGCCTTAATAAATTTAAATGTAGTATATTGTCGTTAAATAAACATTACTGCGAATCTTCA